>VXBC01005897.1:1739155-1821649 GCA_013399945.1 Ploceus nigricollis | reverse complement strand
GGAAGGAAGGAAGGAAGGAAATATTTTTATGATCATATCAGATTGTTTGGGTTAAAAGCTGAATTGTGGTCTTTTCATTCAGACTTACAGAGGAGTTTGACAAACTTGTTTATTTCCCGATTCTTAAAATATTCTGCTTGATTTTCTGAGGCCCACAACAATCATTTTGTAGTATCATGAAGAATGAGTTAGGAGGAAGAACATGATAAGTCTTTTGGGCATCTTCTATACTCAGCTACAGATCATATCTCACTCTGATCTTGAAATGAAATCAATTTCAAGATGATCCAGATGTAAATGATTACCTGGTCATGCAGGCAGGAGAGTCAAAAACATTTTATCCATGGCATTAAACAAAATATTCAGCATTCAGCTGGATAAACACATCATGCACTGAGTGGGCAACTGGCTCAGGGGTTGTAGCTAATGGGGTGACATCAGACTGGGGACCTGTCACAGTGGGTTTCCCCAGAGCTCCGTCTTAGGCCCTGTGCCTAAGATGTGCCAACATATTCATAAAAGACTTGGACACAGGGCTGGAAGGGATACTAAGCAGAAAACAATTCAGCAAGATGAAATTTAGGAACAATTGGGTTTTTGTTGTTGGGGATGGTGGTTTTGTTTGTTTGTTAGTTTTGTTTTGTTTTTCTATTTCTCTCTCAACCAAAGATTAAGTTATCTCCAAGATTCTACATGTGACCAGGCAAATGGATGTATAATTCACTTCTGGCATGACATGGCACACATTTTCTGAGATTTTGGTTCAGGAGGACTCTAAACCACAAATTTTTGTGACTATCCTGCAGTTAAGATCAAGTAACTGGCTTAGTGAATTATTGCTGAGTTTGTCCTGTGCAGGGCCGAAAATTGGACTTGATAACCCTTCCAACACAGGATATTCTATGATTCTATGAGTGCATTACTGATCTGAGGCTGTAACCTTTGTGAGACGAGTGTTTTTGTATATATAAAATAAAAATAGTGGTTATTGGTTGTATTTTACAGGTGCACTGCAGAATAAATTCAGACCTTAAGGAGACTTGAGATCTGGGAGAGGCAATGCAGACAGGACAGAATATTATAAAAACGTCTTTTTGTGATGACTTTTGGCAGTAGCTTCAGTACCTATTTTTACAATGTATTGCTTTTATTTGTCCAAGTCTCATAATAAGGAATAAGACGCTTGCACCATTAAATCTGACGGGTCTTTGCATAATTTGGCAAGGATTTGGAATGACTGTGTGAATCAAGAACAAATGTTTTTACACCCTGGAGTGAGAAAATACTCAGGGTATTGAATGGAAAGATATTGAATGTTTTCCTTTGGCATTACACATTTTCAAATGAGTTGTTCTGCCAATTATTGCATATTAGACCTATAAAAAAGAAATGAAATATTTAATAGGTGCTAAATTTAATTGCAGTTTGCTCCTCTTGCAGATGCATTCTGAATAGAAGGAGCTGGAAACGACAAATGCAAGAGCCTGGTTTAGCTTGATGTTATTTCTACAAAACTGATGAGGTAAATGGAAAATAGGAGAGTATATCTTCAGACAGAAGGAGCCAAAGAGACAGTTTTCTCCACTTTTCTTTTTGAAAGATGTCTGTAATAAAATTTCTGGGGATGCTCTGAGGATATTCCCCTCTCTGGACTGTGAACTCCATTTGTTCCTAATTCACACATCCATTCCAAACTTGGACCAAATGCTTCATCTCCTCTCCAAACCACCATAAATGTGACATGTTATTCCACAAATAGCTGAACAAGTGAAGCCTATTCTGCTGTGGAAGTGTATCTCCTTCCCCCTTGCACCACAGTAATCTCTGAATCTGTCTTTTCCACTTTGATGGCTCACTCTCCCTCTCTCCTATACTTCATGAGTTATTACTCTGAGGTCTTTTCTATGCTCCCCCTTGCCTCCAGCTTTACTTTAATTCCTGTCTCTCTTCTCCACACTCTTTAATCTGGCTTCCTTCTCACCTTCTAAACTGTCTGCCTGGACAGAATTTCACAGAAGCTGCTCCTAGTTGAACCCACATGTGCATATGCTTTTATAAGTCAGTTGCTGACTTACATGAAACCAAAGAACCTTATTAGTTAAGATTTCTGTTCCCTCACCATGGTTGCTTGAAATAAGGGATTTTGTTCCAGTGTTATTTGGGTGGCATGTGGCTGAATGGACAAACAGACTGCAGAAGTCCCTTTTTCAGTGTTGCTGGAATAGTAGGAAACATAAGTGTCTCCGTGTCCTTTCTGTTGCACGGTGACCTTTGACTATGAAGGGGATTTGTTTCGCACTGATTTTTCCAAGCACGCATTTTTGCATTCAGAGGTTTTATACCTTGGCCACAGAGACAAGGAGAACAGATGCAGACCAAATGCTGTGCCAGATTCTTTCAAAGGCGTTAGACAATAGGTCCTTGGGTAATTGCACTGCTTGTGTCCGTCTCATGCACTGGCTTGCTCACCAGTCATCCAAAGACCAGGGGCCAGAGCAAATCTCTGTGTATCTCCTTTACTAAGATAGACAGTGGTTATCACTAATTCATAATTGCAGGTCTGCTGGTGGAAGTAAAGGATGCGAGCAATAGAACTTTATTAAGGTCCTGTATGAAAGCATCTAAAATTCTTACCATCGTGGAAGACTAAGATTGGGATCCTGAAGCTTGCTAGTAGTCCCATGCAAAAGAGAGAGGACTTGGATGATGGAGCATGGCCTAGTCCCCCAAACAGTTGTCCCTACAGCTGGAGAAATCCTGCTTGCTGACTGCAAAGGCTCAGCAGTGGTTTTGCCTGCTGACACCACATAAGCATGTTTTACATCTGTCGGATCCAGCCCGTGTGTCCTCCTCTGGCATATCATGTCCCTTTTCAGAGTTGTCTTGGGATTGCTCCTATTCTGACACTAAGAAGGAATTGACAGCATCCTCATATCTGGTGGTACCAGAGGAAAGGTTGACCAGTTATAGTAGGGTATAATTTGACAGCCATTATAGAGAAAAAGCCCAAGCAAACCAAAACCAAAACCAAAACTAAAACCGAAGAGGACAAATTCTAGCTGCAATTGGTGTTGGTTAGTGCTGCACTGGAAAATGCTCTCCTATGTAACAAGTATACTTTCTGCAAAAGTTTATTTTTAAAAAAATTAAAAAATCTTTGTGAGAATATCTACCTTCTCCCTTCTCTCTTTTCTCTCTGGAATAATAAAAATTGTTTGAGTGAAGCTTCCTTACCATTTCTGAAGTCCTAAGAAAAGACCGTGGAATCAGATGAGTTTTCCTCCTTCTCTATCTGAACAGTTTGAGATAATTTTTTTTGGTCCTTTCTCTATCTCTTATATAGGTATGTGTAACCCCTACATAAAGGGATTGCACATGGCTCTATTGGAATAACAATAATAAAGTCTGGTGCCTATCAATACCTTAAGCTGAGCTGAAGCAGACATATTTGAGGCCCACTACCCATAACATTTTGAAGATCCAGTGATCCAATGACTACTTACACATGGTGGGGTGTGAACTACAACTCAAGTCAGGACTTCACTTTCCTGTTTTCCTGTTCTTCTGGTTTTCTTACAAAAAGCAATCTTCCATTAGATGTTTTCAGAAGTCTTTTGGTCTACAATAAGAACATCCACAAATAAAATCCTAGGTTGCTATCCTTATTTGTTCTAGCAAGCTCTTAAAAAAATCAAACCCTCAAAAAACAAAAAAGAAAAAAAAAAAAAAATCTAACACTTCCTCCTCCACAGCTGAAATATTTTGGATTGAGATGAAATGGACTCAAACTTGGGCCAGAAAAATCAGTCTAGTTAATTAAAATACATTATCAAATGTTTGCTTTCATTGCCACAGGATTCTGCGGAGGCCCACAGTGTAAACGAATCCAAAACAAATTATGTGTCTTTAGGGAAAATAGATCTATCCACGACTTCCACTTTTACAGTTGATGGTCAGGCTTCAGCCTCTGCCTCAGCAAGTCCCTAAGTGCACTAAGTCCACTTTGTGCATTGGAAGGAGATCCAGAGAAAGGACTATATTAGAAAAGTTGTCTTCTTATAATGTGTCTCTACATCCTTTACTGGCTAATATTGTACACATCATGCTGGACTAAAGAAATCTTTTTCTTGATATTACAATTGTTTTTATTCCTAAGATCTGTCTTATTAACATAACTGGTAAAAAGATGGGTGTTTAAGCAGCTTTCAGTTATTCTTTTTTTTTGCAATCAGATGTGTTGCTAAATAATGAAATGTCTGTCATGACTTTGGATATTAAAATTAATTTATTTTATCATTAGATTCAACTGATATTGTTGTGAAGAGTTGAGTGTTCTAAATGTGCTAAATTATTTCTAAGATTCTTATGAGTTTGGCTGTTATTCTTTATGAATTTTTCAGAAGCTAAAATTGCTCTATATGATATGACCATTATATCTCAGTGTGGGCCAGAAAAATAACTAAATGAACACCAAAAATTCTGTTTTATGAAGGGCTTCAGAATTTTGTTCTAAATTCTAGTTCCAAAATGTCAATTTAAAAAGGTGAAAATTACTTTTAATGGCTTGTTTTAAACTTGGCTTTTTAAAGCATGCAATGCTCAATGTAGTCTTTTACACAAGAAATATCAATACATTTTTCCTCCAAAAGACCAAAACAAGCTTGCATTTTTATTTGGTACCTCTTTATTGCATTTTTAGATGTCCTTTCTCCTTTGACAAAATTGCACTATATTTTTTTATTTAGACAGAACTCTATTTTCTGACTTCAAATGTGCTCTCTCAAAGCTGATCTGAACAGTTGTAAGCAGAAACATAAAGAAACGTAGAGCCGCATTCGGTGTCTGTTGTAAAATATTACCATAAGCACAGATTTTTAGTCTCTTGTTTGTGCAAATACAGGTAAGGGTCCTTAAAGAAAATATCCCTCCCCTTTTATGCTCTGAATTTGTCCCAGATGAATTCTCATTCCTTGATCGGTTTAAATTAGTCCATCATGTTGTATTTTTCCAGACAATGCCAAAGGCTTTTACCATACCATCACAGAAATTCTATTGCTGTATTATCAGTAACCGCTCAAAACAGATGCAGACTAATGGCAAATACCAAATACCATGATCATCCATGCTTTCCTACAAAATCATATTACAAATATTTCCTCTGGGATTGTTTGCTGTGTGATCCGGTTTCTGAAGTTCCCAGGCTAAAATCTCTCTCCTAGTTGCTAGGGAAGCAGACCAGAATGCTGATTGAAAATTTTATTCTAAATGCAGTTGTGCTTGTAGAGAAGTGGTTTTTTTTTCTTTCCTGACTTTCCTTTCCTTCCTTTGCAGCATAATGTAACTGACATCAATGGATAAGGGAACTGCTTTTCCTTTTTCAGTGCTTCTTAGCCCTGCCTAAAAAAATTATTTACACAAAATTTAAAAAATAGACAAGACATCTTTTATTCCAAACAAAAGTTTAAGACGAATGGCAGCTGCTAAATGATTGACAGCCTGAGAGAAGTAGACCCCATACCTTGAGCTGCCTCTGGCTGCCATTTGATAAACTTTTGGAGAAGAAAGTACCCAAACACACACATGTATAGCTTAAGCCTTCAAAGGCCAATTGGATAGTTGATGCTATTTCCATTTCATTTGGGAAAGATTCTATTTTAGTCCTTACATCATGTAAGAAACTAAGAATGTATAAACTACCCTAAAAATATCTCTTTGTAAGTGGTTTACTCAGAAGGGAATGTTTAATGTTATTTTTCTGTCCTCTAGTTACATTTACAACCTGTAAGCTCTTGAACTAACAACTAACTTGAGATTTCTGCTACTTAGACTTACTTACGGGAAATTGCTCCAAAGTTGCTGAACCTAGGAGAAAACGTTTAATTTAGTTCTGTTAGGCTTTTTGTTTGGTTGGTTTTTTTTTTGTGGTTTTTTTTTTTTGTTTTTTTTTGGTTTTTTTTTTTTTTTTTTTTTTTTTTTTTTGTTCTTTCTGTTTGTTTGGGTTTTTGAGTCATATTTCTTCTAATTAATTAATTACTCTCAAACTCTCTTCTTTTAGGTTTCAATTTGTAAAGTAGGCACCATTTTAGTGCCCAAAGTGTTCAGTATCAACATATATAACACATTTTATATCCCTCTAATGAAGGATACACCTGTTTAAATCCCCACAGCTTTAGGTATGTGTACTACATGAAAGAACATTGATAGGTGATGCAATTTGTCTTTCATGGTACTGACCCCAAGAAACTCTCATCCTGTCACCAAATGCCAAAATACAACTAAATACAACTAAAATACAACTAAAAGGTATTAGAAGAGCTCAGGCAGTTGTGCATAAAAGTGATAGTTATTTCTCCATTGGCTCTTTGCCTGCTGGTCTGACCTCATGGTAAATTAAGGACCAGCCCATCATGTTAATAGTTCATAAATTAATGTGTTAAAATATCAGGTCTAATGAGTTCTCAGCACTGTGTATAAGTATTTACAGCAGTATAAATTCATAGCAATTCCACTGATATTTGTAAAGGTTGGGTATAAATAAGATGAGAATCAGCATACTCATGTGCATTTTAAAAGGCAATGTCACAGGCCAAAGTCTTTCAAAGGGAGGGCTGGGTTTTCATTTTGAATAATGTTCCTTATATCAGAAAAGAAATATTGCTTACACAGTGCTTCCCCAAGCAGAAGGTCATTTGCAAAGTGGAGTGAAGGAGGGAGTTGATCAGATTTTCCTTTGTGTGTTAACAGCATGTCATCAGGAATGTCCATTCCTCAGTAGTAGAACAGATTCTTGGACTAAGGAGACATTTTCAAAGGGTCATCAATCTGACCTTTTGCATCACAATAATATTTGGACACAGTAGTGGTCTAATTCATAGTACCTATATCCAAGCCAACTCTTTGCACAGCAGAGTGGGAGAGAGATGTAAGCATGGCATCCATGAAAAACAATATTCTGTCTAGGGTATTAATCAGTGAGCAATGTACAATGTAGAGAATTGTATGAAATGAGTTGAATTTGAAAGACTGCTTTTTTCTACTTCGGACTACATTTCTAAATTCACTAAGCCAGACCTTATAAAAATGTGCGATATGTGTAACTTGGTAGGAAATAATTTCATCATAGAATATATCAAAAGTAGCCTGGTATTTGGGTACTCTTTTGACTTCCAGAGAGAATTGGCAGCTAAAGAGAGGTGCTCTAAATTATGACTGATTACTCTGTTCACTGGGTTTTAAGTGTAAAGAAGGTGTGCCTTCACAAAAGGAAAGAATTCAAGGGAAACTACTTACTCTTGCTTTGATTATTTTTGTTTGTTTGGTTTGGTTTGGGGTTTTTTGTGGAACCTGATTCAAGTTAGAAGAGGAAACTGGTTGTTTGTGGCTTTTTTTGAGAGTCCTGGGTGTACCATAAGGTCCTGTGTGCTTTGGGAATGTTCATGACCAGATAGTTGAGAAACTTCACTGACAGAAAATTTGATATCCAAGGTTTCCCTCCATGTGACATTCAGAGACACAATACAAGACCTATCTCCTTGAAATGTTACCTGTACTGAACTCATGACAATCAGAAGAGGTGAGACTGTTGCAACTGCCCATTTAATTTCATTTGTTGACTTCTGGCTTCATGAACTACCCCATGAAAGTGAAGGCTGAGCCTTTGGTGAGATGCAATTGGAACTTATGCCATAGAACTTGAGGCCACGTACTGGACAGCCCCAGTTAGCAACAGCAAATAAGCACTCTCCTGGTTAGGGATTATTTGTTACCAGGTTTGGGGTAGTGGTTTTCTTAAATCATCAGATTTTAAAAGGTTTTATATGTTGGGGTTCTTTTTATCAGCAAGTGATGTAGTTAAATTGTCAGTTATATTGAAACAAAGTGTTCTGTTGCTTATGAAAGTCTTCTTTGAATCTCTCTGATATAGAACACAGAATGGAGAAATCCTTGTACCATTACTTTTTAATCTTAGAGTAGAATAACTAATTCCTCATAAAATTCCAGTAATACCTCTAAATTTCCAAACTTTAGTCAATGGACTTAGGAATCTAAGTTATCTTGTTATCTTCTTTAATGCTCATTGTCCCTAGCTTACCCATGTATTTCACTGCTTTTGGGCCAGTACTTGAAAAAATTTCAACTTTTAGCTTTGAAAAATTTGCTGTAAGAATTTTTTACTAGCTCTGGAATTTAATTCTGCAGGGACCTTGAGATTTTCTTTCATTTTGAATAATGTCTCAAGAATGAACATATGAGTTTGCCAGAAACTCTGAATCAAATTTATTTTTAATTAAAAATATTGATTTTGGATGGAAGATGAGGAGGAAGTATTTAAAGAAGAGAAAAAACATATTCCTTCTTGAAAAATACTCTTTAAAGTGTAAGAAATTGGGTGAAGTTAAACAGATGGGATCAAAATTGCAAGGAGCAGATTATGATCTAAGGGATAATGAAATATTTAGAGAAATCTTAAAAGAAATAATATTGAAGCCCTGATCATATTTAACAGAGGTGAATAAGCCATATTATCCGCATATTTTCTTGAAATATTATTAAGGGGTTATGAGCACTTTGTACATTTTGGTGGTCTGGATATGAATAAGGATTAACACAGCAAGACATCCTCTTGGAAGCTGAAATAGCAAGAATGTCAGGCTCTACCCTTTCTTTCATTAGTTGCCATTGATAGTGGAATATGAATCTGAACTGGATTATGTTTGCAAATCCTTGGGATTCTACTGGGATTTTTCACAGCGTTGATAAATCTGACATGTTGTAGCAGTTATGGGTGTGGCACATATCAATGTACAATCACAGACGAGCCTTCTGCTGGTTTCTCCTGTGTACCACGAGTTGGTCTAAAGGCACAACACTCCAACAGGCCAAGAGCATCCTGAGCAAGACTGCATTTCCTGTGGAGAGATTGCATGCAGCAACATGCAATGATGTTGCTTGCTTGGTGCTCATGACTCAAGCTTTTCTCCTCTGTTTTCTCGTTTGCTTCTCAAAAGAATTAATTCCCCCTCTTCCCATTTCGTTTGGCAAAGCTTGGGAAGATACAATTTCTTCCTCTACGTTTTTTTATACCTCAGGGAGGATTCGCTTTCTGTGTTTTTAAAATTCAAAAATTCAGTACTTCCCCTGCTTTGGGTTTGGAAACTCATTTCAGATTTCCTCAGTAAAAAGAACCATGAACTACTGCAGAGAGTATTTCTGCTTTGGTTATGTCAATATATTTTAACAGCAGCAAGCCTGTCAAAATATATTTTAAGAACCAATAGCACTTTTGAAAACTGAGCGAGGTTCTTTTTAAAGCTTCTCTTCTGTGGAAAATGTGGAACCTTTTACACACACAAAGAATACCACTGGGGAGACATAAAATCTTAAGGAATTATTGAATATGAGCACCAGCTGCCCCTGTCCTCAGCCATGCCCTGATTCTCATTTGTGTTATGCTTCTAGTCTTCAGCATCATGTCTGTAAGGGAGATTTCCCATGAAGACCTTTACTTGTTTTCAGTGCAATTCCAGAAGATGTCAGGACAAGAAGGAAAAGACAGCACAGTGTGAAGCAGAATTTTCTTTTGAGTGAATTGCCTGGAGGTAGATACTTGTTTTGTCACCACTTGTCTCTCTCCCCTCCTCACTCCAAAGAGTTCTTCCCTGTGGCTCCTGCTATATGGGTACACAATCCTGTGAAGAAATCCCAGGAAGAAGGTGCTGCTTTCTCTACTTGAGCACAGATTTTTTCATTGATGTTTGATCCTAGTCTTCCTATTCAGTCTGAAAAGAACTTGATCCTGCACCCATTGAAGACAGTGATAAATCTTCCACTGACTTTAGTGGTTCAGAAAAAGGTTTTATTAATCTTTTATCTGGGAGTCCTCTGGTCTTGCAAAGATACTTAAAACTAGATTTGCCTTGTCTGGAGGGGTGACAGGGAAAAAGATGTCTTGATGGGATTGGTCTTTCTGGAATTTTAATCAAAGTGCAGTATGGTAACAATGAGATATATGTTATGTGTGTGTGTATCTAAACATCATATGCATAAGAAATACAGCACAGATTAAGATGCATGGTGTAAATCATGCGCATAACATATATTCAAATACACACATATATACACACATATATACACACACATACTTATTCTGCAAATGCATATGTATTTTTCATATGTGCATGATGCTATGTGCTATTCTATAATTACTGTCCAACGTGCAATCTGCCAAAATGTGATCCTTTAAGATTATGGCTCCCTTTGCAAGTGGAAAGCTGCTAGCTGTGGTGAATAGCTAAGTTCTAATTTGGCAGTAGCCTTCATTTGTACTTCAAAACACTCCCTCACACACATACAAATTTCCAGAATGGGTTTTCTCCCCCTTTGTTTCATTTTAGTTGCTACCCTAAGCTATTTGGTATTTCTGCAACACTGAAGAGAGCAGCTGTTTCAGAAGTGTCTTATTTAAAGACAGCACAGTATCATTAATTAAGAGGAGTGAAGAAGGGAAGCAGACTGTGTGGGTTGCTCATTCTGGAGAAGACAGGAAGGAAACACAAAAAACATTAATAATAAGTCTAGATGTATAAACTATCTGGCTTTATCACAGCCAGTTGTGCTTAGAAGTAGGAAGACACCTGTCTGTGCCCTGCAGAGATTTGAATGTAAGGTCTGGTCAGAACAACTCCTCTCATATCAAGTTTTTCTAATGTGCATTTAGATCACACCCCAGAATTTGTGATTATCAGACATGTGCAATGATTACCTTTAGACCAGTATGCAAAAATACCTGTGGACCACTGCTTGGAATCTTCCAGAAATTTTTTCGGTTTTGGTTCATTTTTATTTATTTTGTAATGTCCCTTTTGGACTGCACTTCCTCTCTCTTGTCCCTAATCCCAGAGTTCTTTCAAAATTTAGCTCTTCTCTTTCTACCATATTTTCATTTGATTCATTTATGGATCTGATCCAGAGACTGTTAATTCCACAGCAAAACTACACTAGCTTCAACAGACCCCTAGGATCAGGTCATAATAGACATTTAAGAAAGGTGTTAAAGAAATTGCTCTGAGGCTTAAAACCCATCAGGCATCCATGAAGCAGGTATAGTGGTGAGGGGGTTTTTGTCTTCTCTATTCTGATTAATATGCCTTTCACTTTCTAATCTGATTTATTTCATCAGATATTAATTCTGCAGGACATTATAATTCAGTTACAGCATTCCTTCTTAATTATTTTGCATTATCTCTGATGTGTGAACAGTCGTGAAGCGTGTGGGTTTTAGGGATTAATAACTTTTTCCTCTTCTTTGCCTTCTGTTTCAAAACATGAAGGAAAAAATTGTGCAATTTCCAGGCCCCTGCCAGAGTGTCCTCGAGATAAAGGAGGCAGCACTGCCAGCATCCCTGCCTTAGTGTTAGGAAGTTCTGCCTTGTATGGCTTAAGCAGGCAGCATGGCAATTGCCGACAAGGCTGCTTGGATGATCCCATTAATCTACCCCTAAGGGATCCACAGAAATTTTAGCAGCTAGTGAGGCTCAAATGGAAAACCCCATAGAGAAGGGAAAAGGGAGAGGCAGCAGGCATTTTCAGGACTGGATACGAGCTGTGCTGTAAAAGTTCCTCCACCTGCAGTTTCAGCTGAGAGTTTTTGGTGCTGAGTCTGCAGTTGCACAGAGTGGTCCCTTTACATATTGTGTGGGATCTGATAAATTTTTGTAGGATATTTTCCAGCTGTGCTCTCATCACATTGATTTAATGGCCCTTAAGAGAAACCATAAAAGTGCTTTCTGGTTAGTGGGCCCCAGCTGGTCCTCATAGTATTGCATAATACAGCAGGCTAAGTTAACTATAGATTAATGATTATGAAATGTCTTGCTTAACCATATAATTTTTCAAACATACAAGGCATTGGATACAATGTGGTTCACTGAGGTAACAAGATGACTACATTCATGAAGGAAAAAGGCTTAAAATGTGAGGTATATTTTAATCTAACCAAGATAAGATTTTCCACAGGCCAGCCATGGCTCTGGCCAGACATTTCGTGATATATGGGGAGTCATATGTGTGCACATGAATAATTGTGTGCCTCTCTTCATACGTGTGTTTTCCCTTAAGGACTGAAGGGTGATGGCTCACTGCTGGAATCCTTTCTCTGCTTTCATTACCAGGCAACAGTGCAAAGAGCCAAGAATATAATTTGTGGATTATCAGGCTCTCTGGTGAGGCTGACATTGCGAGGCTGTATGAAACGGAGGTCCCCTAAGCCATCATGTCGTATGAGCTCCTGCTCTCCTACCAGCACCGAGGCAGGTGAGCGACGGTATCTGGTGAGCCCTCCAGGTCTCATCCTACTCCCACCAAACACGGTTTTCCTGACTCAGGTGGGCACTGTGCTTAGGGCAGCATGACCTATGGGATGCTGCTGTACCAAGAGGCTTACTTACAGAGTTTCATGAGAGCTCAAGGCCCTCTGTGGTTCCTGATCACCATAAAGGGATAATATGAGTAAAGGAAATTATAAAAACAAGTGAGGGTATGGTGGTTTGCTTTTTAGTATGTAAGCCAAAAAAAGTATGTACAGGAAAGCTAAAATACCATTCACAGACTATTGAGGAAAATCCATATGATAGCAAGAGGGCAGGACAAGACACTGTTTAAAAAATAGACCTGATGAGTGCTTCTATCCCTCTGCTTCACCTACTGTCACATCATTTAAATGGCTGTAAAAGTTACATGTGTTTTTTCAAACTACAGGCAAATGAGAAAATTAAATATATATAAAAAATGTATAAAATATATAAAACAGATTGTGAAAGGTCAATAGCAATTTCACTTCCAGGCATGAAACCACAGTTACCCAAAGCTGTCTCTAGTTCCCCAAAATGTAAGAAAGCCCAAATTTGATACGTAACACCCTGAAATCAGGCACAGATTCATTTTGTGACCTTTTTCCCTAGGCATGATGCAGCCTGCTAGAGTTTTGATGGGGTGTAGTCCAAGTGCCTTATTTTTTCAGGTGATGCTGAACATTTAAGGCAAGATAAATAATATAAGATGAGAAATGGTCAGCAATATTAAGCAAGCTAAATTAAAGGTGGGTGTTAAAAGCTGAAAGCATAGATTTTTTTGTGGTTTATTTTTTCAAAGTTGTAAAAATGCAAATGAGAAAGCTCCCTTCTAAGTACCTGCAGCTCAGCAGATGCGTATCCAAAGTTGGAACACTCCGCCACAGATTCAGTGGCTGTTGTCAATAATCTGTTATGACAATGTGGAACGTTTAAAGCAACTGAACCGTGAGGTTTTATTCTTCGATCTGTCAAATCTGGGTATTGAGGACATGCAACATGCCATTTGTAGAAAATATCTTTAAGGCTGACTACCTAGATCAGGGCACGAAATGATAATTTCTGGGGTTTTTAAAAAAGCTTTTCAATATACAACTTAGCCCATCTAATGAAGAAAAAGCAGCACTAGAAACATAGCTGCTTTTGATTATTAATGCATAATTGGCTGTGTTTTTAATTTTAATCAGGAAGTAATTTTATTTTTTTGAAGATGCAGCATGAAAAATATAAATATTTTCCCATCTTTATATAGAGTTTTCATAGCTAACAACTAAAGCAGATATAGAAGAATTAATTGTTCTTGTCTTCTCCAGTTGCTTGTGTCGTCAGAATTTGAACTTCTGCCAGGTAATTTTTCCACAGCTTAAAGTAGAGACATGGTGTGTATTTCAAGAACTACAGTTTGTCAGCAGTTGGATTTTCATGTTGAGTTTCTTGATCCTGAATTCATTTCAGATACATGCAGAATAATCTTGGTCTTTTTGAACTGAGCTGGCTGCAAAAGGAGGTACGTGGCTTACACACCTTTTCTTATGTTTACATCCAAAGCAGCAGCCTCTTTTATGTGCTTGAGGGAAAAACCAATTGTTTCCTTCCTTGGAACAGGAAACCACAGTCTGTTCATTCTGGCTGGTCCACTGTGACTGAGCATATTCCATCAACAGCTTCTGCTGATGGTAACAGGGAAAAGAGTTTACACTGGATTTCTTCCTAATGAAGTTAAAAAATAACTTAAATTACAGGAGGTGCAGTAATTAGCACAGAACCACTTGAAACATGGCAAATTCAGAGACTCATATCAAGTCTCATCTGGATGCTTCAGGGGTGAATATGGCCCAGTGACAATCTGGGCTTCCTAACCAGATGCAGCTAAAAGGGCATTTAGGAAATCTGTTTGTAGATTCACTTTGTGCAGTATTTCATGAGCATAAACAGAACCTGCATAGACGTTACAGGTATATATCAGCAAGGAAGGTTTGAAATGGAAATATGGAAGCGGAAAGACTCTCTTGAATTGTTTTATCTTGCTCATATAGGCCCATATGCAGAAGCACTTCTCTGTCTATGGTCTTAAGCGAGCTTTTTAATAGCTGCAGACTATCATTTTGTGCCATGGACATTGAATGGTTGCATAAATGCTTGTCTCTGTAATTTAATGCTACATTGTTGCTTTTAAAATTTCATCATGACAATATATACTGGATTGTTCTGAAAAAAGAATTCTGAATTCATACACAGCTACAGCAGTCTGATTAGGAGACCACATGAACAGGGTAATTTAGAGAGAGAGCAGAAGGCAGATCTGCTGAAAGACATCTTTTTTAATCAACTTGATTATAAATAGGTGCAATATTATATCTGTAAAGAAGGGTCAAAACTAGAAAAGAGAAAGAAGGCAAGGATTAAATACTTCATTGGGAGCCAGGAATGCAGTGTGTCTCAGCAGAGCCATTACACCTTGTCTATAGAAACCTGCAAAACATTTAAAACCTGTTCACTTTGTGAAGGGCAATTGAATTATAAGTCCACCCAGAAGCTCTGTTTTGGTTTATAAATATAGTACTATGAGTGGGGAAAACTCCTAACTCACTAATATGGTCATAACTTTCCCACACTCTTTGGGTAAAGAAAGCCATCCAAATCCATGTTTATTTGTAGTGTTTTAAGATTATTTTTTTATGGTATGGGATGGACTCAAACCTATAGACGTGAGGGTACCTCAGCCTCAGTCTGAAAGTGAACAATAAGTGCCACAGTATTAATAATGTAACACCTGATTCTGTATCAAAAATGTAGTCAGAGGATTTTTTAAGTCATCATCATGGCCACAGACCACTAAAAGAATGTCCTAACAGTGCTAATTAAGACTACATTTAGTCTAAACACTGTTGGGCTGTGTGTCAAATTTAACTTGCCCTTGGGTCAGGAACAAATAAATTCTTCTGAAGATGAATCATTCTGAGGAGACATTTTACTGATAGTCAAGACCTTCATTACCTGGAGATCAGTTCATTTAGTCTTAAGATTTATGAAAGTAATCTCTTCTATCATTGTGTCCAAGCTGGATGTCACATGATCAAACGTGTGTGTGACTGGCACTAATGATATTAAAAAAATTGAGATGACTCCTAAGCTAAAGATTTTGAAAGAAAATGCTTGCATATTTTTCAGCTCAATGTTTGTCCATTTATTCACAGCACTTCTTTTTTATTGGAATTCCACTGTCAGAAGGAATAGAATTAATAGTGAGTGTCTTTCTGGGCACTATATCGATTCAAGATTAAGCAGTCTAATCATTGTTAAAGGCTAAAAGGTGATATAAGTGAAAGCTCCCAATAATTTTCCTAACCCTTTTAATTGGTTTCCAGAATCCAAAAATTCACACTGAGCAGTACAAAAAAAGAGCTCCAGCATCTGTTTTGTTTCAAGGACATCCAACACCAGTGAAATTAGTTGGGATTTGTAGATTTACCATTGTGCCAGCCTTTAAAATAGCAGAGGTTGGAAACTGTTTTTCACCCTGAAGAACATATTGGTTCCATTTTTATCAGTAAAACATATTATTTTTTAGAAAAGAAAACACTATAAAATGGATGGTTGAGCTATGGAGAGAATGATATAATCATGAGAGAAGGCAGCTGCATTATAATGTCAGCATTTAATGACTGGTCAATTTGATATATGAAAAAAAAATTAAAACCTGCTGAATAGGTGAATTTTTTGCTATTAAAAAAAAAAAAATCCGTAGTCTTTTAAGAAGGACTTTTTCTATATGACCAGCCACAATGTTTTCTTAGATCAAAACCACAATCCTTCAGTGTTTAAATTGTCCATACTTGTCAGACATATGCTAACTCATAAAGCAAGAAGAGGGATGGCTAACTCATACAACAAGAAGAACTATTGAAAAATTTGATTATAAGCAAAATGCACATGTAATGACACACTTGCCTCTGAGAAACTACATGCCAAATGACTGGACTTATTGCAAAAACAGCGCTGGTAACAAATATGTATTATTTAGCTTTCTATGGAAGACTTTTTGATGTTTGATGTCTTTTTAAAAATGCAACTCAAATGAAAGTTGGAGTCTTGTGGAATACAGGAAGAACACCCCAGCTTAAAATCATTAATTAAGTTGTCATTTATCTTGGAGAATTAATTTTATACTTTTGCAGATATTAGGAAATAAATAATGCAATGAAAACCATAATGATTCGTTGTTTCAGTGGTGTTCAGCAAAGTCATTAAAAACTGAAACTTTGTCCAAATTAATCAATTTAGATGAAGTTTTTAGCAGATTTCATTAAAAATCCTTAACCAGGCCTGTTTTACCTAATTCTAGATATCACTATGTAATAATAAATTTAGATTTTTTGTAGCTGGCTTTGTATATAAGACCTCTATAACCTATGAAATCAAAAGGCAACACAAGCACAATTTAGTACAGACCTTCCTCTGTACTACTAGTAACACAGCTTAAGGACTGAGAAGCTGCATGAATGTAAGAGCTAATGCAGCCAAATGGATTTGCTGAACATGCACTTTAATAATGTTTACAAAATAACTTGTACTTAAGTTTTGGCTAAACATGCTTCCAATGACTTTTTTTTCTCCCTTTCTTTCTTTCTGTGTGTGTGTGTGTGTATAAAGCAGTACAGATAATCCAAAAAGCAAGTATTGCAATCAATTTTTCAAGTCTTGCAGATAGTAGGTATAATCTCTAAGTGACTCTAGTGATGATTTCTATTAAAAGGTTTCACATTAAAATACTTTGCATAATGTAAACCAGATTGGCTTGGCTGAAGCCCGATTTTCAAGCAGTTTTAGAGAGCTATTGTTAACAGAAATGATCACTTTGTTAAGCTAATGGCAATTGTATGCAAGTTCTGCAGCATGCCACAGACTTACTATTTGTGGTAAAATTGTGGCAACTTTCTTAACAAGACTGACGGAAAGTTGCCAGTAGCAGGAATTGCTGGTAACCTCAAAACTGCAGCTGTGGTTATCCTCTCAGATTACTGAGAAATTATAGCAGAGTTTGTAACAAAATTTTATCTTATTATATTGAGAGAGAAAGTGGGAGAATGGACACTAAGTGCAGAGGCAAAGAAAAATGCCAATATTGAGCAGTTCTCTTTCAACTTGGCGAAGACAAAATGGCAGCCATTTCAAAGGATGTCAAGCTTATTAATTATAACTAATTTTAAACTGCTGCTTTGGTCTATCAGAATATTGCAACCCAGTTCCTTCAAAGGAGCTGGAATGATATTTGTCCTTTTGTAAGGATGCAGCTGATGACCATGTTTGTGCTTTTAAAAGCCTTCATCCATCAGAAGGTTCTCCTCATGCCATCCTGTGTCCTGAGCCTCCGCTGGTACCTCTGCTGCAGTCAGCTGTGTGCAGGGATGTATGGATGCCCGGTGTCTAAGCTTGTTGATCACAAACTGGAACAGAAATGTAGAACAGTGAGCAACAGTTGTAAGCTCTCCATCTGGTCCTGAGCATTCAAATACTGCCACTGCTGCCACAGCAAGTTAAGCTCTGAGTGCCTCTAAAGGACTTGCAGGCAGTCCTGAAAAGACTGACTTTAGCAGCGGTTCCATATTTTCTATCAAACCTGGCCAATCCCCTGGATCTCAGTTCTCTTCAGGCTTTTTCTTGCACGTCATGAATAAGGTTTCATGAGTATAAGAGAGTTGACTGGGAGCAGTGAACATAAATCTAATAGAACCCTGAAGTAATTGGTTTACTGAGGAGTGAAGGCCAAGTGACTTGGAGTGAGAATGAGCATAAGAAAACCAAGAAAAACAAACAATTAACAGTGTTTATATTAGATTACACACATCAACTTAATTTTCTCATATGTTCAACATTTAACCCCACCATTTCTTTGTATTACAGTTATCTTTAAGAGTGGCATCCATGAAATTCCTTAAATAAAGATATCAAGATTTTCTTTATTGAATGTTTTAAATTCATATGTTTAATTTAATTTCACACATGGCTGAAGCTAATTTTTACTGTAATTCCAAAAAATGCAGGTGGCCCATTTTTTTAACACTTTTGCAGGAAGTGTGTCTTGTGCAGGAAAAAATTTGCACATTTGGAATGTCTTGGTACAACGGTACACAGCTATGGAAAGCCTATTGTTTAGTATACATATACATATAACACCATTTTCAGTATGTGCACAGGAGGAAACAGGCAGAAAAACCTGAAGAGATGAATCTGGGTGAGCTCCCAGAGGAGCCCCAGAAGACATCTCTGTTTGCCTGTTGGGAACTGGTAAAAAAGTAGTTTCTGAGACTTCTTGCACTGAAAGACATGCAAAATAGTGTTTCCTACTACCAGCTAGTTTCAGTAGATGATTGGGTCAAAAGATGTATCTGATACAGTGATCTAGTCAAATGTTTCCAGGAGCTTAATCTAATAATAGATAATGTCTCAGGAGCTGTGCTGAACAGAAATAGCTGGATTCACGGTATCAGGACTTGATTTGCCTACCCACTGTAAAATCAGGCATTGACCTTGAGATTTCTTATCTACATTTATATGCTGTTCCTAGAAATTCATAATTTCTTGACAATACCATAAAGTTCGATGCCAAGAGCTAATACAAATCTACTCTCTTTCAATTCTTCTAGATCTTCTAGATCATAAATCTACCTTTTAGTTCTACTTGAACAATGTTACCATATTAAATCTTCTATAAGACAAGTTCATTTGAACTTGTGTCTCAACCACTTAATATGATGATATTCTATTGCACAATGTTGAGGAACTGAAGACAGGTATTTTTCTGAAAGTGTACAGATTTGTTAAAACTTAAGTTCTGTCTATGAGAATTCATGTCCTATGAGAATCAAGTCCATTACTTGATTCTACATTTCAATGGCCAAAATGGAAACTAAGGTTATGTTGTTCCAGAATTTTTACCTGTTGTTGCTCTTTTTCTTACTTTATAACTGGGAAGGAGAGTATGGAGATGCTTTTTCTTAGAGCTTGAGTCAGAACAGGAATGTTAAACCAAGGCTGTGTACCCTCTAACTAGTCAGATATTGGGAATTCTGGGGTGGTTTGAAGCAAATAAACTTTCATGGGGACAGAAAGGACAAATGAGGATGACTTGTTCAAAGGTGAATGAGTGCCCTCTCCAGGAAGATAGGATGTTCAAAATGCTCCTCATGTGCAAATAGAGGGCTCAAACTATGGGTTATATGCCATATATAGCCATTTTCTTCTCTGGCTGGTTTACTTTTCGTTGGTAGGTTGTTTTGGATTTTTTTAATGGAATATTTTGTAATGTGCTTTTTGAACCTAATCCAGAAAAATGAAACATTTCTTTTTAGAAATGTTGAAATGAACTGTTTTGAAATTTCTGCATTTTTTTCTTATTAATCACAAACTTTTTTCTCTGTCCTGAACTTAGCTATCATTTACAAACATCTTCAGTTCAAAAAGACCTAACATTTTTGGTGAACAAAACCAAGGTGGGAGTACTTGAGTCCTCCCCAGTCTTCCCCACAGCCTCACACAGATGTTCCAGCCATCTCATATATCCTTACTGTATAGCACGACTGCTGCAATACAGGCGGTATCTGACCATAAAAAGAGAAGACTTCCTTGTGTATTTCAGATATTTAGGTGAAATTAGTGGCACTTTGCTCTGCAGGGTCTCTGGGATAAGACCTGATTCAAGATGGGAAAATCACAGACTATCTCAAGACTGCTGAAACCTTTCCACTGTGCTGTGCCTGAAATGCTGCCAAAAGAGCAGGTAAGTGGGACAGGGCTTAATTTTCTCTGACTCTGAGTGACTTAAAAGTACGTTACTTCCTTCTGTGGTGGTCTTTTTGGAGACAGGCAACAACCTGCAGTGTGTCTTGTACTGGGAATCTTAAAGAGGATTAACAAATATCTAACTTGCTTTGGCAGTCTGGCAGAGAAAGCACCACTGAAGGAGGTATGAATGTTGTGATTTTTTCCACTCATTCTGTGAACATAGAGGGTGTGAATGCTAGAAGGGTGTTTGCAAAATGAGGAACCATCAAATCTTTTCCATGGAAGAGCTGGGCTCTAGCGCTGCCACAGCCTCTCATAAGTGGGAGCATGGCTGTGACCCTGAGTTCTTCATCCTCTGCCAGCAGCTGCTCCAAAGAGGACAAGCTTTTTCAGCCCTGCAAGCATCATGGCTTCTTTTTCTCCCAAATTCTGATTCAGCTGAGCTGGTGGAAGAGTTTTTTTCAGGGTGAAAGCAGCTGTGGAACAGTGACAGGCTGGGTAGAGCTAACCCTCAGGGCTTGTACCCGGTTATGTTGCAGCTTACGAGATCAGCTTACCAGTTTGACCATGCATTGCTCAAAGCCTCACTGTAGACAGATATTTCCCTTTATTTTTGTGGAAATTTCTTTTAAAATATATTTGCGCTCAAGTTAAGACTTTGTCTGCCAAGTTTCGCCCAGAAAACATTTTTGCAGCCAAGTTATAAACCCAAGTAAGGGTACACAGAGTAGCAATGGAGAGAGCCTAAAGTATAATGGCACCAGTTAGCTCCCTGAGAATGCCACCTTTATGATCTGTTATCTTTCTTTGCCAGCTTCAGTTTGACATTTCATGAGAGCTGGGCTGGGCAATTCATTTTAAGCTTAATTTTGGACTTAGTTATCAAAATAGGACGGTAAAGTTCTCAAACATGCTGTATGTTCTTGGAAAACATTGCAGAAAGACAAATATTTCACTTGGACTGAAAGGAGATATAAATCTCACATAGAATGTCTGTCAGCAAATTTAGCTAATATGCTAATTGTCTGAGGAGTGGACTGATGGAATATCCTATCTTAAGACCTTAATGTGGAAAAATCTGCATCTGTCTTATACTGTGAATGTCATGTTAGCAAGATTCATATACCCACTGAAATGTTTGTCTAATCACAGAAATAGTTTTGGTATTTATTTATTTATCTGTTTTTAAAGCACCAATTTATTATCTGTATCTGTTAGTTTGGCCACAGCGTTTTCAGAAACTGAATACTGACTGTGGTTAGCGTGGGGACCATTAAATATTTTTGAATTGCATATTTTTTTAATTGTTGATAGCTAGCTAGCAGAAGCAGTATTTATCTAGTGATTACAGGGCCAGTACTAAGGCATGGAGAATTCTGCAGTCCTGTTTCCATGGATTATACAAATGCATCCCAAGGGATGTAATGATCAGTGCTTAATAAGTCCCTGCTGGTGTAGCTGGAAGTAAGGACTCCACCAAAAGCTGTGGGATAGGTAGCACATGCAGGTTGGCTCAGAGGAGATGCTCTTACTCTTCCTGGGTACATCCAGCCTGTTTCAAGCCAGACAGGTGCTGCTGTGTGGGTGCTGCAGAACTGGCTGTCTTTTCACCCCTGAGAACTCACCTGTGATGCACATAAACAGAACGTGATTGACCTTCAAACCATGCACAAGGGCCCAGGACAGACCCTGCTGACAGTGTGTCTCTCAGGAGGCGACTTAGAGAGAGGAGGTTAGGGCAATGCAAACTGTAAAAGATGTGTTTTTGAAATTCTGTAGTGGTGTCAGCATGGCACTCACCAGGGACTGGGGAGAAGATGACTGGGACCTGAAGAGCTAGTTAGCCTGTTAGCAGTACATCATATTTTTCAGTCACTTCATGTCCATTTTCACAGAATCACAGAAAATTCTGAGTTGGAAGGGCCCCACAAGGATCATTGAATTCAGCTCTAAAGTGAGTGGCCCATATGGGGATCAAAGCCACAACCTTGGTGTTACTAGCACCATGCCCAACCAATTATGCTAAGGCATTCTGGCTAAAATTTACACGTTTTCAAGATACAGTCAGCAGAAAATATGGAAAGAATGTCATGCTACTAGCATGCCCAATACTTCAGGAGCATCTTGTGTTGCAGAAATTCCCAAGTGTCTTATTTGCATGTCTTTCCCTTCAAGGACTGCACACCAAACACTGTTTGGAGAATAAATGCCCAGGATCAGTGTGCTATCATTGTACACTCCTTGCAGGTAGTTGTATTTTTGCTGTAATTTCTTCTGGTGGAGAGAAGTCTGCATACAAAGCTCAGATTTCTCCCAAAGCATTGTGGTGATGACAACTTTGCTTAAGGGGACGGTGTTCAGAGATCATAAGCAGTGAAAAAGGGAAGGTAATCTAAACATTACAGAGGTACAAGTCTCTTTTCCTGTGAGGTTTTTAGGTCACTGGTGCCAAACAAACCTGGCCAAAGTCTACTCTTTTTGCCCTTGGTCAGTCACACTGATTTTGCAGTGACAATTTCCAACCTGAAGTAATTCAAAGTAGCCATTCCTCTCGCTGGCTTCAGCATTGCTGTGTTAGCATCTCTCAAACTTGTCTTTCCATGAAAGCTCACTGCGCACCTGAAGAAGAACCTGGAAATAAAATGTGGGAAGTCTAGCAGCTATAGGATAATTACTGTACTGGATATTTTGCACATCTGTGATTTAGTTATTGACTGGACAATTCATTGTAACATCTGTCTTAATAACGGGGAAAAAAGGGTTATCTGCAGTACAATGGACTGCATTTTTTGGCTCTGTGGACATGATAACTAGCTATAGTACTATTGCTGTGATGGGGTATTTTCACAGCTCCATGAAATTTTAAGAATTTGTCCATCTCTCAGAAAGAAATCTCTTATCTGATCAACCATACCTATGTCTCTAAACTCAAGAAAGCTTTTTGAAGTCAGGAGGGTTTTGTCTGACAATTTACAGAACATATTATCAATTATTTTTGCATTTATAAAACAAAACTTTTCAGAGTAATTTTTCAATAGTACAATGGGTCTACTTCACTGGGAAACAGAAAACTGCATGTCTGAAAAACAGACACCTTTCCCAAGCCACTGCTGTGACCATTTTTGTGTTAGACTGGCAGAGAAATAGAAGGAGGCATTTCCTTTAGCTGTGGTGGAAAATGCTTTGGTTGTGTCATGTATGATGCCTTCCAATATAGAAAGATAATACATTCTGAAAGTTTTAGGTTTTGTTTTGTTTTTGTGAAGAAAGCAATATAGGGTTGTATATGAGACTTGCAGCCTAATTAGAATTTGTATTAAAATAAATAAAAAAAATGTAAATGTTCTGCAGGACTGCCATGTGCATTATATCTATTTCTTCTAAGTAGCCACCACAACTACCAGAGCAGACAGTAGATGTCAAATCCTTTTGTTGCTGCTTTTCTTTCCAGAACAATAATAACAATGCGGAAATAGCACATGGTTTTTCTAAAGTTATATTAGACATATCTGATCTTCATGTTTGCAGTAATCTGACTTTGGCAGGCTTTTAAAGATGGGTTAGGGAGTATTACATTAGACAGTGGTGCTAGGCAGCCAAACTTATGATATTTTGCAGTTCCAGAAAAGAAAGTTCAACACAGCCAAGATCTGAACAGAGCAGATATTGTATATTTAAACAGGCTGGAAAACCTAAGAGAGAAACATCCAAATGTTGCCCAATGAAGCGATTGCATTGGCAGCTTGCATGGAGCTGAAGATCTAAATCAGATATGCAGAAAATGGGGAGATTGTAATCCCTTTAATAAGAGAAGTATGCCCCGTGGGGACGACTAGTCCCAGCATGCAACTGCAAATTGTCATAGATCTCAGCTGCCCTTGAGCATTACGGCTGAAAAGCATGCAAAATTGCTTTGACACAAATAATCCTATATACAAAGTGGAGGCCATTGCCTCAGATGCTGCTGGAAAACAAATCTCCTGTCCCTGTCCAAAAGAGATGGCAGATATGTGAAATTATGCTGACAAATATTTTTGTCTAGTTGCACACCATTTATAAAGCTGTTTTGAACTCATCATTGTTATTTGAGTTAGGATCCTCTGTAGGAGAAATTTATTGGAAAAGTACTGGCATTAGTCAGTAGAGAAAGTAATTTTTATTTTTGGCAGGGAGATCATTGCAGAAATGGTATATTATAAAAACAAAGACAAATAAAGGAAAAGGGCAACAACTACATTTTTAAAATGGAAAATAGGTGACGTTTCTAAATAATAAATTGAAAATTAAGGGATGATTCAACTAATGCAAAATATTTAGGAGTATAGCTTTTCAAATTAAATTCAAATCAGTCAAAAATGCAAGAAAACTTTGAGCGGTATATGATCTTTTGGCTGAAATAATTTGCTGATGTCACTTTCCCAGATAACTGCAGGGACAGACACTGACTTCACGTAGTTAGAGATGTCTCATGCGGTGATGGGCTTGCCCAGATGCCTGTCTGCAAACACCTTATTAGGGGAAGAAAATGTAACTCCACTTTGATACTGAAAATAAGTTTCCTGATTGCTGTTTAGCTATTCTGCATCAAGTGACTGAATGCACATACATATTCCTAGATAAAATCTAGAGTGAGGTTGAGAACATACATAGCAGTGATTTGGCATAAAATCCTTTTATGAGGCTGTTGTGGTATTCCTAAAACAAACATTGTAAGATCAGAAAGACTTATAAATACAAGATTAAAACCACCAAAATAGCAACATATATATTTTCACATGAAAAGCCACCGAACAACCTTACCTCTGCCTCAATGTAATACGATGTATTAGGTATGTAAAAGGCATCTTATTCATTATAATCTGATCAATGATCAGAGCAAAGGATTCTAATTCTTTCCTTACTGTGTGTCTGGGAAATTAAGTTTATCCTTCTAGGTGTCCTCATATAAAATAGGCACAGTTATATTAATTTTAACCCACTTCCGTAAACTGCTTGAGATCATAATGTTATTTTCCTTAATTAATTCTTACAAGAACTCTAAAGTATGGTACCTCTTTTCACAAAAAAAAAAAGAAAAGAAAAAAGATATTAAGCACGACATAGCTTTAGTTGCACTCCAGAGCTTCTTTTTGCTGAAGAGCTTCTTCTAGAAATGTTTGTATTGCCACTTCATAGAGGATTTGCAGCAGAAGGCTGCAATGTCTAATTACATATTATTTGACATGCAGTGCTTTTGACTCCTTTATCAGATGTTTATTTACTCTTCTAGATTTTTTTGAAGAAGGCAGCAATCAGCAGGTTTGTCTTCAGGTTGGAGTGCTGCCACCATTTCTAGAGTCAGTTCCCTGCCCCTTGCGTGGTCCCCTGTGCACCCACACACTGCACTGCTTCCCTTGGCAGGTTTTTCCCCATTTCTGCACTCCAGCTTCTGCCAGCCCTTCAGAGCAGAGCTGACTGAAGATTGCTTCCTTTGCTCACTCCTTTGTTAGCACGCAGAGGGAAGCTGTGGTCGGGGTTAAAAGAAACCCTTGGAACAGGTTTCCAAAAAAAGCGGGGGGGAAAGCCTCCCTCTACTGAAATGGCTGCCAGCTGAGGAATTTCCTGAGGAATGACAAGGACAGCCATTGTGGCAGCTCCTTGGGTATTGCCTCTACCCGCAACACCGCCAGCTCTGTTGGTGAGGGAAGTTCGCGTGGGCTGCTCCATGACTAAAGTTGGTTTGGGCACCAGTGCTGTTCTGGGTTTATTTTCAGAAAATTGACTCTATGGGCAGGCAACTTTTATAACTGTCAAGAGAAAGACCATAGATTGAGCCTTTAGTCACCAAGCCCTTCCATTTGAGAAAAACAAAGTCATTCTAAGCTATCATACAGCAGGTCCTGTGGTGCTGAGTGTTTGCAGCCCTCCTGGGTTTTGCTGATATTCGTGGGTGGTAAGAAGGATTTTAGAAATATAAAAATGGAAAATTGATCTTCAAAATGTCATTTTTAAATTATGTGATCTGTAATTATGCCTTTCTTTTTGAATCCAGGAGCTGGTCAGCCTTTCTCTCTGTGGAAATTATGCGAGGAAAAGCATCGATCGAGCAGCCACCTCAGGCAGAGCAGACACACTTAAGCCAACCAAACTCAAGGGGAGACATTTCACATTATAGACATCTCTGCTGGTGGTTCTAGATATACTGGAAAGTTGCAGGTAAGTTTCTGTTATAAACAACCTTTCAAGCAGCCCATCTTTCCACCTTTACTGAGAAAAACCCTTGGCAAGACTTTTTTTTGACACTCTCTCCCAGTTTTGGTATGCTCTGTATCATCTAAAACCTTTAAATGCTTTTCTAAAATACATACCTATAATCCTATAAAAGCCACAACTCAGATGCTGTTAAGTTCAGCTGTTTGTCTCTTCTCTGCCATCATGGTCCCAGGGTGCTGTAAACTAAATGACTTTGAAGGTGCAGAAACTCACAGCTCTAAGAATAAAAAAAAGATTGTTAGGTTCTATCAAAATTGTAAGGATACAGAGATGCATTTCAAGAGGAGCGTAATTTTTAGCTGTCTGTCAAAATTTTGGCCATATATCTGATGATACTCAGTCCAGCATTAAACACAACAAAATGGCTATTTTAATCTAAAAAAGCCCAAATAAATGTTGGTTATAAGAGCATCTCAGTGCTTCAAATCATTGTCACACCCAAGCTGGAGGCTGACTGAAGGGATTCTCTGTGCATTTATGTCACTTAGGCATAGGTAAATCCCTCACTACAATTAATCACTTAATTTTGGTTAAAGCCAGTACAGTGTGAGTTTCCAGGGAAGTGCTGAGTACCAGCCATTTGCTGAAACACCCAGAAACAGAGGGGCATGCAGCACAAGATAGCTGTCGTTTGTATATTGCTCCAGAATAAGGGTGCTTTCTTGAGAGGGAGCCATAATAAGATTACATGAAAGATAGTTCATACTCTAAGTATGAAATACTTTGTTCATGAAAAGAAAATCAATTAAATATTTTACCATGGTTCAATGCAGTGCCTTCCACAAGGAATGAAGCTGAGAGAACAGTCAAAACCTGTTCTTCCTTCAGATACAGAAAAGACTGACTTAAACAGACCTTTTTGGAGAATCTTTTGTGTTTAAAAACGGGGTGAAATCACAATAGTAGCAAATGCAATGACTACATTTCCTTTGACTTTAATGGATGAAATTTTATCTCAAGGAAACTAGTTAGATAACCAACACCTTACCTCACTCATTTGCCAAAGAAAGAATAAATGTTCCCCCATATATCATTATTATCAATCTGAAAAAAATTCACCACATATGCAGATAAAGCTCTGAAGTAGGCTATCTCCTTGATAGCACTGAAGGCAAATTTCTCTTTCCACAGCAATCCAGTAGAAACGTTGCCAATACAACCTTTCCTACTTAGGGAGATAATAGTAATGAATGAAAGAACTATCATGACTATATAATAGTTTAAAATACAGCTTTGTCTCTCTTGACATCTGCATAGACTAAATGAGTTGTTGAAGGATTTGAGCAGTTTTACAGAGTATATTAAGTTTCAGGACTTACACACAAAAAGATATTCATTTGGTTACATGTTGAAATGCAGAGCCAACAATAACTTTGGGATTTATTAAAAGCAGGCCACTGTTTTAATAGGAAAATATTTTTATGCTATGAGCAGAAATGACTTTTTTATAAGTCTTGTAAAAACTCAAAGAAGAGCAGTGAAGATTCTTGTGATGGATGAATTTTGCTGCTCTTGAGTCAATTAGTATAATACTATATTTGTTTTGAAATGGACACAGCACCTGTTTCATTTACTAGCAGGAAAACTAGGATTTTATTTACTATTTTAGTTGTAGAAAGAGGCTATAAAAATTAAAGATGAGCAGGTGTTAATTGGTGCTCTGTGACATGCTACTTGTGGGTATCCTGAAATTGTCCATTTGCAATAGAACCATCAGCTACCTGGCAAGATTTTGGTAATACAGTAAATTATTACTACAGATTGTATTTCACTCAATCTGTCACACTGCATTAGGCTGCCACTGTAGTGTCTCCCTTGGAGCTGCCCTTTTGTCTGGATTTCTCCTGATGTACAGCAAAGTTTCCAACCACACTGAGACAGGAGTTTTAGTGCGTGGTTTTGTTCAGACAGACTGTTAGACCCCCGTGTGCCTGTGAGGAGGTTCCCTCCCCATCCTGTTCACTGGAGCTGGGTGATGGAGATTTGTGCCCATTACTGAACCACTTATTGAAAATATCCACAATNGAAAGGAAAGGAAAGGAAAGGAAAGGAAAGGAAAGGATCTATATTTTGTCAGGGGATTTAACTAATTGCTGTTTTTACCTTAGCATCTTGTACTCAAGGCATTTTGTTTTCTCATTTCTATCAGACTTGACTATTCAGTGTTGCAATATGTTCCTGTTGGGAGTTGTTTCATTCCTTTGCTTTCTACTGCATATGAAATTTAGACTGTAATGTGATAAGCTTCTGTTAAACTTTTGCTGGATCCATTCCACTGTTTTATCCTCCATCTACAATCTAATGCTAACATGGCTGGAGAAATGAGGTATTCTAAATTACAGAAAGTTACATTGTTGATTTGCTTTTTGTCATATTTGTTGGAAGATATTGAACTTCAGAAAAAGCTGCAGTTGTGGTGAGAACACTTAAAATAGAGCTGTATCTGCTACAGTTTCTGCATGTGTGGGTGGTGTGAGTGGGTATTCCCCAGTAACTGATGCTGTGTGCAACCCTGAGGCATTAACTCCTCATGTGGTGACCACTGTGTGTATCCTATTTTATACTGCAGCTTCCCCAGAAAAATCTCCTTCTGCCAGATTAGTTTCTACCTTCTTCAGTGTTGAAATATACTAATTTCTGCCACCTTCTCTGCCTCAGAGAATCTGTGTCTATGGCCATATGGATATAGCATCCCAGACTTTCATGTGCAGTTCCTATGGACCATCACTTAAACTGTGGCAGATGTTTAACTCACCTGAATCAACCAATCTAGTTCCACAACCAAAGATTCATAATGGTTAGAACTGATATACATCCACCTATCAATCATGGGAAGTTCTCCTAGCTTCTGCTTCAATTCTGTCTGTCTCTTCAAGTCCTTTGACTTGGCTATAAGCATTTTTCCAGTATTTCTTTCATATTCCTGTACTACTAAGGAGAACTATTGCAATATACACTTGTAACCCCTTATGTCTATCTGTAGCTCATCAGGGTAAATATTTCATCTGTCCTTTAAGGTGTAATGATGGTCTTCTCTTCTATCTGAAGTAGCTGTAAAAAAAATTGCCTTTTTTGGGAAGGGGAATTTTGAAACTCAGAACGATCTTTGTTGCTCCTAAGGGACTTAACAGGGTAAATTTACATAATCACTTCCATGACAAATAATAAGTCATATAGACTTTTTAAATTGATTCACCTCTTTCCATTTGACCATGAGTCACTGGCACATCAACAAGTTCGGTAAGGTTAGATGGGAATCTGCAAAAAATACTATTCTTCCCAATAGATGTTCATCTGTGTTCTTGCACCTGGGGATAAAACTGGGATAAAGCACAGTGCCTGCTTGTGAACAGCTCTTGCAAGGCAACAGATCTGAGATGCCTCCATGGTGGTTTGTTTGTTTTCTTGCATTTTTAAGATTCCGTTGCTACCTTCTATATGCAAACAGGGAAAAATACTTAGCTGTTTCAGATGTCAGAATGGTTTCTTTAACAAAAAGTGTTTCTCCTTCAGACTTCTACAAAGACTTGATTTGTCTTCCTGTGGGATTAAATTAAGAAAATAGATAACTTTTGTACTCACTGTAGTCTATTTCAAAATACCCAAAGAACTGGACACATTTTAGCCTACCTGCTCATTGCTACTGAGCAGAGGAAGGACATGGACCTGGTGACTGGGAGATGCTCTCTTGCTACTTTCTTACTCAGAATTTATCCGGGTGAGAACAAACATCAGGATCAGTTTTTACAGCTACATTTTAAAGGCCTTTTGGACATTTGCTGTTGCACACCAATACTCTGTATGCATAATATCCCGAGGCACATAATCTATATTAATTTCAATGGAAGTTAGGAGATTTTGGAACTCCCTGTGCATCTGTTTACCCATACACCCTGTGAGAAAATGCATTTTAATCATGCTGTTGGACTAGGGGCACTGTCAATTCACTTACCTGTATCTAATCCTCCCTGTGGCATAGTAAAATTGCAAATTCACCTAATATTCCATTGTGCATTAAAATGTGTGGATTTATACAATGTCTGTGTTTATGTAGTTCATATAGAAATATGCTGAATGTTTTTTAGATTGCAAAGTCACAAGCACAAAATTAGGGTAAATCTGTGTATTTAAACCTTTGCTACTCAGTGTATGACTCCAGACAATTGTTACAGCTCATATTTGAAAGTCTGCATATGCTATGCAGAAAAAATTTGCTCCTAGACATTATGCAGTTCTCACCACTTCGAACTTCAGAAATTGAGATGAGGTAGCAGAATTATCATAATAATTATTATAATATTAGATTACAAAGAGAGAACCAAGATTCTTCTTTGTTTTTGTTTTTGTTTGTTTGGTTGGGTTTTGTTTTGGGGTTTTTGTTTGGTTGTTTTTTGTTTTTGATTTTGGTTTTTTGTTTTGTTTTTGTGTGGTTTTGTTTGTGTTTTGTTTTGTTTCTTCTTCGAATTAAGCAACACGGGGGAAAATGAGGGTCTCTTAAAAAATATTTTGTTTTTTACTCAGGTATCACATTGGAATACCTTCATCACAGTTTATTTTATATTACAATGTACAGAGATAATCTACAGAGACGTTATAGCCAAAAGATGAGTAGTAGAAGTGTGTAAGATAAGTAAATTTACAGTTAACTCTCCTGTATTTTCACATGCTAATGTATTTGGGATTCTTAAGTTTAACCTTAACTCTTTATTTTCTGAATTTAGAAAACTAGTTTAAGATAATTGCACCATCTATAGGATTATTTTTTTTTTATTTCTCACTCTATGTTACTGGTATTTGCTTCTACCCATATATCTTCAAAAGAGAAAGCAGCTGGTTAGTTCTTGCTTTCTGTTTAAACATATATATGCTAACATTAACACTTGACCCATGTCAAGACAGGGTTAAGGTAGACTACAGGGATGAGTAAATATAAGGCAAAAACTATGTGCTTTGGGATCATGACATCTTTTCAATATTTGAAAAGAACTGCTGCCAGAACCTCCAGGCTGATTCTCAAGGGAGAGGTGTGGAGAAACTTCTGGCTTGAAGTCTCTTGATTGAGACTTCAGCTCAGTGAAAATTAAAACATTGAAGCCCACAAGGAAACTATTGCCAAAACCACAAAAATTGGACGTTTTGCAGAATAGAGCCTATAGAAAGTAATCGCTCATTCTGAGTTTAGAATGCAACAAATAGCTTGTTTCAGCTGAGCTCAAGTTTGGAGTCATACATGTTGTATGACTTTTTACCTGCTTGAAAAAGGAAGGTCTTAAATGATGAAAAACTTGGTGCCCTCTCTGTGAACTTCATTTTACTGGGAACAGTTTCCCACTCTTGACAAATAAACAGTAAGTTCACCCCATTACACCTGTATAGCCCTACCCAAAGTAATGTACTTTGTATGTCCATAAAGGCCACAAGTGCATATGAGATTTTATTAAAAAGAGGAGCTTAGCCAATGAAATGTAGTAGAAGCCTATAGGTTACCAAACCAAATAAAATCTCCAGCAATTTGAACAAGTCTTTTGCTGGGACTTTCAGAAGATAAATACTCATCCATCCAGCTCCCTTCCTGTTTTGTAATGTCTCCCTGTCTAATTTAATAAATGTTCTCTTGCTGTTTCTTGGCATCTTCCAGAACAAGGAATGTAAACTGAAAGGGCCATGGAGACTAGGGCTGGCCCAGGACTGCACAATGAATAATATCAGGAGACACAGAGACGAGTCTGTCAGCCCATACCTCTTGCCACGGCCTCTACGAGGGAAGGTTGCTCTGAGCTCCATGAAGCAGACTTTTGTTGTACAATAGTTAAGGCACATGAAAGTCAGAAGATACATGCATGCTCTAACAGGTCAGCTGCTAAAACTACTACAACACGGAAAAAAAAATCTAAAAGTAGCTATAGGAAAGGTAATGCTGGAGAAAAAATAGTACAGTGCAACAAGGATCACCAAAGATTTATTGACACTATTTTATGACACCTTCAGTCAGGTAGAACATGCCAGGAAAGGACAGTAGCTGCAGGAGAAATATATTTTATTTATTTATAGTTTATAGTTGTCTATAACTGCTTAAATTAATGAAACAGGATTTTTACTGTCACAGTTGCTCTCCAAAATGAGCATTCAAACTTTTGATGTCTAAATTGTTTAAAGTTAAGATAATTCCTTTTTAAATAGCATATCTCAAAATCCACATGAAATTCATCTCTCTGTGAAGTGGACTTTCTGCAGAAGACCTGAGATTTATTTCCTGTTCATTCATGGAGGAGTCCTTGCTGTAGATGCACATAAGAAGGTGTACTTAAAACATTCATTAATTCTGCTCCTGGGTGGCCTTGGAAAACTATGAAGGCTCTTCAGATTCTAATATTTTGGCTCCATGTAGTTTTGCCGTTCAGAAATAGATCACTATTGTCTACATGTTCGTACAGCCTATTCTTGGATTTTTGAACTATCGCAAGAGTATTGTATTAATAAAAATTCAGTGTTGAATGGCATTTATCTGCAGGTTACAGAGCCCTTTTTTAGAAGAGGAAAAGTTTTAAGGGCAAAAGAGTACAATGTAGTGTGCGAAGAACAGCATGGTTTCTAGCATTGCCACTGGGGATTAGGTAATCCTGAATGAGATCAGTTTGGTGTAGATTTTAGCCTATTTGTCAAAGAGGGCAAGGCTGCTCTTGCTTGCTGTTGAATGATTTGAGACATATACAGAAAGACTAATGAATTCTTATTTATTCATATAATTAATTTCTTTATGGCTTGTTTCCAAAATTCTGCCTTTGCCCCCTTCTTATATGGTCACTGCAGGGTTTTGTTTGACATTAGGAGAACATTTTGAGAGAGCACAGCCCTCCCTAGATCCAAGTGCTCCTCAGTGCTCTTCAGGACTAGATTAGTCATCAGTACTCACTAGCTGACATGCCCCTTTCCATTCATGTAGTGCAATCTGTTACTGTTACCTCTCCTTTTGACTGTAAAGTTCAGGTTAGTGGAAGAAAATTCTGCAGCCTCTTTCATAGCCTTGGTCATACAGTGAGACCTGGGAAGTACAACAGCAGACCAACAGCAGATTGCCACCATGGACTGCCAGTCCTTTGAGAAATAGGTAGTTGGAGTTTATGAGGTACCCTGAAATCACTCGTATCATTGGAAGACAACTAAGATGAAGGTAAACAACTTTTATTGTGATGTAATTAATTACAAAAATAATCAGTTTGAAAAATAAAATTGAGATAAAGTCAGATAAAACTAAAGATTATATCTAGGGAGGTATCCACAGGCCTTACTGACCCTGGCCAGCCCTTTCAGGTGCTCCCAAACCCTGCCCACAGCCCAGGGCCCCATTTCAGCCCCCCTAAGGCCATCAGCCCCTGCCCCAGAACTGCCACAGCAGGGCCACCTTCCAACTCTTCACAGCCCTGCCTTGCTCAGCTGTGCATCCACTGAGTCAGCCTCACCTGCAAGCCTGTGTCCCAGCCTGTCCTCAGTCCATTCCCAGGGAAGTGCCCAATGTCCATGGCTGGGACTGGTCCTGCTGTCTCCAGCTGCCTTGGTCACCAGGGTACTGCCCATCCACCTCCCAGGGGAGGAGTCCTGTGGCTCTCAGTGCCTGACCCCAAGGAGATGCTGGCCCTCATGACACAGTCAGTTAAACTCAGGAGAGGATATACACATTTACAGAAGCTGTTTGCAATCCTGATGTTTTCATTACCATGACTGAATCAAAGGTCTTTTTTAATCTGTCCTCATTATTCTACAGAATCTTTTCTTACATTTAGCAGTCTCCACAGTGAGCTTGTGAATCAGACATTAATCTATTGCATTTCTTGTATTTCATTTCCATCCCTTTTGCTTGACTAAATGGTCAGAGGTTAGGTTTGGCACCATAAATGTTAATGATCTCCACACAGCAGGAGACCAACATTTGGTTGGCCAGTACTTAAAAATCTGGTTTGTTTTCCTATGTGTCATCCATTCACTGGTGTCTCTCATTGCAGAACTATGTAATGGGGCTGTGGAAATCCCTTGTGCAGGCACATGAGTAACTACACCAAACCCACACGGATGGTAACAGGCTCAGGTGATTTTCCGTTCTTTGATGTCTTGAGTGCTTTCTTGGTTATTTCTCTCTTTTGAATATTAATCTTTTTTATTTAGCACTTCTAATCCTGAGCTAAATTTTAGGAAATTATTTCCCACTGTGGCTCATGTTTTATTGTAGCATGCACACTTTGTTTCCTCGCATTGTTCTTTCTGACTGTGTGAAAAGCACCAACCTATTAATTTCTGAAGAAATGTTGTGACTTTATGAATTACATTATTTGTTATGTTTCCATGAGAAAAAAGAAGAGTCTTCCCTTCCAGGTCTACTGTATCCCTATGACATGGGAATCTATGTAGTTCATGTTGAAGGAATAACTTTGCTGTTTATCTAACTTTAGGCATTAATTTTACATCCAATTTAACATTTTCCATACCCATATGCTTAGATCTTCTGAATGCTCTTTGCAGAGAAATAAATAAATAAACAAGCAATTACAAAGCAAAAAAACTATGAAACTGAGATCAACATTCCTCAAACTGTGGTAATTTCCACCAAATTGAGGACTCCAGCAACATGTAAGAATATTAGACCTGTATAACATGGGATTCCCCTATCTGGATCTTGATAAACTTGAAACTAAGATAGAAGGAAACACATCAAGGAGATATCCAAACTTTCCCAAAGAATGTTAATCAATGCTTTACAGCCACCCAGATCACACTATCAAGTATCAGGCATAAAACTCCCAAATTTTAAAATTTTGCTTTGAAACATCACTGTGGAAATTAATGGATTAGACTTTAAAAAAAACTTTGGGTATCATTCACACTTCGTTACCCTCAGAACAGGTGTTCGATGCTCTCTGAGAGTTGATAGCACCCTCTGTGTTCAATGTAATATGACTTATCCATGGGTAGACATGGACTTTAATATCTAATGATAAGTCAGAGATAGTATTTTAATTTTTTCCTTGTTTCTTTTTCTGATGGACTTCCCAAAACCCCTTTAAAGTTATTACATATTTGCTGTGGAAAAAGTTCATGTCCCAAACAAACTCCTACCTGTAACAAACAGAAATTGAATTAACATTTAAGGAAGAAAATTTTAAAATGGAGCTTAAACATTGAGCTGGATTTATAGACTAATTTGCTTAATACAAGTGTAGTTTGTAGATGTTCAGGACCAACTTGTAACTCTGTCATGAAAAATGGCTAGTAGCTTTCATTTAACAATGAATAAGGAACTGTATTTAATGATAACAGTAGAGCTATTCTGCATTTTGTATTTTGTTTTAAATGATATTTTTTGCCTAAAACCTTTTCTTGCGCCTGCTGCTTAGCTTCCTCATTGCTTGTTATACAAACAGTGCAGTTCTGTTTCAGGATGAGAGATGGATTAAAGAGTAAGACTACAGTGAGGTTAAAGATGTATGAGAAGAACAGAGCGGTGTGTCATATGGGTAACATTTATCAGGACCCAGGTGCTGGGGGAGTTGAAGCTTTCTGAGCCAACTTCACAAAATACATCTTTTTATCCACTTTATGTTTCAGTTAACACAGAAAGCAGAGGAGGGAGTGTTCTCTTCCTATCTTATCTATGCCTTCTCCTGGAACTTGCCAGCAGTAGCCTAGCACATACCACCTACCTCAAACACACAGGGCAGAGATTTGACTACTGTTCCATTAAGAAAGCAGTATTCATCAGTCAGTGCTGACTCCCATTTTGTGTGTACTCCATCCTTCAAAGCCTCCATTCCCCTGGGGATTTGGTATATCTCATCATTTTTTACACAGACTAACATACCTAAAGGATGACTTTGGTATGACTTGGCAATGTTACGAAGCTGTTTCAAAAGCATGTACTTTACATGCAGTTGTACTTCAGTACTGAATCCCACTCAGCACTGATGAGAGATTTCCATCTATTGTGGCAATATCCATAGGTTTTCCTTTTTCTGGTGATGGTTACTTTTAACAGGGAACAGATTCTGATCCTCTTCTCAGAGAAACACCAAATCTTCCAAGTGCCTCAAGATCTTTTCATGGGGGGCACTGTGATACCAGCTGTAAAACAGCCGAGATTTTGTTAGTGGGAGTTTTTCCCTTCCTGGCAACAGATGTAGGGTGCAAGTTTCCCTCTTTACCTTTTAGTGTGTCCTCTTTGGCCTTCCATCTTTTCAGCTGGCCTCAATTTTTCTCCTTCTGCTCCATGGTATCCTTTGATTCCTTGTAATATTCTGTTCTAACCTTCAGTGGCACCTAAGATAAATCTTGCCTCTTTCCTTATGAAACAAGTGACTAGGGCTCTTCCTTTTGGCAAGAGAGAATGGTTGAAAGCACAGATGCACTGGGAATTCTGCATTTTTCTTTTCTTTGTGTGCCTCAGAGAAAATGTTTGCCAAATTGTGTCATCACAATCTCTAAAGCAGTTTATCAGTAAGCAACTGACAATTAAAATATGCATTTGTCCTTAAATAGGAGGCATATTGTCATGCAATCAAAACCCAGAAATATTATTCCAATGCATTCAACACCTTCAAGGTGTAGATTTGAGCCTTCTTAAATCCTGCAGCCTTTAGAAGAAGTGCTTTTAGCCTCTATCACAGTATAATCTGCAACTACAATCTGTGCGAAAGCTCTGTAATTTTTGTATATTTTTATTTCTCATTGATACTTTTAGATTTCTTGCTTCACATTGGACAAATATGTGGCCTTCTAGGCAAGTCTGCTGGGGTTACCTTACTTTCAGCCTTCTAAGCAGATACCATTAGGGTCAGGTTTGAACCTAAGTCTGCAGGAGTTTTACTCCAAACAATGTTTGCTCTTTATTTCCCTCTTTTCCTCCCTCCTATCCTTCCTTTTTCATTTTGGAATTAACTTTTTTACATGTGTGATTTGACCCCATATCTTTAGTTCGATTTCCAGTGAGAAGTCCTTCAAAGGCTGTTCTCTAAGTAAATTGTTAGAGCAAGGCAGCCTCAGAAATGAGTTGTGTTTGCTAACTCGTTAGACTGGTTACACTTATGGTACAGTATGTTATGGATCTTCTCTCAACTGAGAGCTTCCAAGCCATGCATGCAGTTGCATAAATTTTACTCTGTAATAACAGGCATCTTAGAGCAGAAAGAAATCTTGAAATCGTGCTGCTGAAATAGGTTTTGTTATCTCTAAATTTAGACACTAAGTTCACATTAGTTAATAATCTGCAGTATCTAAGTAGGGATAATGAGATAAGGGGGGGAAAAAAACTCCACAACAAAACCCCTTCCCCCCAGATAAAAAAGAAGTCACTTTTGCCAATCTTGCACAGTTGTCAGAAAGCAGGAACTGAAAGGTCATAATGCAAGTGACTGAATGGTTTTGGGATTTACAACATTTCAGTGGGAAACAGCGTGTTCCCATTCTACTCAGCAGCACTTGTCAGTTTTGGTCCTTGCTATGCAAGGAGATGTAGACAGGCTGAAGAAGGATCACAAAGCTGATATGACTGGGAAGCCCCTCATGTGAGAAAAGGCTAAGAATGCTGGGTTTGCTCAGCCTTGAGAAAAGAAGGCTTACAGAAGACTTCATGACCATATTCCAGGATTTAAAAGGGCGGCTACATGGAAGATGGAGACTCCATTTTTACAAGGAGTCACATGGAAAAGAGAAAGAGTAATGGCTGCAAGTTATTCCTGGGAAGATTCACATGAGATACAAGATTAATTTTTTGCAATGAGAACGATCAGCCACTGAAATGTCTCCAGGGAAGTGGTGGGCTCCCAATGTTGGACACTTTTAATATTCAGCTGTGTAGGGTGCTGAACCATCTTGTCTAGACTGTGCTTTTGTCAGGAAAGACTGGACCAGATGAAGCCTGAGGTCCCCTTCCAACCTGGTATTCTATGATTCTAGGTTCTTTATAAGTTTATCTATTGCCTTTTTATGGCTTGTTTGTGACATGGCAGTTATTATTTTCTCTTGCTTTTGACTTTAGTAGTGGTTACACTGGCATCAAGGCATATGTGTGTATTTGTTTAAAATAATACATTTCAATTTTATAATTGTTCTTTTCTGTTCCAATACAATGTAAATATTCCATATGAAAAAAAATTAAGAAGACTGTATGGTTAGCCATATAAAAATATAATTTTTTTTATATTTCAATTTTTCTGTGTTGGGAAGGAGGTAACAGTGGTCTTTCTGTAAATAGGCAAATCTATCAGGTTACACAAAGTTATTTTTAAAACTTGCAGGGAGACAGAGGGAATCAAGGAACTAAAAGCTTTAACTAGAACAGGTTTATTTCTATAACATGAAGAATAAACAGTTGAAACTACAGAAACACAGGAGCAGTATTAGAGAAAGTAGTTTCAACATCTGATTGCAGCTAGTTGATTTCTTACGGAGTTGGGGAAAGAGAACCCAGACAGAGTGAACTAGAAAGATGTAAACAAGGAACTTATAGCAGCTTTTACAAAATTTTTGGAATGGATACCTTAATTTAGACTCTCAGCACTCCGAAGCTAAGGCAAGTAAATGTTCTACAGTCAACGAGTGCTGAATGCCCTTGGTAAGTGTTGCTGGTTTTAAGCAGTTCTGCAAAATCAAGTTGGGTTTTTTCTATATACCGCAGAGCCTAATTTTAGGCATTCATTTTAGGAAACTATTAAAATATATTAAATAAATTGAAACTGCATTGCATTATAATAAATGAAATTAAATTAAATCTTTAATTTCTGTTCTAAATTTTCATTTTATTAAGCTATTACAGAGTAAGCAGTGAAATATTACTCATACTAAAATCAATTAAGCAATTCCAGAGCTGCATTCTATGACAAAAAATGATTGATGCTAATCTTTTATGAAACAAACAAACACACACACAAGCCCCCAAACCCAACAAACACACACTTTTCTTGAATTCAGTGTTCTGTGCTGACAAACCTTGTTGACTATCTGGTAAACTGAATAACCAACACTGAAAACACTCTCCAGTTAATGTACCAAGCTTCATTTTATTTGAAGCTGTAATTTGACCTGTGATTTGTTTTGGTTTTCTTTTTAATTTCCAACAGTAGTGGAGATTCCCTATACTATTGAGACTCATATTTTTATTTGTTCATAAGGGGACTTTTAAACAGTGCTTACAAGTGCAGTAGTTGGGGGTTTCTGCAGAGAAATGAATGTTGACATAACACATGACTTTAATACAGTGTTTCTTGGTGCACCAAATATACAGATTCAGCTGTTGTTGCACCTCTCCACAATTCCTGTTCTGCAATGTTTGGAAAACTTGGATTACTATAAAACATTATCTCTGTCCCTTCTGAGAGAAGAGGAATGCAGGGAAACTCTACAGTTTTCCTTTAGAGAAAACCCAAAAGAAAAAATGGTGTCAAAACAAAGCAGGGTAAAATATATCAGAAAGCTTTTCTTGCTGCGAGTGGATGTGATGTCAGGAGGGATTTCTTGCTGTGATGGATGAGAGCTGTTTCCTTCATTCACTACATTTAAGGCTCCTTGAAAGGGCTGCACCTGAGAGCAGGGAGGAATGATGGCTGTTCCCTGCTCCTGGTGGTGACTGTTGGGGTTCAGACTGGAGCCATGGCAGACGAGAGGTCTGGAATATTCCCTCAGAACAAGCCAATCCAAGCCATACCAGGGCAGAAGGGTGGCTGTGCAGGGCTGGGGTGAGGAGCACAGGTGTGGCTGCAGGCCAGTGCCATCAGATCTGCCAGTCCCCAGAGGAGCAGTGGGCAGACCCACAGCCTTGTCTCAGGCATGACAGAACAAAGCTGACATTATCTAGGGTTATGTGTGAGATATATTGCATACCAGGAAGCTGCTAAACTCTTCTGAGATGAAAGAAGACTACGGGAAAAGATCCTCCCCCTGCAAAGGCACAGTAAGTAAGGGGTAAAGGAGAGATTTCCTTTACTTTTTCATGTCCAGCAAGTTGGAAATTTTACTGTTCCAAGAGTGACATTTTTTCAGGATATAGCCAAATGTAAAGTAGTTGAAGAGTTTAAAACTCCTCTTTGTATGCCTGTTCCAACTAAAATGTGCAGCCAGAACCACCTCAAAATTTAGCTGACCCAGGGTCAAAAAAAAAGATTATGTTGTCATTGCTACAGATATTTAATGATACTCTCTGCCACTCAGCTTCTCTTCAGACTGATGCTACTTAGAATTTTTAGGAATGACTCATAAAAAAAGAAAGACCATTTTCCTTAGGTGGTCCTTTTTTTTGATAAGGTATGCTAAAAAAAGTCTACCAATGTCTTTGTGAACCCTTTTAAACTATCTCTTTAACCCACTGCAGGAGCAGCTGCATTACCAGAAAGGGCAGGCTCAGCCTTCATAATCTTTCACATCAATTTGTTCCAGGACTTCACACTGGTTCTTAGAAAATTTTCTCTGGTTTCAGGCTGAACTCCTCCTTGCTGTGAGTTTACCTTGCAGCCCCTTTTCTCATCTTTACTGAACATGGAGAACAGTATATTACCCCTCTCTTCATAGCTGTAATGTGTAGCTACCTGTATTTTACCTTTTATCATGTATCTCCTGGTTGTTTCTTCTCCATAAAATATAGCACAAATTCCTTCACTATTTCTGTATGCTTAAAAACCTCTGATCATTCTTGCTGCTGTTCTCAACACTCTCTTTAGTCAATCCACAACCTTCTTTAATTAGGGTCCAAGAGATAAATGCTTTTACTCCCATTGCAGCTTTGTGAACAGTACAAAAAGCAGAAAAACCAAAGCCAAAGGATTATAGGCATTACCTTTCTTTTTACAGCTCAGTAATAAAATTATGCTTTGCCACAACAGGAAAAGACCATTGAATTGTGTTCACTAATGATCATGATAAATCTGATATAGATTTTTGTCCACAGATAGATACAGTGTAGATTGCATATGCAATCCACTACAAGCTTCTGTTCAGCAACTCAGCAGCTTTGTCATTTTTTCCATCTTACATTTGTGCAGTTGTTTATCTGTACACAGAAGAGCTTGAAAAAAACCCAAAAAACAGTAAAACCAAGAAATTACTTCTTTTTTTCTCCACCAACAGCACAAGTCTTGGCAACATCTCTCAGTACATGGCTGAGCTTTATTGCTAGTGGGAACCTGGCTGGCACAGGACAAGCTCTATTAAGTGTGCAGTTGCAAACCTGTACTTGTTATTCATTGTGTGATTAGGATTTTAATAATGGTCTGCTCTTCAAGGTTGAATGGGAGTTGTTTGTCCCTTGCTCCTTCATAAATGCTATTGCAATAACAGATTGATGAGAATTTTCCTTTTAATTAGATTTGAGTATTTTAGGGAAGCTAAAGCAAGCTTGCTTTAGCAAGCCACCAGTGAGGCACGCAAATGCATGGTGGGAAGTAGGAAATGGTAACAATCTGGAGCTGCTTCTTCAACACTGTGATTGACAGATTCAATAGGCACATCTGGTAAGCAACTTCAGGGCATAGCCTGCACAAGCACACTGTAAAATTGTAAATGCGGTCTGTGGAGGATAAGGGCTCCTTAGATCTGACATTATGTTTACCAGGCTCACACATTTCTAGCAGGAGAGGCCCTTCACCATCTACTGTAAACAGAAAGAAATCAGAGGCTCTCACATGCAGGGCTGTTGGCAGATCACCATGAACTTGTTTCAGCCAGAGCACACTTCGTCGTCATGGTCAGTGAAAGCCTCTGAGCTTCAAAGGTAAGTCCTGTGCTCAAAGAGAGACATTGCCATGACCCATGACTCCTGGCAGATTTGGTTTCAGTTACTGGAAGATACTCAAAAAATTCAAAGGCACTTCAGCTCCCTTCAAACTTCAGCAAAGAGCAACAGACCTCCTAGACAAAGCGCAAAGTGTAGCACTAGCAGTCCAGCGAGAGTCTGCATCTTGATTTTACTAGAGCAGATGTTATCTGCAAGCAATTAACATACTTGTCATCACCAGGAAAATAGATACAGAATTCTTTGAGCTTTTTTTTTATCCACCCTAAAGAAAAGTGTTTGTGCACAAAGCAAAATTTCCACATTAGTATTAAAATAACATTCAGTGAGGCAAGCAGCATGTGTCACTTTTTTAGTTTCTTCCAACTCCTTTTTTTTTCAAAGAGTAATGCTGTAACACTTAGATCAGAGCTAGAGAACACATTTCATCACTGAGCTATATCTTTTAACAAGAGAATCTTTGATGTGTGTATTTTTTACTTCACTGTTATTATTTTCAAACGCTACTGTTTGTTTTGCGTAGAAGCACAGCGAGTACATATCCCACTCTTATGAGTGTGGTGGGTTGACCCTGGCTGGACACCAGGTGACCATCAAAGCTGCTCCATCACTCCCCTTCTCAGCTGGGTAGGAGAAAATATAACTGAAGTCTTGTGGGTTGGGATAAGGACAGGGAGAGATCACTCACTAGCTGCCATCGTGAGTAAAGCAGACCTGACTTGGGGAAATTAGCTTAATTTATTACCATTCAAATCAGAGTAAGGTAAACAGAAATAAAATCAAATCTTTAAAAGCACCTTCCCCCCAGTTGTCACTTCTGCCTGGGCTTAATTTAACTCTCCATTTTTTATACCTCCTCCTACCCAGTGGTATAGGGGGATGTTGCTGCAGGCCGGGGAATAATTAGCATTGGCTCCATGATTGCAGAAGGCTGATCAATTGCTTTATTATATCATCCCATACTATATTATACTATACTTACTAAGAAACTCAGTAACTCTTACAGCCAGTCCGAAACAGCTTTGACCTAATTGGTCAATCCATCCAAACACCATCCAGTGTCCAATTAAGAAATCACCTTTTGGTAAACAAGTCTCTATGGCACATTGCACATGTGCACAACAGCAGGTGCAACAAGTGGAGATAAGAATTGTTTCTCATTCTTTTCTCTGATCTTCTCACAGCCTTCCCCGGGAAAATGCCTGGGAAAGTCTGTGCCTGCTCTCTGTGGCCAGAGAGCTGCTGCCACAGGGCGACAGGATATGGGATCTGCAGTCAGTTCATCATACACTGTCTCTGCCAATCCTTCCTCCTCAGGACAAGAACTCCTCACACCCTCCCCCTGCTCCAGAGTGTGGTTCCTCTCACAGGAGATACACCCCTACCAATATTTTGTGTGTTAGTCCTTCCCATGGGCTGCAGGTCTTCACAGACTGATCCAGCTTGGGTCCTTTCCACAGACACAGTCCTTCAGGAACAGCCTGCTCCAGAAGGTGTCCTCTCAGAGTCACAAGTCCTGCCAGCAAACCTGCTCTGCTGTGGGCTCCTCTCTCCATGGGTCCACAGATCTTACAGGAGCCTGCTCCAGCACAGGCTTCCCACAGGGTCACAGCCTCCTTTGGGCACCCACCTGCTCTGCCCTGGGGTCCTCCACGGGCTGTGGTGGATCTCTGCTCCCCCATGGACCTCCCTGGGCTGCAGGGGCACAACTGCCTCACCATGGTCTGCACCAGGGGTGGCAGAGGAATCTCCACTCTGGCACCTGGAGCAGCTCCTCCTCCTTCTTCATTGGTCTTGGGCTCTGCAGAGTTGCTCTCACTTATTGCCATACCTCTCTCACAGTTGAAGTTGAAATTGTGCAGGATGGTTTTTTCCTTCTTAAATGCATTATCCCAGAGGATGTTGTTGACAGGCTCAGCTTTGGCCACTGGAGGTTTTGTCTTGGAACTTGCTGGCATTGGCTCTATCAGACACAGCCAAAACTTCTGGCTTCTCACAAAATCCACCCCGTAGACCCTCCACTATCAAAACTTGGCTACACAATTCCAATACAATGATTTTCACCACAACATAACTTCAGTGAAATCCAAAGATTTCACTGGTCTCCAAAGAGCTGTTTTCTGTTTGTATGGATGTATGAGGAATCCAGGGACATAGCTGTATATCATCCGTGTGCCCATTTTTAAAATTCTGAATGTGCTTTGCAGAAATCACATCCCTAATAAATGTACTACCTTGTTAAAATAACTGCTTTAAAGGTTGCATACTAACCTGTCTTCCGAAGAATCTTTTAATTGTCTTACAAGCTTAGAAGAACTAGATCTTCTCCACAGTTTCTCTGTACTCACAGTTAGTTTTTCCTTATGAAGGGTTATTTAACATCTTAGCTCATCAGCTCAGTGTGCTTCTTGAAATAAGCAGTGTTAACCTAATTTACAGAGGAATTTGCTTTTAGAAGGTCAAAAGCAGGCAGCAAGCTGTAGCATAAAGAGCTAGCAAAAGAAATTGAACTTGAAAGCAAGCTGCTCTGATTCTACTTTATTTAATCTATTCTTCCTAAATATCCCCAAGCTCTGCAGCAGCTTCTGTGTTGATTAGTGACAGGAGTTGAGTAGAAAGTGACTATCATGCCAGAAACACTTGGGGGCACTGAATCTGGAATGAACCACACGTATTTAAAACTAGCTAATACAGTGACATCTTGAAGCAGCCTAGGGCAGAGAAGTTTCATCTAAACAGAGGTTTCTAGCTCACAAGTCCTTGAATACTTTTTGTGAGTAAATGATCCTGTGGCATGAGCTCTAATTAAAATCATATCAGGCCTGTTCCATATTACCCAGCACAATCTCTGGAGCTTGCTTCTGTACCTTCCTTCGCCTCACCCGCCAAGCCCTCCTTGCTTACATTCCAGATGCACAGACTGTTAACGCAGCCGAGCTCATGTAAAATGAATGCATGAATGGGATGGAGAGCACCTGAAAGAAGGAAGTTTGTGTACTTCAAACTGTGTGAGACATTACAGTCCATAGATGGCGTGGCAAAATCCTGCATTTAGGTACCATGATGATGGGTAGAAGTGAAAATTAAATGATGGCTCCTGAAGTGCTAATAAAAAAATGATGGCTCCCCTTTGACTAAGAGTGATGTGGTCATGACAAGGGTCCTGGTTATAAAGCTGTAAGTTTGATGCAGGACCTCTGTAAAACATCCTTCTGTCTCAACTAAGAGTTATCTCAAAGAACCCTTAATCTTCTAGAGTCATCTACTTAGAGAATAAAAAGATAATATGAATCAATTATTTCAGTGGATATCTCCTTATTTACATGTTGAAATGGAAAAACCTCTGCTTCGCTGGTGAAGGGCAAGGCGAACAATTCAGAGACCATCTGCTTTCTTACAGCACCAACCCTCCTTTCAGCACTTCCCTAAGATTCTCTATAATTTTATTATGTCCCATTCCAGAGATGCTATGCTGCACCTTTATCCTCATCTTTCCATGGTTTCCTTTTGCGTCTAGATATTGTTCTGTCTATCCTGGGGGGAAAAAAGTATAGAAAATAAGCCATATAAGTGAAATTAGCCTTCTATTGTTTTTTACTGTCTTCATTATGTAGTTTCTGCTGATACAAAAATATTATTAGAAATGTTTTTACTCTGCAGAACTACTGAAAAGCAAAAAAAGTTACTATTGAAACAAAACCAAGAAGTAAAAATGCATTTTGGACAAGCAGTTTGGGAGCCTCAGTGGCAGTTATTTGAGGTACTGAAGGTTTTATATCAGTGGAAACTTTAATAATTGAGGATGCCAATGGTGTACTTGTTTGATGACTGTCTAAAATATTGATCCTTTGAAGACTGCAGTCAATAATGGTTTATTCAGCGCTGGCAAGATGTTTTGTGCCAGGGAATCCAGGTTGCCAGAAGCAAGTGGTTAGTTGTTATTGAACAGCCAAGCTTCAGAGTGTTACTGTGGCCCACTGTATACCAGTGGTATTACAAAAAGCAAAATAATTTTGGAGAAGGCAGAAAAATAGAATAGATGGAGAATAGATGTCGTAAAATCAGGACAGTTGAAGAATGCCTCTATGGAAGTAATCAGAGACCAGAATTAAGTTAAACTTCACAAGAGATTTCATCTGAGCCGGAAAATAGATGATGGAATCAACCATGGAAACTTTTCTGCTTAAAAGAATCATTTACTTTTCATAGCTGTGATTGAAAATTTTATTTTCAACATTTTGCATCTTGAAAATAGCCCTCTTTTATGAATTTGGTCTCAAAGTTAGATGTAATTGAGGAAAAGCAAAAGAACTTAATAATGCTTCCAGCAAAGTTGCAGTAGGACTTCACATGGCTTTTGTTCTCTTCAGTTATGTTCAGGTTCAGAATCCTCCATCCTGACTAAAGATGATAGAAGCTGCTACATTAACCTGTGAGTGAGCTCCTGTATTCCTTCAGAATCCTTTTGAAGAGACCTCTTCTCAAAATGTGTGAAAAATGTGTGTTGATTCAGTGGAGTTTTCTTTTGAGTACAAACAGACTGAAATGAGTGAGGCCGTGTCACCACACATAAAACCTATAATTTCCTTTTTCCTTTAGAAATGAGGATCAGTTGAATATTGGTGTGGATGCTACAGTTCATGCTGCTGGTAAGGCTGGTAACCATTTCTTTAAAATGCCTCTAGCAAACATTATCCTACCTTATGTAAGACTCTAATTAGTTGATTCAAGGGATATTACCTTACAGCACAATAATTAGTGGTACTGTGAAAAACTGAGACCTTCCTATGTTGTTTAAAGCCTGTTCATTTAAACACCAGGCTTGTTTACACAGTTAAACAGAAAGACTTATTAGGGATAAAGAACATCCTGTAAAAGGAGATACTGTATTCTGGAAAAAATACAGAAAAGAGTTGATAAGAAGTTACCATTGCAGTGGCCTGTGCTGACCAGACTACATTACAATTGAATAAGAAATTGTATTATCTATGTACGCTGTATGAGCTGAATTACTGCCTGACCATTGTGCTCAGACTTATCACAGCAATGCTAGAAAGAAGCTGACACACTAAAGGGAGTCGAAGAAGAGCAACAAGAATTATGAGAACCCTAGAAACACTCGTTAACAAAAAATGGCCTGAGAAGTTTCATTATTTTCACTTGCACCACACTACTACTGGGAGAAGGTAGAGATTTTTGATAGGAAGACTGTTATAACAAGATTAAGAGGCTGAGTGTTAAATGAATTCAGACAAAATGTACTCATTCCACGTCTCACTTTGACTCTTTTCTTTCTATGGACACATCTGCATCTAAGTTCTTGGGTTTAAATGACTCAAGGATTTTTCTGGGCTGTGGTAAGAAAATACAAATGATTGAACTTGTCTCGGAGTATTTATGAAATAGTTTGATGAGAAAATACTGATTTACTAAAGCTTTGTGAAAACCAATCTTTTGTGAAAACACCCCAGTTTCTGTGAGGAACTGTAACTGAGCCATGGACAGGGTTCCGGAAGAGCAGCGACTGTGGTTTCCCTGGACAAATTTTTCTGGTAAATTAGGTGTTTTTGGGGCCATTCTCTGGCATTAAAGTCATGGAAGTCTCTGGCATGGAAGATCCCATATCCATATTGTGAAAATCTCTTTACTTTCCATTGCATGATAGCTACTTCCAATTTACCTATTGGAAACATTATGTAAGGAATGCCTGTTTCCAGACCATACAATGGAATTATTTGGGAAAATAGCAAGCAGCAGTCTCTGGCAAAAATGATCCTGGGATTGTTCTGCAATTTTGTGGACAATCAAGTCTCAATGGAACAACTGCTAGGACTGTCTAATTCACTAGAGTAGATGAGGTTGTAGTGTGCTGCTGGAGATCCCAAGCCATCACAATCAATGGTTTCGTGCTTTCTCACACAGTGGACAGACACATGAATCAGCTGGGCTCCAGAACAAGAAACTCTAGTGTCCAGCAGCAGTGTGTGACTGAGAAAGAGAAAATAAAACATTGGTTGACATCCTCTAGTAGCCATGGTAAGGCATTTCACTTCTTAAATGCTCTTCATCTCAGTTTCCAAAATGAAAACAAAACCAACAAACCAACTAATTAAACAAAAACCTGCCATCAAAAGACTGACAAAACCCCTTGACATCAAAAGTTTCATAGACCACCAAAAGTGACAACTCTTGTAAAATCAAATCACAAGTTTGTCTTGAGAAGCTTAGAGAAAAAAAGACTTTAGTTGATGTTCAGAAGAGTCTTATGACCCAGGCTTTTGAGTGTACAAACACAGACACTTATGGAAACAAAGTCATTCAGAATTACCAGTGTTTTTGGAAAATCCAGAAGGCATTAGTTTTTATGCTCTGCAGGATCTGTGTTTTTCTCCTTGGTTTGTGCCGCAGTGGCTTTGTACAGCTTTTAATTGCAATTGGAATAAATTGAAGAATGTTAGAGACTCCTAAATGGACTATGCCTTAGATACAGGATAGCATTATAATATGAAAGTGGAGTGGTTGGCAGCTGAACACAGAAGTCCCAATGGGACCTGTGCCCTCTAGCCTAAGAGGTTACACTGGATATTTGCAGCTTACTTGCTATCCCACACAAAATCCCAGCAAGCTGCATTTTTTAGCAAATTATTTTATATGCCACATCCTCACCATTGATCACACTGTCAGAGACTGCAAACAGATTCTGTCAACTTGTTTAGACTGGTTTCCCCATTGCTAAATAGAATTTGCTCTTTAATATTTGGTCTTTACAACTCTCACAGCTTAAGTGACACAATGCTTTCGCATTATTTTTACATAAAAAATTATTTAGGGTTTGTTTTTTTCAGTATGGCAGAAGGAAAATTAGGTATGGAAGAATTTAAGGAAATTAAATTTTCACTACCCCGAACTGAGCAGAGTAAACAACTAGGATTTTGCCTGGGAAGTACTGATATTAAAAATTCCCCATCAAATTCCTTTGAGAGGGGTGTTAAAGCACTTTTTAATACAGATGATCTCTGTGCAAGAGTGCTGGTATTCACTCCTAGGTCCCCTCCCCTTCAGAACTGTGTGGGCTGCCTCCTCTGCTATGTGCACTCCCATAATACCCCTATGGCAATGACAGTGGTTGCTTGCACAGAAAATTAATACTAGGAAAGTATTTATGCATTTGTACTGTATCGAGTGTAATAAATGTTTTCCCTTTCTGAAAAACAAAACACTTGCATTTTCTGCTTTTGTTCTTCATCTCCTCCCATCTGTTTTGTTTCTCGTAGCTGGAAATGAGAATAACAGCTGACTCTCTGTGGACTGCCAGTGGTCTATGGAGGGTTTGAAGGCCTCTCTAATATCTTTGAAGCTCCTTTTAAAAAATAATTCTGTCCCAGTTCATGTGAAAAGCCATATAATTCTTTCATCAGATCATAATTATTGCAGTGAAAGGACTAGACCTATTTTCTATCTTTGTCAATAGTGAGGGTTTTGTGGCCATGTGGCCCACTGGATATCCAGCATTTATGTCTCCAACCAAAAGCATTCGTCTAAATGCAGGCTTGTTATGAGGGTGATATAATGATTTCCTTCATCCAAAGTAGCAGACCCAATATATCTTTTCAGATTGCACTAAAAACACAAACATTGCCTAGAAGCTTCTGAACATGGATCTCAAAGAAAGGCAAATTCAGACACTGTGCATTATTTAAATACCTTCTTCATTGTCTGAAATAGTGTGGGACTTTACAGCTATAAGAACCACAAGGTTTTAAGTAGAAACCTGTGGTCTTTTGTTCTTCCAAATACAAAATCACCACAATAAGAAGAAACACTTGGGTTATGGTTCAGCACTCCAGGCTACTCTGTAGGGCAAAGTTACAAAAAAAATGGAGATGTGTATCACAGCAAGTTAATCACAACTTCTTGGAAACTATAACAGAATGAAACTCATGAGCTCCTTTGCCTTTAACCACAGAAAAAACAATGAAAATGCACAGGTTGTTGGGGTCATAGGAAGAGAGTCATAATTAAGGCTTGTGAATTTTCACTGACACCAAGTGACTAGAGGTTTATAAAACCAATTTAAAGAACATAAGTTTTCTGGAGCTAATAGTTAATAGTTTGAGTTTTTTGTTGTGTTTTTTGTTTAGGTCTTTGTTTTGTGATTATTTGGTTTTGTTTCTCTTTTTGGTTTTTTTTGGGGGAGGGGGTTGGCTGGGGAGATTCTGAGAGAAATACTTATAAGACCCAAGATGCTCCCTAGAGTTCCATATTTTTACACTCATAGATGTTTGTGTTTTCACTTTATCATTTCTGAGTAGTGGATTTTCATTAGTAGCCTGATTTGACATGACTACTAATGTGAATCAACTTAACTGCATCCGGCTAAATAAACATTGCAATCATTTACAGGGCAGTTACTACACAAATTGGAGGAAGGACCTTGTCCATACGGTAATCAAAGCATATGAAAGCAGAATGTCCTTTTTCCTTTCTATTACAACCAGAAGTGGGAAGAAAAGTTGGTATATGCCAGCTTGGCCAAGGAATAAAAACTTTTTTCATTTTACATAAAAAACAGTTTTTAGATTTTAAGTTCATTAAAAAGAACATAGAGAAATATTGCCTATTTTATTAGTTGCACCAAAGTCATGTTGGCAAGTGAAAAAATAATATTAAGCTAAAATAACTTCATGTGTTTCCCATTATATAATCAGCTGGTGATGCAAAGGATGAGCTTGCGCCGCTCGCTAGTCAGCCTGGCAGTTACGGAACTCTGAACCAGAACTGCGCCGTTCACTGGGAATGACAGAAGCAAAAGTGTCTAGAGTGAGGGCACGCCAGCTTACAGGACTTACTCCAGGTTAATAGTGAGGCTGCTGTGACTGGTATTCTAGCATGGCATGTCTAAGAAAAGGTTTTGTCTATACCTGGTGACAAAAATGGGTATTCATGTACATTAGTCATTATGTGTTAATGTGCTGTAAATGTCTCGTGTAGGTCTATTGGCTCATCAGATGGAAGTTAGAATGCAGCTTTGCTGAAGCTTAATTAAATCTGGTTTAAACATGTTTAAACAAATTTCTTTTTTAACAGTGGATTATTTAATTGGCATACTTCAATTGTAATGGTGTCTTTGTCAAAAATCTTCTGAAGGAACACAGTTACCATATTATAAGAAGGAAGATCTTCACACAGATAAAGAAAAAAAAGAAACCTAGCTAAAAGGTAGGAAGCAGTGGATGGGAACAGAGGTGAATTTTCACACTCAAAAAGTTTATAAAGTAGTGCCACAGTAATACATGCTTGGGTCTTAGCAGCGTAGGCCGCTGGAATGGACTTCATAGATAATTTAGGGAAGAGGTGAACTGAAATGTGATAAAGTTTGTTGATGATCCTCAGTTACTTAATGTAGTAAAGCTGTCTACAATAAACTAAAAAGGATTTATTTATTTGTATAGTTATTTATATATATTTATATATTATTTATGTGCTGTGTGATGGAGAAATGAACAGCAGCAAAAACTTCAACATAGGTAAACATAAAGTGAGACAGAAAAACAATTACTCTAACTTTATTTATAGAAAGATAACCTTCAAGTTGGTTATTTCTATTCAGGAATGAGATCTTGAGAGATCTTGATATCTTGAGAAAGAAAACTATTAATTCAGGACTCATTCATGGGAGTAGAGGGTCTACTGTGCTATACAGTTTTAATATCCAAAGCTTATTCCAAGGTGTTGAGTCACGTCGGTGTTCAGCTACAATTGTAAGCATGCTGCATCAGAAAACCCAAGCTAGACAGTCAAGAGATAAGTATATAAAATACATAGTACTCACTAACATAGACCATATTACTGTAGAAGGCTTGCCCAAAAATTTCTTCTATGAAAGGGAAATTAAATAGGTATTTTTGTGGATATTTATTTTTGTTTTACCCTCTGTGTAAAAGAAAAATTCCACTATGGTGTATTTTGGTTCTTAGTGCAATGTGAGTACATTTAAGTAGCCTACAGAATAGGTGTAATATTAACCTGCATTTGTACAAGTGTGTATGCGTGTGTGTGTGTTTGTTTGTATCTGCAAATATTAATCCTATCTAATTTATTATCTTCCATATTCTATATATCCCTACCTTCAATATATTCTGTCACATTAATTAGATGGAACGTATCATAAAATTTAGCAGCACTGACTCATATTCATGGCTTAAACTATTTTAAACCATATGTTTTTCATTTTCCTTGGATGTAGATTTTTTTCAGCAGACAGAAAAACAAGTTAATGTAACTTGAAAGATAAGTACAAAAATTCAGTTTTTCATATTTTTCTCTTTTATGTGAGTTATTATCAGAGAAAATGTAATTATTAGGCTTGTTATTTTCCACTCCAAAAGAAAAATGGATACATTTGTTGCTTAGTTCCTAGGATAAGGATCTATAATAGAAAAAGTGCCTGACTTTCAAGTTAGAGAAATACCAGTTTGTTCTATACAATCATCACATGCCTTCAAGTTTTAATAATGGCTGCAGCATTTCTCATGTCACTTATATGCAAATTGCTGATATTTCCCTGGGCAGTTTGCACACCCCTGTCTCTAAATCTGATATGTGGTGTCTGAGACCTCAAGACAGTTTGTTCCTTAGAAATTGAGTTTGCTGTGTGGCCAGCTGTCACACAGATATCCCCCCTTCTCCTGCCCCTCTCAGTATTAAGGACAGGAAAAAGTGCCATCTCAGCTGCCTTTTTGTTTATAAGGAGTCTGAAATTTGTGCTAACATTTAAAAAAATATGATGGAAGGCGTTGAGAATAAAGGAGAAAACTTCAAGAACTTAAAGGATTCAAAAGTTCTGATTGGTTTTTAAGCTTGAGAACTTTTGGATGTTAAAAGATAAGGGATATATTTTGTCATCCAGAGCACTAGCCTAAAACCTCAACCCCATTATAAGCATGGATTTTGGAAGGGCTCTCCCATGTGGTACACAGCCAAGTGGCTCTTCTAACTACAGCCAGCAAACCCATCTCTTTTTTCTCCAGTGATAGAAGTGACTATGTTATTGCAAAGCAGCCGTGGGGCCTCCTTTTCTGTCTTCAAAACCACAAAAGCACAAATGTTAAAGACATTGTGAGATTTGAATGGATGGTTTCTTTTGGTTTTTTTTTCACTCTTCTTCACTTCCCATGTCTGATCAGGACTGGAAACGGAAGTGTTGAAAGACTATACTTAGGTATTATTTATTGAGCACTGACACTGTGCTTGGACTTTAACCACTCTGTGAAACACCACAAAAAGAAGCTACTTTTACTGTATTTCAAGCCCAACCAGAATGAGAAATTACTGGAAATTTCACAAGAATACGCTGTTTTTGCAAGACTTCCAGGCTAGTTCTGTAGATCAAAGATGGTCAGACAGTCTTGGATGAAACCCAAATGAACATTCAACTATTGGGTGCTTAGCCAAACCAAAGTGAAACTCTGAATCATAAGGTTTGCTCTATCTTCTGTCCTTCAGTGTTGATAATATGCAGGTTAAGCCTGCCTGATGCAACTTGTAGTTTCTTTTTGAACCATAGATAATGTTTTGGGTCCTCTGTGTATGCTTTTTACAGCTTGCTAACAGGCTTTCTGATACCATTTGTAATGATTTGGCGTAAAATCTACTGGCTCACAGTAATATACAGGGCTAATTCATACCCAAGGGAATGTGAGCTCTTCCTACAGCAGGTATCAGAAGGAATAATTACACTATTCTGTTACAGGAAAAAGAAGGTTAATGTTAACATACCGTGAGCGAGGCTCACGTGTTGTATCTTATATATTAGAGCTGGTGTACTATTCCACACCAATGAAGTGACAAAACTTGACCCTTTGTGCTCTGGGGTCTTTTTTTATGCTACCACCCACTTGCTATGGAGTAAGCACTTGCCGAGAATTGCCGTGGTATTTCAACTGAGTCTAATTTTGTACCCAAACTAATCTGATTAGCTGCACCCATATTTTTGTAATTAAAATAATTAAGTAATTATAAAGTAAGTAAACAAATAAATAAGTAAATATAAAAATAAAGTCTCCTTCATAAGAGATGTCACACTGACCTTCTCAGTTCCAGCCTTTTTGAATTTCTGTCCTTGGCTGGTTGTTCCATGGTAGAATTTTCCATATTGCTCCTCTTGGGGACCAGCATTTCCACAATCCTTAAATGTTTTCATCCATGTCTCCCTGTCATCCTTTCAGGGCTTCTACATCATGCTTTAACACGTAACAAAATCATGGTTAACTGCTTTGAAGACTGTGTTATCTACAAGTTTTTTGGCACCCCTGGGTCTCACAGAGACTAGGATATGTGACAAGATGCTCTTCTGCTGCTAGCTTTGTGTCAGTTTGCTCTGTGACTTGCAGCAGGCCTGCTGGATTTGCATGACACAATTTCTCCATTTGTGAAGGATAGGCAAGCACACTCCCTAGGTCAAAATATTTTGAAGGCTGTATCTGCAAGTGCTCTAGGAAAATGCATATTATTATTTTTATTCTGCTCTATACACAATAAGTTAAAAATACTTATAATAATGTAAATTATATATTCTGGTGTGACAGCAGCAAGTATTTAAACTTACAGAGAAAGAATCATCCTGGTCAGAAAAAAATAATATCTAGGTTCCTGACATTAGACACAGACTTCAGGGAAGGGATAAGTTTTAAATTCTTAATAATGGCTACTTTGTGATGCTCATGAGAGCAATGTCAAATACTTAAAAATACTTGGACTGTGCTGTTAATGATGCAGTGGAAATCTACAGACATAACTCCAACTTCAATGAAAATTAAGATCAAGTGTGGATCTAGCTGCATATATATGTCACATAGTGTGCAGAAAAAACTTACTCTTGCAAAAAATCAATATTCAGTGGTCAAATTTCCCTCCTTTCCCACTAATAATGGATGGAGTCATATGGTTCAGCTGTAAATCTACCAGCTGGAAGTAATGAGATGAACTGTCCATAGCAATATGAAAGGTATACATGCCTATTCAAAGGCAGACCATCTGTGGAGATCCATGGAGAAGGATAGTAGAGAATTTTATATAGACATACAGTAAAACAGTCTCTCGTGATACTGTAGGAGCTGTGGGGGCCTAATCTTTACATTTGACTATTAAATTAGGAAGGGCAAAGCCTACACAATACCAATGGTATTAGTCATGTCTGGAGGGGCATCCAATACCAGATGTCACTTTTCTGATCTTTCATGCTCAGCTCTTACAGCTTTTGGCACGTCAGAGTTCGCATCTGAGTACAATTTAAGTTATAACAATACAATCAGCATGTCTAACTATTTTTGCCTTTCTTTCTGCTATTTTGGGAGCAAGGCTGTGGTGAGTCTCTGTTGTTTAATCTAAAAGCCTTCCTTGTCCCCGTCTCCAGCCTCATGACGTAATGCTGGGGGATGTCAGAGAGCGGTGTTAAGGAACAGTTGTTTGACAAGTGCTACTGGTTTTAAACTGAATTGCTTGTTTATTGGCTGCACAATTATTCATCTGTTAGCATAGCATAGAAAAAATAATGTTGACAGTAAAATAGTATCTTTTCTTGGTAGAAACTATTTGTCTTAAGTGAACAAGTCGTTGTTTTAATGTAAATGCAGTTCTGTACAATATAACAGGAAAGGTTTGTTTATTTATTTAACAGGCAAACAAAAGCTTTCGTGATCAGACAAAAGAAAATATATGTAGGGAATTGTGTGTGGAGGAGCATAGTCTGCTCTTCTGACTTGTTATTAGATAAAGTCATCTCCCTTTATGCAGATTATTCATGTTTATTTATGACATTCTGTGAAAGAAAAGACACTCAAATGCCTCAGGGCTATGGCCCAAAGTAAATAGCTTGTCATAATATACCTTGCAAATGATAATATAAACCACGGGAAATCCAGGGAGGAGATGCACATACATTCCAAAGCTGGGAAGTTATTGAATGTTTAGACTTAAGGAGCAGATAGTTTTGATTGGGGATATTTCCCTTGTTTCTGTATGTTAGATGAATTACTCTGCATGAGTGATATCCATTGTACTGTGTTTATTCTTTTCCGCTTTTGTTCACCAATCACTGTGATGTCTGGTCCTTTCCCAAAGATGGTCTGTATAATAAATATGTTAAGTCTGACAAGGAATGGATGGTAATGCAGCATCAATGCCCTCTGGGGTTAGGGAGTGTTCTGGTTATTTTTGTGTCTCTGTAAGCTTACGATACAGGCATTTGTATAGACAAAATCTTGACTCAAATTCAATGCAGAAATCTTTCCACTGGGGGAGCTGGCAGCCTGGGTTTGAGCAGTAGCGCCAGCAGATGCATCTTTGTATTTCTTGCTGCATCCAGGCCTGCTGCTTTGTATTCAGTGTTTGGACCAAAAAAAGGACTTAATGAATTAATTCAGTGTTTCAATATGGATTATGTGTATAAAGAAACCCATGACTTAGGCAGAGGTAAGGTAGCTGCTACGTAAGGTGCTCTGCAGTAAGACTGTTTTTGGGAATCCTAGGGCCTGTTCCCTATGCTGTCATGTGCCAGTGCTATAGCTGGATGACTTGCTTAAAAGCGTGACTCTTGAGCCAGCTGTAGGTAAATCAGTTGTAGCCAGTTTGGCTCCCTCTGTACTAGTAGATTGAACAGTGCCAGAATACTGCCACGTGATCACTTCTACTGTTAATTTGTTATTCTGCTTTTTAGCCCAGTTTTGGCCTGTGCCAAAAAACACTCTTCCAAACAGTTCCCAGACACAGTTCGGGAGTCAGCAGGAATGAGCAAGAGATGGCTACCAATAGGAAGTTTGGATGCAAAGCACTTTGCTATCACAGCTGGAAAGAACAGTCCCTAGTCCTTTTTATTTAGTAAGAAAAAGTATTTCTTGAGTAGAGCATTGGGTACTTAATATCTATTACATTAAAAACACAATTTTTTTCTTTTTGAGGGTTTGCAATTAGCTATTGCTAGAAATGTTTCTTTTTGGACTCACAAACTTCAGTAGTTTTTACTATATTTCCAATATAATTTGTTTTCCTTTCAAAGACAAATGAACCCAAAATTTAGTTGTGCTTCTAATTTGTATTTTGATTATTGTTTTCATATATAAGGTACCTTTTTTTTTTTTCTTATAGAAGGATAATGGTTTGTTAAGTGTAGGTTTCCCACATTAACATTAGGCACCTCTAAAAGGCATTTCAATTAATCTAACTCATGAATTGTCTCCTGAATGTTCTCTGTCTGACAGGGGCACCTACGGCTTCAAGTTTAGATGGTGGCATTACACAGGTTGAATCTGAATTTAATGTTGTTGTTATCTGGTGCAGTTAGCACCAGATCTTGAACTTTACTGTAATTTGTAGGCATTTCTGGCCAACAAGTTCTTAATAGTTGGATTTTTTGGCAATATTTAGTTAAAATTTGGTTTTGTTTTTGGTTTTGTTTTGGTTTTTTAATTTGGTTTGGTTTGGTTTTTTGTTTTGTTTTGAGGTTTTTGTTTGTTTGTTTGGGTTTTTTTGTCATCTTGTCTTCTTACAATGCAAGTTATTGGAGCTGGGACCTAGCTGTGCAGGGCTGCTACCTGTAATAAAGTGCCTAGTATATGGAGAGACCAACCTGTGGTCCAAACTCACTGTTCAGGTATGGCATCCAAACCTCTAGCATTTCATTGCCAGGTTGAAATGACACCTTGTAGGTTGCAATCCTATGCATAAAATAAGCATCACAATGAAGAATTACCCAGGTTTCTTCTCTTCCTGAGTATCCCCAGTAAAAGAAGAGTGAAATGAAGCAACAGAGTTCATCAACATAACAAAATAGCATGCTTTCTAAAGAAAACAACAGTGGCTGATAAAATGGCTTGCAAAACAATTGTGTCAGGAAAACAATGACGCAGTTGGGCTGGGCCTGACCTTCTACAAAGCCCAGAGGAGGCCACATCTGGCATTTTGATTCTGACTCCCTTCTGAAAGCAGTAAAACAGTAAGTCTTGACTGAACGTAATTTTTTTTCCTAAAAAGAAGTTACCTCAGAGGGTCCTGAGAATTAGAAGGCAGGATAGATTTCTTCCAGTGCACTGTGCAATTTTTTCTCCCTTCCCTAAAGAGGTAGGATTATGTAACCTAATAAATTGGTCTCATTACAGAGCCACTGACAGACAGACATATAGGTTGCTGCCAACTGGCATGTGTGCTGAAGGTGAGCACACCAAGGGGCTGGTGAAAGTGAGCAGTGGATGCAGCACTCAGAAACCATCTGGCTGTAGGAGGTCAAGCCTGTTGCATAAAGCAGGGGGAGATAAGGATGTCAGCAGCATAGAGGGTGACATCCATCAATCAACTTCTTCATTATAGCAAGAATGAGCACTGCGGGTCCTTGGGAGGAAGAAGGAACTAGTGATCCCTCATCTCACAGGTGGCAAGTCTAAAAAGTCTAACCTTTCACATTTCTAGGGGCAGGCAGGATGAAGAATGTGTTTTTAATGAATTACCCATAATCACACACACAGAGACCTACACAATATCCTGCTTTCATATATATTTCCCCTTCAGGATAAAATAATTAAATAGAAAAAATTTAAATAGAAAAATTTAAAAATTATTTATTTTTAAAAATCATAAAAGTATGTCTTAGCGGGAAGCAAATTTTCAAGTCTCTGATCAAGTAAATAATTCTCTGTAATAAAAATGCAGAGAATTATTCTCTGCATCTGCATTTGACTGCAAAGGATAGAAAGATGGTAGAAGAAGGAAACATGCCAGAAGGTAACACAATGAAATGAACACTCATGGCAATTTTACTCATCTGAACTAAAAATCAGATGATTAATTAAATCTCGAACTAAGAATTGGATGATTAATTAAATCTCAAGCTTCAGGGACTGAAATATGAAAGAGCCTGTTTCTTCTGCACATTCAAATGCATGCCAGAGTACATTGGGGAAGATTTGCATTCCACTCAGAAATGTCATTAACCATCAGAGGCAGAATTTGTAAAGGCAAGAAAAAATACAAAATGCTAGAAAATTGTCCTTAGGCTGTCCAAAGACAAGCAACAGAATACAGCTGATAGAGCAGGAAGTCTCTGGAAGGTTTTTAATCATCGGTATCATACTGCAAAAGGAAGAACAGATCTCAGATCAGGACCCTCTACATATCCATAGACCTGCTTACCAACAGGTGTGTAAGTCTAACTCATTTGGCAGGCTGATTAATATCCATTACTTCAGCATAGAGAAACTGAGTAAGTGCTTCTAGAGGAGGAAGAGGGCACAGATACCCTGAGCCACCTGCTGAATCTCCCTTTATCCCACCAATGATAGTAGATTGAAGCTCGAAGTGGGGCTTAAATCCTGACCAATTCCTGAACTCAGAGAGAGGTCTAAATCTTCACCTGTTTCTCTTTCTTGGTCATGCAGGGACCCTTTAGAAAGAACAGAAATAGAGACAAGCTCAGGTGAACTGGACTGCATGGGTCACAGCATCCTAAAATAAGCTTTTTTGTTAGCACTTATCTGGTAAGGTAATGATTTTACAGGAACTGCTCCTCTATAATGTTGCAGGTTTTACAAGAAGATCAAATCCGCTGTCATTTCTCTCACTTAACATTCACTAATGTCAACTTTCTCCTTCACAGGGAAATTGGGATTTGGCCCTGCCTGCAAATGAACTCTCTAACGTCCCAAAGTAGTCAGACAGAGGGAAAAATATTTGTAGGATGAGGAGGACTTTTTTCACTCACTTCTCAAATGATAGCCATGTTTTGACACTTGTAATGAAGCCAATGAGAAAAAATATTACTAAGAAAAAGGCCTCTCTAATAGGGAACATGTATGATTATTATCTCGGTGTTCACCTCAGAGTGTGCAATAGATTAGGTTCACCTTTCTTCCCCCAAAAGCATCAGCAATCAATCAGGATAGAATGAGAAAGAGCTAACAGGGCCTTTATTTTTGTAGATCATTAAAAATGACCCAAGGGACCAATATTCTGTACTTTTGCTCAGTTTTCTTTTGATTCCAGTCATTTAGAATGAGATACACATAGCTGTAGGGTCAGACAATGAACAAAATTCTCCTCTTGCTTGTGTCGATGGGTTCTGTTAAAGCGGAACTGGAATAAATGAGAGGAACATGCCTGACTTCTCTTGGCAGCTTTACTCAAGCACACATGAAACTAAATTCCTTTCTCAGTGAAAAGTACCTCAAATGAAACCTGAAGTGACTGAATTAAATTGCATTATAACCCTGCAGAGGTCAGCAGGTCAAATTCAAATTTGGTGCAAGCAGTGGTAATGAAGTTGCCCTCTTTGTTGCAGGGCTCTATCTAAACTCAAGTATATTGTTAATAAGTGGTATAAGCTTTTTTATATCAGTGATATTTAACTAAATTTTAACTGTTCGCTAACTGAACTGAAGTACTAGGAAATTACCTGGACTTACATCTGCAAAGATGCAAACAGAAATATTATACCTCTGCAAATATAAATTTGTGTGGCTTAAGCAGGCAATAGTTTTATGTTGATACTTTCATTGGTAAAAAACAACAGAAGAAAATGCATCAGCTGAGTTACCAAATGGGTAAGAATTCTTTCTCAGCTGTGCATGCTACCACATACAGTGCAGCCTACATATGAAGAGATCCATCTGCACATGGAAGTCTATTTATTTTAAAGTCTATTTATTTAACCAAACCTCAGATTAATAAATCACACTCTGCATGCTGAATGCTGCAACATCAGTGAGCCCTGAAATGATCTGTAGACTTGGCCATTTGGGTGAAGGTACTGGTCATGAGTCAGATCTGATAAGGTAATCCTCTGCTCGCCTGCAAATTGTCATACAAGAATCTCCCAAGTGTCTATCATGTTGTGCTAAAGGTTGATACCAAGGATGGGGGGACAAACATACAAAAAATTTCATGTCTTATTTATGTATCTCTGATGACAGAAACATAAAATATTACCTTTATCAAACAACTGTAGTTTTCTTCTTCCCCCCCTCTAGTCTTTTAGTAAAACATAAAGGACTTGCAGCAGATATATTTTAATTCTATTTAGAAGTTTTCTGTGAGAATTCCTTCATTTCATAGTTCAGGGCTGTCATCAAAATCAAACCTACTAATTTGACCTAAACACACAAACACATGCACTACTTTTGAGAAGGGAGAGGAAAGAAAGGAAGATAAGGAGGTGGAGACAGAAAAAGAAGGGGCAGGAAATAAAACCAGAAGACAGCTTTAAACATTTCCTGGAGGCACATGTTTTCTAACCCACCTCACCTGCAGTCCCCCTTCCTTCCCCATACAGCATTTGCAATCTCTAGTTCCTACTGAAAACTGATTCCAAGCATGCTTCAGTTGGCCATGTGAATCATGTCAAATCTCTTTTGAACACGTTAACCTCTGTAGAAACTGTAGCTTGCTGGCAATCATAACAATGCAGACCACTCCTTCATAAAAAGCAGTGGAATAAATGTGCTGGGACCAATACAAAAACAGACCTGAACGGTACCCCCTGTGTATGGGTGCCATCATCTTTGGCTGCATGGAGAACACTGCTGTTTCAGGAGCTGTTTATTTTAATACTGCACTTCTAGAATGACAGTAGAAAACAGTGAGTTGAACGTAGTGGTCCATAACTCTTTCTTAGCATTGTTTTGCCAACCATCAAGTACCAGTTATCTCTGCCCTGAAAAATTCTCTACAGCTTAGTAGGAACCATGGCTGCAAAATAATGTGTCCAAAATTCTAAAATAAAATCTTTTACTAATAGCATGGTCCTTGACAACGTGAAGCAGTAATGAAGAGACTCTTACTGCTCTAATAATAGAAGTTATATGTTGTTCCGGATGCTCCCAGACACTCATCTGGTTTCCTGTTCCATTTTTACCTATGACTCGATGTCGAAATCTCTAAAGGCCATGTAAATATCTAGTGGGCTCTGATTCCGTTTCCTAAATTCTAGTTAACATGTTTCAAAATGAGTTGTGTAAGCTGACCTAGTTATAGAGCATGATATGTGATCTCTCTCCCTCTCTTCTCTTTCTTATTTATTCAAAGAAATACAGTGAGGGTTCATCTGTGTAACTTGCCAAGCATCCTAAGAAATGAAATAGTGATGACACACCAAGGAATTTGAAAACACTCAGAGCTGTCTTATTCTGAGGTAGAAATCAAGCTTAAATTGATCCTGAAAGGAGATAAAGCCTCTGAAAATGTTTAGGGTTTTCCTGATCAAACAGAATTTATGCTTCACATATAGAAATAAAATATGACTCAAGTCACAAATAAAAAAAAAATGTAAATGGTGTAATGGTGTTTTCTACAGAAACTAGTGGAGGAACAGTATAACTTGCTGGCTTAGCAGTGCTGTTCTAAGCCATTCATGTTACATGTTAGATTTTTGGCAATAACTGACCTGCTGTGAGTCTCCTGGGAAGTGATAAGTTTGCCCACTTCCTTGTTTATCAAAAGATCAAACCTTTTATCTGAATTACTATCATACATACTTTAAAATCCAGTCTCTTGTGTTAATTAGTTGTGTAATCACATCTAACACTTTTGGGGATGGAGTAGAACAGGACTTACTTGGTAGGTGAGAAAGGATCAAAGCAGTGCTCTAACAAATTATTATGGTAATTAGCGCTAGTCTTGTAGTTTATCTCCAGGGGGGCTTTTAATAGAAGCAGTGAGAGCTTGGGAAAACCTGTGTGCAGGATAAGCATGCACTTGAAGAAACAAAGCTTGCCAAGCTCACAGGGCAGTCTGGCAGGGGGACTGGAGATGAGTGGCATGAAAGGAAATTGAAAGGCATATCAGGTAGTGAAGGGGAGAAGTGATCTGAGTGCGCTACATGGTTTTCAAGATGCAAGAGACCTACTGCATCCCTGTGTCCCCCTTCAGCCTTGGTAAAAAAAGCTCTAATAACCCTTAGATTTGTTGAGTCTCAGCTAAAAGAGCAGATGTTGCTGGGGCACAAATGTCAGAGATAGACAGTAGTCTTCTGCAGTATGGCTCCATGAGCTAGGGAATATGGAAAGTGTAGGTGTTCGTGTGTAGGCCCCGTGCAAATGTTTTTCCTTGGGATGTTACCCAAACAAGGGTCCAGATGTGACCATCAGTGCATGGAGCACGCAAAGACAGGGTAGGAACAGACTTTGCCACCAGCCTGTGTTGTGATGGTCTTTTGCCCATAGAGAAGAGAGTAACAAAAGCCCTGGGTGATCCTTCTATTTGTACCCCAGACCCCTAATTCAATGCCTAATTGTTCCCCAGTCTAATTAATCCATAGGGATACACGTGGGCAAGGCTCCAGTGCTTTTCATGCTACCGCTTGTTTTATTGTGGGGTCTGTAGAGGTCCCCTGAGATGACCCTCTTAGTGATAAAAATATCTCTTATAGTTCCCAGGGGGAAGGAGGCTGATGTTGTTCTCTGCTTTGGAAGGGCAGTGCTAATGCTGGTGACAAGGACAACCCTGTGAGGTCTACTCGGGCTGGCCTGCTGCCAGGACAGCAATCTGCCTGCCACCGCAGCCTCGGCAGCCGGCCGGGCGACGGTGCCGCTGCCTGGCTGACACCCCCCAGATTGGCAGGGCTCCTTTGCCAGGATGGAAACTGTCTCTAGTGAACAGCTCGTTATTAGTGCTCTACTTTTCGCAGCAATTAAGTCAAGAACCATGGCACCTGTTCATCTCACCTCCCTTGTGGGAATTAACATGCCGTATGGGAAAGAGATTTGCACGGGAGTGGGGGCAGGGGGAGAGAGCTCCCTTGTGTCTGTTAAAGGCAAATAGCAATGCATCTGAGGTTCTTCGGGGAGTAGCAGGCTTGATGAATTTACAAGAATTTTGAGGAGAACTGCTTTTACCCTGGGGGTGGTGAAAATGTCCCAGATAATTTGATTTTAAGTAGATGTTCACTTTGTGTTGTTGATTCTCTCCCCGGTTAAGGAATACTTACGCTTGAGTGAAAACCACTGAAGAGACCCTGACGACACCTCAAATCTCTCTGATAATGAGAATATAACTGCTTCAGTTTGAATGAACAATGTTTTAATCTATGCTGCTTGTATGTACAAAGGCTCTGAAATGGACCTCGGGTTTGCCTAGGGATTTGCTGTGTGTATTTACTTAAGCAATGAACCTGAAAAATGGCATAATTGTTCAGCTTGCAAAGAATTACCTCATTCTGTCTAATCAACCTGACAAGACAAAACAAATCAATCTTTTTAAAAGATGTATTTTTTTCCAGGAAGATGTGGATATTAATATGGTATGTAGATGCTGTTGGTTCCAATTAAAATCAATATCTGTCCTGATTTGTGGCTGTTGTCTCTGTGACAGCGAGGGGGCTAGATAAGGGGACCCATCTGCTCAGCTTTCCCAAAGGGGCTCCAAACAAGTGAATGACCTGCAGTGTTTATTATTAAGTTTTCAAAGGGAAACTTGTTTTGGTCTAATTGAAGGAATAATACGAGAGAGGTTATTTCTGGTCAGTTCCCTGCTGTTTTCACTCCAGAGAATATATTCCAGGTGTTAGCTAGGCAAGGCTATGATACAGTATTGACTTTCCCTTGTGTTTAGGCATGCTGGTGCCAATGGACCAATAAACTGCAGTTATGAATGTAAAGCCAACTCTTTCAGAGGAACTTTTTGCTAACTATTTAGTAAGCCAGATGGTTAATGACTACATTAATTTTCAAAAGCTCCATTCCCCAGGAGCGAAGTAATTGTAATTTTTCAACACCCTTGTCCTTCTTTTTCATCTATTTTATTTCACTTCTTTTCTTTTGCACTGTTAACAAAAGATTGGTAGTGAGAGACTGCTGTTTTGCATCACATTTTTTGTAGCTAACAGTTCTTTCCCCTTCTTATGACAACAGATTTCATGGGTAAAGTCTAAATAATAGGGAAAAATATGCACCTATAATTTTCATGCAGAATACGATAGATAAACCTTATTCTTTAAAATAGCATATGATGTCATCCCTGGATCATGCATGTGTTAGATATTGTATGTATTTGTCTTTAGACAGGCAAACAGAAAAAACAGAGGCTGTGCAGAGTGACTCAGCCCAAGTCTGGAAAACGAAATGGCAACTGGCTCTGGCTTTATGTCTTCAGGCTGGGTCATCCAGATAGTGGAGTAATATACTCAGGAAAGTAATCGCAGGCTTCAAATTATTTTGCTAGGAGGAACAAGGTTTTTCAATTTGGTTGCTGGACTAAACAGCTAGAGAAAGATTTTCAGTCTGGTGGAATTTAAATAAAAAATCAAAAGTTTTTTTTAAAAAGCCTAAACCTAACTTTGAAGACATTTTAAAATGTTTGGTTTGACCTTGTTTTTTTTTTTTCCCTTAGAATACTATTTGATGTATCTTAAAGGAAAAAAAAAGCTACCATTTTAAATAATATCTTCTGACTTCTAAAAATTCTTCCTCACTTTTCAAAATTAATCCTGCATCCTTTTATTGGGGATTCTGCATATCTTGAATGTGATTTGATTTTTGAAAATGTGCTTGAGTCTTGCATTAGATTCAAAATACATGTAATGTGGGCTGCAAAAAAAAAAAAAAAAGGTTAATTCTCTGCATAGGGAGTTAATAAGAATTTAATTATAATTAAATTTATATAAGCAGTAGAACAAGGCATTGTTTTTGCAATAGTAAATATATCTTCAAATATATGTACATAATTAGACATCCTAAAGCCACGTAGGAACTTGGGTTTCTGCTGTTTTTTCACTGTGAATACAGATTATCAGGACACAAAACTGGAGAAGAACTTGCTGTTACCTCCCATCTGTCCTATTATCTTCAGTTCCAAAACCAAAATTGAGACCATACTTCAATCCTGTCTTTAATTGTTTGACTTTGAACCCAGCTACCAGCCCCACAGCCACTCAAGAAAGTGCAGAAAGCAGTGGGTTGTAGACAGCTGAGGAAAGATGTTCTCATTGTCTCCCGGTGACACTTCTCCTTGTAATCACTGAAGCAGCGACTGGAGCCCACGTTCAGCCCTTCAGTGGGTAAGGTCATCCTGGGCGAGAGCAGCCACCCATGAGCTATTGGGTGAAACAGAGATGCCAACGTCTCCTTCTTCTCCAGTGGGGTGGCGAATCTTGGGTTTTGTTTCCCCTGCTTTTAATGTCACTTCAAACCAACTTCCACCCTCCTTTCTCTTTTTTTATGCGGGTGCCAAGCTGAAGACTTTGTTGTTCACACAGACCAAACTCAGCTGCTAAATCTAACCCATTAAATTGTTTTAGTTCTTTATTAGAGGGTGGGGGTGTGGGTCTGTGTACAGATACTTTTGGCTTTTAAGCGGCGTTTTTCTTGAACCAAGCATGTTGCACTGCACCAAAAAGTCTTTACTAATCAAGAAAAAAATTCCCTAATTCTCAGCTGTGCTAGTGTGAGGAGATGGGGAGAAGCTGTGATCCAGGGCCAGCCATTGTTTTGGAGCAGAATGCTGAGGTGATTGACAGTTGCAAATTAATGGGAACGATTTTTAGACAGGGCTTGTCACATGAGGGCCTGGCCATCCTGGACATGCTGTCTGTGCTTTAACTTTCTAATTCCATCTGGAGTTTAGACAAAGAGGCCTGGATGAATCCTGCTCTCTGTCCATTTGGCTGTCATCATTTTGATTAACCTGATTCTTCAGCAGGAGCAAAAAGTAGTTGGCTTCGGTCCATGCAGACATCAGGAAAATAGCTGCCATAATGGCCCGATGATCTCCACACAAGAGATCCTGGAGCTAATCTGCTTTTTCTCCTATGTCTAATTAAAAACTTCTCTTCCTGTTTACATTAGCAAATTTTACAATATTTTCATTAAATGATTGCTTTTGGAACTGTGGGATGGTCAGAACGTTATTTTTTTCCAGCACAGGTGTTACATAAGTAGGGATGAAATGGGAAAAAGAGAGCAGGCATGGGAGGGGGTAATAGTTGTAGGAAGGAAGGAAGGAAGAGAGAAAAGAAAGGAAAGAAAGAAAGAAAGAAAAGATGACTTCCACTGATGAGCTAGCTTCAAGAGGGAACTACATAAGCCTGGGGACCTCACCTTGCTACTTTACTGCCCCATGCGATTGTCCCCTGTCCTTTCTCTATGATCTGTGAGATCTAGGGCAAGTTTCATGTGCTTAATTTATTACAAATGAGCTTAAAATGAGCTTCATTTAAAAATACCTGTAAAATAAATACCGTGTTTCCACGTTTTATAACAGTACTTTTATAAATACATTTATATTTTCTACTCTCTGGTCTGTTTTTTTAGTTCTTTTTTTTACTTCTATGTTGGCTGGTCAGGCCAAAGAGCTGCCTTTAAAAGCTAATCCTCCTCAACCCTTTCCTGGCTGAAAATATTGGTGGACTCTTCTTGGTAACCAGCCAGAGGTTGAGTTCTGCACATGACTCATGCCCCAGTCAATTTGAGGGAAAAAAAGAGAAAAAGAAGGCACGTAAATATAATGCCTGTCCCCTTCAAGTTCAGAGTGCAGCCCTCAGGTGACTGTATTTAAAATAATGACTTCTCAGAGATTTTTCAAGTGCACAATCCCTCTCCACTACTCATAGGAACTGATTCTATCTACTCCTTGCCTTGGGGTTGGGGGATGGATATACACTCCACTGTGCAGGAAAAGGGCATCCATATTTGACCCAGGAAATTGGAGGAACCTGCTATTCTACCTGGTCAAAATGCTTATGCCTGCCCATGGGGTCAGCCATGCTTCCTTGCTGCCCCCATGCTTTCATAATCTCCCTACGTCTTGCTTTCCAGCCTCCATGGACAAGAACCAAGGCTACCTGGGATATGCTCCTGGCCTGCAGCCAGCTGTGACATCTGTGCTCATGAACTAAAATGCATCAGCCAGAAAAGCAGGGGGAAAAGTATAGGTGCATTTGAGTAACGCTGATCAGAGGTGTCTCTACTTTGCTTCCTGGTCTCACCCCAGAAGAGGAAAGTTCTGCACTCCTTATGGAGGAAATTTTATTGTGTCTTTCTTCTCTCCTCTTCTTTTCTTTTCTCTTGTCTTCCCACAGCTCCTCACTCTTGCTTCTACCCCAACAGCACCAGGTTTTCTGCTGAAGTGCACTGTCATTTACTGAGCCTAATTACACAGCAGCAAACTGAAATCCCTCTTGGACAACTTGGACTCATTGTGTGGATCATGCAAGTGGGATTTGACACAGAGCCAGGAAGAAGAGTAAATTAATATGGTCACTTCAGGTCATGGTCATAAAAAGCCATAGCTCTTCTGCTGCAGATGTGTCTAGGCTTTGGCTCTTTCATACAGGTTTCAGTGGAGAAAAAAATGCAACTTATTTTTAGTGAGCCAGGCAATGAGTGATATGTTACAGAGGAAAGATATGGTCTGTTTTAAGCTGGGGTGAACAGTTGCTGACTTTGGGATGGTGTCTCAGCCTTAGATGTTTGTTCTGACAGGGAAACCAGGGAACTGATGAGAAGAGAGGTCATCAAGAGGTCATTTTATTCTTATTTATCTCTGACCTGAAGAGGCACAGACATAGATGATACATGGAGGAATGTTTTCAACAATCTGTTCTTGCAGATAAAATGGCTATGCTTGGGCAAGCAAATGAGAGAAAGAGAGAGCTGAGATTAGGTTTCCAGTTTCATTGCAAACGAAAAACCTAAATCCCATTTCTGATTTTTTCCTGTATGTGGTGTGTTTATTACTCTGTGTAGGGTAAATAGCCAGAAATTTGGCCAGAAGTCTTCTCTTGGACCACCTTTCAAAATGAATAATTTCTTGTCTTTGCTGCACTGAGGCAAGTAGGCTTAATGGATGGAGCTAGAGTAGAGCCTTTTACTAGTCAAACACCTCCTGAGGGTCCCGGTTGTTGAAGAGCCCAGGATGATGCCTGTACAGCCATGGGCTCCTCACTAATGATGTGTTGGCAGGCTGGGCTGCAGCAAGCGTGGGCATCTCTTGTTGCAAGGTGGTCATGAGTAGTAGGTGTATGATCACCACTCACCTGAGCCTTTATATAGAAAAATTTCCATTTGGGGTTCAGGAGAGATACAAGGGGCATTTTGGTGACATTCTTAGGCAGATTGTTATGGCTGGAAGAGAAGAAACAGAGACTGCAGCACTTCAAACCACACTGGGAAGAGGCTGGAGGGGAGAGCTGTTTGAACCACAAAATGTAGGTCGCTGCAAAGCAGAGAAGATGTTTCCCCGAGGCATGAACCTGAACCAAGACACAGTTTAGAACACATCACACATGTGAGGGAAGTTTACCATCAGATCTCTCTTCTATAAGAGAGAGATCTAGCTTTCATATTTCAGTAGTGTGCTGAAAAAAAAATTGGATCCAAACAGCCATTCAGATTAAAAGGTATTTGGGTTTGGGACAAGACCATATTCCAACATCCCTTTTCCCTGTGTGCTTCCACTCTCTGCAAAGTACCTGCTTCAGAACCCCACCGATGAACATTCCTCAGGTTTGGAAACCTTCACTTCCAGCTCCTAGGTGTAGCACATTGGCCCAGACATAATGTTGACACATACTTACGTGAAGTTCACTGAACAATGCCACTTCATAAAAGTCCCATAAAGGTACAATCTTGTGCTCAGAGGAGATTTTATTTATGGAGACACAGAAAGCTGCGTGTGTGTGTGTGTGTGTATGTACTCTGTAAAAAGTCCATTAGCCAAGGTGTAAGTGAAATGAATCTGACCTCTGTGTCATTAACATGCTGTCTGCAAAGGTGCTGCTTCAGAGCATTCCCAACCTCACCCCAAACCCTCAGTGAGAACTGAAAGCAAGAACAGAGTTAGAGGATGATTTCTTTCTTAGGTGCATCAAGCAGTGTTTTGTCTGAGAAGAATAAGAATAATGAAGTAGAAAAAATATAAAAAGGCAACCCAGACCCATGATAAATCTTGGGTTTTTTCCAAGTCTTACTGAAAGCTCTAGCCAAAAAGTAAGAAACAGTATCTGAAATGTTTGTGAGGGAAGGCGACTGTGCCAGCACTCATCCAGCAACATCTGAGAGAAGAGAGAATTTTATATGTGATTGCCTTAGACTTGTTGTCATTATCAATTAAGCTTAGAAAGCTCATTTGATATGCTCGGCCATCCGGCACACTTGCCAAAAAGGCAAGACTTCTCCACAGCTGCGGCTCTGAAGAGCTCTGAAACATTGTAAGAAGTGAACGACTGTAGCCAGCGAGGTGATACTGGATGCACTGAATTTCCCTTGAGGAAAACCACTTTGGATGGTGGCCCAGAGCTGGCACTTGGTGCACACCATCGTGTGGTGCTTGTCACTTGTAAATTCTCATTCCTCTTGTGAATACAATGCAGTGTGGTAACAAACAGATCTTTTGCTGCATCTTCTTCTCTAGCTAAGGGCATTCTCCTTTAGCACTGTAGATATGCAAACCAGACCTGTTGTGTGTGACTTATATCCCAATTTCATGCCAAGATGTTTTACATACCAGGTAAGTGTCACTGAGGAACAAGTGGCAGCTTCAAACATGGCTTTTGCTCAGTGGCTTTGTTGGTGTGAGCATTCCTGTGCTTCGAAGGTTCATAGGCAGCTCATGTACAGCTGCACTGTGCAGTCGGGGCGAGATGCAAGCCACACGCTCACAAGCGCTGCTTGGCTTCACGCTCTCCGTCTCCCTCATGCCTCCGTACCCTGCACACGCTTTTAGCAAACAAGCTCATGAGGAGTCCAAAGCACTCTCTGCCACCACTTTCAGTCCAGAAGGCAGTAAAGGATGCTGGTTTAGTATCCTTTACACAGAGGTCATGTTTGACCTTACTGTTGAATATAAATAATGTTGCCTGTTGCATAAGAAACATTGAGGAGTGAGCTCCTCAGAAGCTTTCCCATTGTAGCTAACCCTGTTTCATTCTAATCAAAACTGACCCCTGTGGACTTAAATGAAAAAAAAAAAGGTTAATTACAGCTTCTACCATATTCACAAACCCCAGCCTGTAAGGGCTAATTCACACCTTAGGTTATTCCAGCTTAGTCTCTTGAGCATAACCTGTGTCTAATACAGTTACGATGAATCTTCTGTTAAGAGTTTGACTGCACAACTGAATTCTTAAATTGCTGAATTCTGGATTAGCCTCACTTAGACTGAAAAAGAAAGAAACCCCCTCTGTTGAGGGGAAGACAAAGATCTTCATCAAAATCCCTGTAGGTGAGTCCACCAGAACTGGATATAGCTGCAGCAGGAGGGAAGTAAAGAGTGGGAGGGATCAAGTGGTGACTGAACTGCCTTCTGACACAAGGTGTGGATCTGCTCCACCAAGACAGGCAACTAAAGGTATTCCATAAATCCACCCCAGAATGTCCCTCAATGTGAAGGCTAGCAGTGACAAAACACTTGTGTGATGGGAATTTTCAGGCCCTTCCTTTGGGAGCTTGCTGGGGGCAGAGGGGAGAACAGCCCCTCCAGGCTTCTTTTAAGTGGTTTCACTATGTTTCTACTGCTGAGATGAGTGGGGATTTTTGATCCAGAAACTCTGGAGCTAAGGACACATTCAGGATGCTGCAACTATAGCCAACATTTCAGAGGGAAAGCATCCATTTTAGAGAGTCACCATCAGCAGCTCCCAATAAGAGAAAAGTAGTAGACTCCCTTATTTTGAGCACTGAGTCTGGCTCTCCCCCAGAGCTGTGCACCCCAGAGGGCACGTAGATATCATTCCAGGAAGCATCCCTGCAAAGGTCCCCTTCCCAAAAGATGTGGTGACTGTAACCTAATGGTATTGGAGACTGAAGGCATAGGAAATTCAGTCTCAGTTCCAGACTTTGCAAGGAAATTGATACTCACCCCTCACAATACCTCTATCCCCCTTTGTTTTCCCTTTTTTTTTTTTTTTCTCTGTTAATTGTAGGCCCCTGTGAGGCCTGTGGGTATAATCAAAAAACAGAGGCAGGAATGCCCCTGAATTAATTGATCCTTGAACTTTGTCAACACAAGTCTGATCTTGCATCAATTAAAACATCCATTCCATTCATATCCAGCCAGCATTTTCAGGGGCTGATCCAGTGGAGTATGTTCAGGTCAGCCTCAGAGTGAGCCTGAGCTGTGAACTCCAGAAACCCTATCCCAGACACACAGGTCCTAATATAAAAAACATGTGATGTGTTACCAGCAGGCTGCCTCCTCTCTGCTTTGTCCAGCCAACTGAGCAGCAAGAGTAGAGATAAATTCCTTGTAGATAAATGTCAGTCATATTTTATAAATAGATAAATGGATTCAGCAATACAAAGGGTCCTGCTTTTGAATGTGAATTTCTGAGCATAGGTCCCAGCAACAGGATTTTGTGCTTAAACGCTTCAGCATTAAATCCCTAGAGAGACTGTGTTGCAAAGTGAAAGAAAGTGAAGCCATTTTAAAAATTACAATAATAACCAGCATCAGCATCATCCCATCATCTTTCCTTCAGATTGACTTACAGAATGTTGTTCTTCTTAACTCTTCCACAAGCAGAAAGAAAAAAAAAAACCTGCTAGTTTCATATATACTTTAGATCATCACAAACAAGCACTGATACCACTATCTCTGTGCTGCCAGACTCTGTCCTGTGATTTAATGACCAAGTTAATGATCCCCTTCACGTGTGCCTGAAAAAGTTAAACTTCCAGAGCCCTTTGGGGGCTAAGGAATTCATCACTCGCAGTTACCTTCCAGAGCTCTGCTCATAATGAGCCAACCTGCACTGGGAACACTGGGATCAGTTTAAAGATGATCCTATCTAGAGCTGGAAACCAAAGTACATGCAACTTCCCTGTCTTAACTGGTTTTAGAGTATCATTCATGATTTTAGAATTTTGGCATTGTTTTTCTCATTAAGAAAGACAGTAACTATAATAAAATATCCAAAATCCAGCATGTTTAAATGTGAAGTAAAGAAAGTTTCCCTCTGAGCTGATAGTGAAAAATGCATGTGATGGATATCTATGTGTAAAGAGAATAAGAAATTGGATTAATCTGGGGGAAACCAAGCAGTGCTTGCCTGCAGGCAAAATGTACTACCTGAGTGACTAGCACAGGAAGCAAAATGTCTATGTCTGTGTTGTGACCCCCTCTGACATTAACACATCACGTGCAATAGGAAGATTAAGAAGCAACTCCTTAAAAAGTATGATGTCTGTATTTTGAATATTTTTATTCAGAATCTGGCTTCCAAAGATGAATATGATTATTTCCTTTATCTCACATCAGAGATACAAGCAGAAGAGCCCAGTCTCTAGCATCCCTGCACTTCATCTTGCCTTCTTTTAGGGCTGATGCAGGAATGCCAGCATGTTTCACTGGCAGAGATACTACATCTCTTTTAAGCAGAATGGCATCACAGTTCTGGAGGAAAAAAGTAATGTTCTCCCTGTACAATTAATGGATAATTGCATTAAAATAGTATGTACTAATATTAAGTTGAATAATATTTCCCCTCTGTCTTAGAATTTCCTTTTTAAAGTCTGTTCCTTGGCCTTGAAATTCTTGACATTAACAAAACCTCAGGTACACTGACAATCATGCTTTCCTTTGGAAGGTTTTATTTCATGCCATACTTACATTATTGCTAACAATTTCTTTGTGGAGGTTAAAGCAAATTATCTTGTTCCTGTTAATGGCAGGGTGCAACAGGATGGAGATTTGCTCATTTGTATTGCATATTGGCTAGATAATAGGCCACTTTTTAAAAATAATGTTTTTTTACAGCCATGTTGAAATTTCAGCAGACAGAAGCCATTTTGCAGTCTCCTAAATCTCTAAACAGCTAAAAGATGATGATCAGAAACAGCCTGGAACAGAAATTGAAATAAAATGTCAAGAAACCCAGACTTAAATGAATTTGTACTTTTTAGCTAAAAAGAAATATTCTAGTTCAGAATTTGCCCCAAACCACTAATGCTTAGAATAACATACTTATCCTTTGCTTGTCCTGCCTGTATAATACACTTGTGAGAGGTCTGTGCTGTCTTTGCCATGGTATTTCTTCCTCTGAAAAGACAATGGGCTGCAGTGTTAGCAGAGGCTCTGAGTGCAGTAGCTACTGAGTCTTGGTTTTTGCTTAAATCATCTGTACTTGTTTATTTCTTTGGAGCTTTCCACTGGGAGAAAGTCACAGATAGCCAGCATGTTCCTAAGTATGCCAATTAGGATCCTCAAGCCCACACTTTCTCCTTTTCCTTGCTTTTTGATTTGAACAGATTTTTCTGCCTGGAAGCTTCCCTGTGGGCTTGGGAGGCAGATTACACTTTTCTCCATGGGATGCATCCAGTTGGCTGCAGGAGATCTGGATCCTATCTTTATTTCTGCCACTAACCTACTTTGAGCAAGCTGCTTCCTTTCTCTGTGCCTTTGTGCCCTTGCTCACCAACTGAGATTAGAAACGGTACAGGGCAGAGCATGCCTGTAAAAATTACAGTGAGTTTGTGCAGTACTTTTAGCACAGTGGGGTCCCTCAGTCAGGGACGTTCTTAAACTCTTGCTAAAGGACAAATAAGAGTGACAGCTGCTTTTGATCCAAATTTCTCAATGACTCCTACAATTCATCCCATATCTTCCTGTAATTCCTTTACTATCTCATTTTGTTCTTTCGTTTTGTCCACACCATCTTACAGATGTTTTTATATGCTTTCCTTCCCAAAGCTCTAAATCCCTCAGAATACCTGAACTAATATTGGCACATTTTCACACTAAATAGATTCCCTAAAGAATGCAGTGTCACTGTATTGGGAGCCCAAACAAGTACCTGCCATAGATTATGGCAGTGAAAAGTGTTGGTTCTTGGCTTTTTACACTTTTTTATAGAGTGAGATTTTCCAATGGGTTTTCATGCTTTTCTTCAGGCAGGATTGCTCTCTATTTGCAATAGGCAGCACTGCATGGTTGTGGGGCACCCTGAGACTTTGACAGCATCACCCTGTTTTGCATTGAAACTGGCTCACCAAGCAGTAGGGGGGACATAACCAGTCTCGTTCTTTGTAACAGGGAGTGGAGCCAGTCTTTTAGCACATGAGTAGTTATAAATCAATGTCTGAACTCCTGCAGAAAGCTGCGTTGATGACCTTTTATCATAGAATCACAGAATGGTTTGGGTTTAAGGGGACCTTCAAAGATCACTCCATTCCAACCCACCCGCCATGGCCAAGGACGCCTTCCATTAGATCAGGCTGCTCAAATCCCAGTCCAACATGGCCTTGATCTGCCTCAGACAGAGAGCAAGGTCAGCTCACAGCCTGAAAGCAGATGAGTCCAGGAGTAAGCAAAGGAGGATTCTAGCACTGGACCCAAACTGAAAACCTGTTGTCTGTCTCTATTCTGGTGGTCTGTATGTTTGAAGGAGAAATGTGACTGGCCTTTGCACACAGTGCTTCAGGGGTCAGCTCAATCTGATCCTGTTTTCACACTCTCAGCTGTGTTAGGAGACCTAGGATTGTACTTCTTGGGATGATCAGGTGAATCAATTTTAAAATAAAGGTGCAAAAATATATTAAGCAAAACTGGCCAAAGATTTTAATTCAAATGCTGAAAGTTATTTGTTGATTTCAATAGACTTTGTATCATGACAAAAAAGTGTCTTTTTTGATGCCTAAAATAATATTCCTGCACACACAGTTAATGAAGTCAATTGTTCTTTATATCTAGAGCTGTTCTGCAAACAACTCAGGGCCTCTTGACAGACTGCATGAGTAAAAATTAGCACAAGCTTATTGGAGGCACCAAATCACGCCATGGACTTGTTTGGATAATAAAGTTCAGAGGTACAGAGGATAATCTCATCAGAGAGGGGGTGACCAACTCTCAGTTATCATCCCTCTGTACACTTCCTTTTTAGCTAATTAAACATTATTTCTTCACAGGAAGTAGTTTCTGCACATTCTGCAATAACTTGGCTTCATATTATTTGACATATCTCTCTTGTTTTTTATCTGGAGAAACAGGAAAAGTACAGTTCCAGCATGTAGACCTAAACCATTGCTTTATCTTTCCATTAGTGTATTAGCAGTTCTCATATGACATAGTACGTGCTCCATTCTCCAAGAACAAAGATATATATTTTTAAACAACTTCTCCAGGATAAAAATGTGGATGAGCTTTGAAGCTGTGGAGTTTCACTATACATGCTATTTCTTCTCTTTAGTAGGATAGAGGAAGCACTCTGACGCTTTGGATTTTACTTTCACATCATTATTCACTGCCTTCTTTGTTTGAATAGCATTATTTCAGTGTTCTCAACTTCAGGCCTTCATAAACCATCACATTCCTTAAAATACTGGTGACTTTGTCGTCTGGTGGCCCCGTCTATTGGATTTATATTTTCAACTTTTCTTCACAACCGCAAAAGGTAAAAACTATTTCTTCTGAAAGAATGAAACATGACAGTTTCCTGTAATCATATGACTTCAGGAGCTCAGGTTTTAAGAAAAGTGATCTCTCTCCTAATAAAATCCCAAGTGTTGGCAATTCTGTTCCTGCTTTTGACCACTTAATTTTTGTAGCAGAATCTCAGAGCACAGTATCAAAACATAGCTGACTTCTTTTCAGAAATGAAATTTACTTATATGGTCAGCATTAAAATTTATGGAAGAATCAGTCCCTGCTGCTCACAAATTTCCTGTGAACCCCAGTTCATCACTACATTTCCAAAATCTGGTGTTGGCATGAAGAATCTGTTTATGATATGAATCCAGTTGGAAATCATGAACTTGCTACATATGTGAATGTGAGACAGTAACTCTTTTTTATCATTTTTGTCTTTGCTACTCAATTTTATCTGTATCTGTGGTAGGATTCCCCACGTTAGTGTCACAGAACAACAAATTAGCAAGATTTGCTGATTTGCATTCTTTGCCCTCAAAATTTATTTTCTTGAAAAGATAAGGTGTTTTTCTGAAGTAAAAGAATTAATTGAAGAGGAAATTACCTGCCAGTGGTACACCTGAGACCAAGCCTTGACCACCTCCAGGCATTGATTGAAAACTAATGACAAAAGAAGGATATTTATGGAGATCGATTTGCTCTAGATAAGCAGACCCAGGGTAGAAACTCAGGATACCAGGTGCTTTCCTGATTGTGATGTCCTATACAAATGGTCCCTTAGTGAAAGAATTAATTACAGAGAATTTGTTTTCAGCTTGTCTGCTTATTGGCTTCTAATCTCTTTTGTACTTTGCCTGTTAAGAGCCATATTGTCTTTAGGAACTGTGAAAATCTTGAAGGTGAGTATATTACACACCACATCCAGGGGTTAAACAGGGAAGCATCTGTTTGGCTTCTGGGTGATCATTTGTGTTAACTGCAAGAGCCTGCAAAAAGACAGTGTGGAGATTCAAAGACTGGCTGTTGGATGGTGGTCCCAAATCTCAGGAATGAGGACAAGGCAAAGACGTCAGCTACAGCGCCTTGATTTTCCATGAGCTCTTCCAGAGGTTCACTGAGGCTAGAGATGGACTCTTCTCACAACATAGGAATGTATCCAGTTGGAAGGGAAGCACAACTACCTATGGAGTCCAATGACAGACACATTTAAAGTTTTGTTAAACCAAATCTTAGACATTTACTACAGCATGAACAGAAATTGTGCGTGATCTCCCCATAACTCAAAGGTTGTATTAACTGAACTGGAAGGTGAATCCATGTTCACCTAAGCTGTCTCCCAGTTGTGGCTCATGTTTAAGTTCCAGTTTTTATCCTGATGGTAGAAAACTGTTTTAATTTAACAGCACATGCAGAAAGCACTTTTCTGACATAAAGGGGAGACATTTTTCACAAAGCAGTTTGCTCAAAACCCATCAAAATCATTAAAAAATTCAATTGATTCTACCTTTGACAAATAGAAGGAAATTCATCTAATGCCTCATTTGACCAGTTTGAATATTTGAAACTTGGGAATTTCTTTAAACAGTCATTAACAAGCTGAAGAACTGTCTTTTAGAATGTCAATATGATAAAGACAGAGATGTGGCCTACTAGCTGTTTTATTGCTACCTTATAGTAGCAATACTCAAGTGGTTGGAACGTTTCACATGAGATATAGGCCTGGACCAGGCAATTCAAAGTGCTAGCATGACATAATGGTAAACTGGAGGATGACATGGGGAATCATAGACACCATGACTTCATCTGAACTTCATCCAAATTGTATGAAAAAACAAATCAGCAGAAGCTGAATTAGGCTTTTTCATGTGTGTACATCAATGAATTTGTTAAACTTGAACATAAAAGTTCAGATCTTTCTAATAAAAATAATATTTTCAAATTTTTCTGTGAAGGGACTTTAGATCATATTCATAAACCAGTTGGCTTCCTCTCTGGTCTTTCAACTCTCCCTGTGTGCTTCTCTACCAGTAAATTAAAATTATCTTCCTAGAGGGTCCTGTCCTGGAAGCTGTCCTGGAAGGATATGACTCTCATTCAGCCACTGGAACAAGATTAGATTATTAATAAAACAAGTTTATTATGGAATTACTTATCTCTCTTAATAAACACAGGTTATAAACACAGCTTTGGCTCCATTCTATTATTGTACAGAAAAAAAGTTCCACACTGCTCTAAAAATTAGTAGACTAAAAATGAAGTCAAGATAAAATGTTTGCTTTGGAACTATGAAGGGAAGTAAACAAAGTATTCTTACACTGTAGGCTAAAAAAAGTTACTCAAAATAGTCACATTTTTTCATGGAAGATCAAAAATAGATAGGATATAAAACATAAATAACTTTTCTAAAATTCCTGAACGAAATATTTTTCTCAAATTTCAGTTGGAAATAATTTGACATTCTGCTAAAATTACAGAAAATTATGTCTAGATTTTATTGTTTATTGATTTTCATTGGGTTTGTTTTGAGTTTTAGTTATCTATAAAACCATTCTTATATTAATTAAAAAAATATAAAATTGAGTGTCTTTGTTTTGGTGGAGAAGAAAACTTTTCATAAAAACAATTAGGAAGATGATATCTCTGGTATCAGTCATTAAATACAACCTGATTATAGTTTTTATTCTGTCACCAGGAAAATATTTTCTCACTTTAAATCTAAGGATGAAAAAAACATTTATTTGTTTATAACTTATTGATGTTCCTGAGTCGGAACAAGACTCAGACTCCTTGTCTATGCCAACAATTTTAACACTTCCAGACTAAATTATTTTTGCTTATTATTATGTTTCTATTAGACATGAGAGAAACAAGATTTGTTTCTGGATATATGTTACATGTATTTGACCATGAGGAGAATTTTAAAATGAAATAATAATATTTTTATTATAATAATGACAATTCTATTTCATTGCTGTTGCTGAAAACACTCCCACTATCTCTGGGTCAGACCTCTCCAGCCATCTCCAATTACTTTAGGATTACCAAACCACTGCCTGGCATTCAATCAAATCAAATATATATATACTATTTATCAAAAATTCATGTTCTTCATCTTCCTGTCTCAGACTTAGATAATTCCCTGTATGTCTCAGAAAAGCATTTACTATTTTATTATATAGATACAATTATTATGGACTCGCATGCAAATTGAGATTTAAAAAAGTCTCCCATGCAGAAAAGAATTTATAACAATATCTTTTGTAAGGTCTTTCTAATTGCTAATAAATGTTTAGACTATGTCTTATTTCACCACTCTTTAATTCTTACAGAATTAAATACAGATCAGAATTAAATACAGATCAGTAATGATACAAATTGGATCTGGTATCACTGAAAAAAGTTGCTTATCTAATAACTTTCACATGCCTGGAAGCAGATATTATTTTTAACATGTAAAATGCTGTTTCCAGCACTTTTCTTCTTCTTCTCTATTTAAATCTAAAGGCCATGTTACACCAGAAAAAAACTGACCACTGCGTAATCCGTGAGGAAATAAATCAGCAAACAAAATTTCTTCCACTGGCACCGAACATATCAGGTGAGGCTGGCAATGAGCTCTCAAACAGATATGCATTTATATACTACACTACAGAGCAGAAGCTATCTAAGGAAAGTCATGACTTACTTTTTTTTTCTAATAACATGAACCTGATTCTTAATCCCACCTCTGTCATGGTGTGCTCAGGAGGTGTGGACTAATAATAGCTCTGAAGCCTCGTATGCCTCTAAGTTTATGAATTTAAAACTAACATACAGAGAGTAACACTAAATCTAGTACTGTTTTAAGAGTGTTCCTCCCCATGACCTTAAACATTATGATACCCAAACCCCAAAAAAATTAATAAATTAAAAAGGCCAAGGTACTCGAAAAGTTGAATGCCATTTCCAATGCATTTAAAGAATGTAAATAGGAAAATAAGAATAAACCAGAAGATTGAGACTCTTTTTCTCTTAGACTACTGAAAGTTTATTCAGCTGTTTCTGATGTCTCTAAACTAATTTTTCCTGCAACCATCTGTTCTAACTTTTTTCTTCTATGAAAATAGACCTCTCCTGAATGCCACACTTTGGTGAAATACTTATTTTAACATCTTGTTGATTTCATGCAAGGAGAATGCAGGCTTTATGTGAAATAAGCATATCAACATATTCCTCCTTGGCATATCACTGTTCAAAGGCTTTCTTTTCTAAAACTGTTTTCTTTACCCCTTCAGAGCTGAAAATATTACTCCTCCACAAGCACCATTTAAGACCCAAGTGTCAATGAACCAGGCAACAAAATGACAGTTACTTAAACAGCACATGATTCAAGACAGTTTTAGGAAATTCCTAACACTTTGCGTCCTAATTCTTTCCTGGATACAAAGGGACAGATTGTGCCTGACCTTGGGGGATGCAAAAGAGGCGAGGTGGGAGGCGGGGAGGCCAACAGGCACATGGTGCTTTCCCTTTTTCTTTTCCTTCTCTTCCATGCATGCTATTCCCTTACTGAGCAGCTGGGTATGGTCTTTTTTCTCCAGCTGTGAACACAAAGACTGTCTGCTTTCAAGTGACAAAAAGTAGGGTAAGTTTTGCCACTGAGTACAACTGGGCCCTATTGCATCATAAGCACAGGAATGGTAAAAAGATAAGGAAAAAATTAATTGGTAAGTCTATAATGTCAAGTTTCCTTCTGATACCTCCTGGATATGTCTGCTATTAAGTCTTCTTTAATTACCTCCATGAAATGCTTGGACTGCAGAAGTCTACCTATAGACAATCATACAGTCTGGACAAAACCCTTTTAACCCTTTTATCCATAAGGAGAAGCTGGCTCTTGCATTGGTGACTAGGAAATTCAAGAGGATGGGGCATGTTTTAGGCATATCTGTCAAATACAATGGAAGAACATTGAGATCCTCTACTTCTGTCTTACCTTAGGGAGGAATTGGTTAAATGCAAAGAGTATCCTTTACCTCTCTCATTTTTCAGCTATCACAAAGTTCCCATTCCTTCTGAATACACAAAACCTCAAACATCCTGGAACTGTTTTTTTAAGATACATGTTTTTCTCTTCACTGTTAAAGGATGGCTTTGGCTAGACACAGAAGTGAAGAAAAAATCCTGCCCACTGTTAGTCAGCTGTGTTCCACACCTTTGGATTCCTCAGTGGTCCCTTTTGGTTCAGAAATTAGGAGGGCAGGGCAATGTGCAGCAGGTGTTTCACCTGTGCTTGAAATGTCATCTTGCTGCAATTTGAGCTCTATAGACACAGATTGCAGTATTTCCTGTATGCAATACATGCCAGTTTTCTGTCATTCCTTTATTCATTGCAGCTGAATCAGGGTCTAGTGGAAACTGGTCCACAAATACTGTGGATGTGAAAGGTGGTAAAAAGTTATTTCCTCCCATGCACAGCTCAGTTCTCTAGTACATTGTGTAAACTTCCACTTCGGTCACTACCACATAGGATACACTTGAAGTTTATAGAAAACTACACTGATACGAAACTTGTATCACGTGTTAAACTTATTGTGGTTTTTGCCTCATAGGCAGTTGCTTTACCTTTTCTTTACAGGGTTTCCTCTTTTTTCTGCCTAGCAGCTTTTTCCATTCACCTGGTTTTCTGGATGGCATGTGATGCCAGACAAATGGCACATTAAGGGCAGTTCAGTATACAAAATAAGGGCTTTGTCCTCCTCCACACCTGCCTGTGGGAACTGTGAGCTTTGTCGTTTCACACTTGATAAAGTGTGGCTTGAGTCCCCCTGCTTGAGGTAAGATGTCAGGTGCCACATCAGCTGCAAGGTCTGCCTTGGGGACATCAGAGAGAAGCACCACATTCATTGTGGTTCACCTCCATGAGGAGACAATTGGCTGTGGAGTTACCCTACTTTTCTTATGCTAGGGGATTCAAGGTGAAGCTCTGAGGTGTTTTTCTTTGGGGAAGAGAGGTAGTTAATCATGGAA
>VXBC01005897.1:1617580-1739108 GCA_013399945.1 Ploceus nigricollis | reverse complement strand
TTTTTTTTTTTTTGGTGAGAGATGAGTATTCTGGCAGTTTGTCCTTAGACTGCTAAGGGCAGGGACAGAGCTTTCCTCTGGTTCTCTTAGTGGTGTTTTGAGTCTTAAAAGGAATCACAGTCCTGAGATAATGGGGATTTGTATTCTCCACTGTTCAGACAAACATAAGTAGTGTGAATTTAACAGTCAGCAAGTAGGTTCGTTCCTACCCAAGGTGTTTTCTTTTGCTGTGGGAACACTAAGCAGATACAGTGAAAATGGTCAGGTCTCCCCTGATTGGCCATAAGCCAGTCCAAAATACATGCAGAAAAGTCTTTGATGATTTAATGTATGGGAAAGGACTTTAAAGCCTTAGAATTTGCTATGAATGCACTCTGCCTTGAAGGTCCAGTAATGAAAGGGGAATATGCCTTGATTTAAACACTGCCTTTAAAACGCTCAGCTTTGTGTTTAGATGCAATTAGGACCACAGCATGCTCCCCATCCAGTTTTCCCTGTAATTATTATCTTAAACACAGGACTGTCTGCCCTTTTGTTCAAGACTGCTGATATGATTTCCAGGATGCTGCAGGTGTGCCTCTTCCCCAGCAGCAGCTGATAACTATGTACATTTGATCTGCTATATCACCCTATTTCCAAAACAGTTTGTCTTCTTTCCTGAGTATTTAGTATCAGGTAATTCATGGTTTTATGGAGTATGAAGTCAGACATTTACAAACCTGATCATGTACATGTAGGAACCAAGAAGTAAGTTAGCCTCCAGGTTCCTGCTAATCCATTGAAGTGCCTAAGGATCTCAAATAAATCCCTTTTTTTTCCACACAAGCTTCATAACATTGGTCTAATTGCTTATCTAAAAGAGATAGGTCTAAGATACTGACTCCCTACCCCACTGCTATCAGTCTCCCTGAAGTAACACTCCAGTCACCACACTTGTATCTGAGAGATTAATAATGAATGAGTGGTTTTTTTAAGATACATGATTCACTTCACACTTGACCCACACTTGCCCACACTTCAACTTGACCGTACCTATGACTTACTTATGACTGGAAGTACAACACCTGAGAACTCTTAAGTGGCTGAAAGCTCAGATAAGTTTTAATCTAAAGCATTATTAGCTGGGAAAGTTCTCTCTAATTTATACAATGAAGAATAATAATGAATTATTTGAGCATAGTCATTTCCAGTGACTGGGGTGCTAGTGTTGCGGAGTCACCACTGGAGTCCTGGAGGGCTGCAGTGAAGCTTCGAGGCAGGTCATCAGAGAATGAGATGTGAAAGAAGACAATGAAGGAAAGATGGAGTGAATGGATATGATGGTGCCAGAGATGCTAAGTGAAAGGTGGACTAATGTCTCATTGGTTGAAAGGAAATAGGAAAGGCGCACAACAGAATTTCATGCAGCTGTTTTGGCTCCATATAGGTCTTACCAAGCTGCACAGTCTTATTCACAGCTGTTCCAATGAAAATACTACTTTATCTTCCTCTCACAGAAACGGAGTATCTCAGGTATGTCTGTATGAAGCAGCCTAGCACTGTGTAAAGAGCTCCTGTTAAAGGAGCCTCCAGATAACAGGAATAGCTATATAGGGCAGCACAGAGATACTGACTCAGACTTGGAAGCTGTGTTCCTATGTCAGAACACCATTGCTGCCCTTGGGGAAAATATTCTTGCTATGCTTTGTCTACCCTGTTTCCAGATCTCTGCATAGAGCGTGAACACAAATCTCTCCATTCCTACTACAGCCCTTGAATTGGGTCTCTCACAGCCTTTTCCCAGAAGAGCAAATGGTACAGACCAACTCCCCCGGATCAGTAGACACCATATGTTGTGAGATCTGGCTTACTGTTGAGAATGATGTGCTGAGATGTTGACATCTGTATAACATTGGGCTAGATTCAAATCTTCTTAAGAGCTGAGTAATTCTATTGACATTGGTGGAATACCTCATAGTTAAACAGTGAGATCAGACTGTGGACCAGTATTAAGGCTTTTTTGGACTAACAGTTTACTCACTTCATTTTGGACTAATAATAGTGCTGCCTCGGAGGCGTGTTAGCAGATGCTAGCCGAAGAATTACATTACTGCTACATTTTGTGGTTGAGACTAGCTCTGGCAGAAGGGTCCTTGGCTTCTTCATGGGCAAGATGCCCATCACTCAACTTCTGACCTGAACTTGGAGGGGCAGAAGCAATCCTCTCTCCAGTAGGAAGACATTAACTTTCTCTGAGAATCTGGCTCCTAGCTTTCAGCTACAGAGCCTGATGAATTAATGCAACACAGTTTTCTAATGCAGACTGCTGTTCTCCCAGGAGCGGAACAGAGACTACTCATTTAACAGAGGACTTGAGATTCAGCTGAAAACCTGGATCCCAGAGGAACAAAGCCAGTACTCTATTCAACACGTCACTCACCCTCTTCCCACATGCTATAGCATTACAGCAGGAGCACTGTGGCTGCAGTCTTCAATTTCTCAGTAAAACAAGACCCAGCCCTGCCGTGTGACAAAGGAATGTCAGTCTATTTTGATGTTAAGAACCAAAAAGTCATGGATGAAAGAGCATGTCAGGATTTACAGTCTTGCTTTTAATTTACCTGAAGGTGCTGATTACCAAGCAGTACTAAATCACGTTCTGTGGCCTGTCTGGACAGGGAACACCTGGGAAAGACAACCTTGATCTGCAGTGTGGCTGGGCAGGGTGGGAGGATGCAGTAGTCCGGCAGTAGCCCTGCAGATGGCTGCACCAAGCTGCTGCTGGAGGTGTGGGGGAGTTGGTGGCCCACTTATCAGCAGGCTCTTATCCCTCAGTGACACAGATGCAGTAATGACCTGATAGCATGATCACTGACCTTTGTTTTAAAAACACAGATACTTTAAAAATACAAAGCTGCAGACAGACTGCAAAAGCTGTCGGCATCCCAGAACAATGCTATTGCACAATAAAAATCCCATTTTGTATAAAGAAAACAAACCAAAAATTCTAGCCCAGTTACTCAACAACTCCAGGGACTGCCAAATAGGTTTTGGGAAAAAAAAGAATAAATTTTAAGCTGGAGCAAAGGGACCTACCTAGCTGTTGCTTCTTTGGTTACTTTGTGTGCCCATTTCCGATGTCCTCTCTGTCCATGACAGTGTTCTGGCTGCTCAGTGCAGACATATTATGACAAAAGAAGTGTGAGTCAGAGGAAAGAGAGGCTCTGACTGACATTTCTGTTCCTCAGTACCAACCCAGAGCCCATTCTGGCACTCATTCTGGGAGCTGTCTTTGAACGCTGAGATTATTTGTGTTCAGACATCCCTGTTTGCCTGTAGACTGTTGAAGCATCACTCTCTGGAAACTGGTGGTGCAGGTACCAGATCTGAGAGTTCTTCATGAGTCTCAACCTCCCTGGGCTGCTCCCCTAGGATGCTGCAGAACTGCAGTATTTGAGTGAGCAACTGAAGGGAAATGAAAAGAAACCAAAGGCAATGCTAATGTTAAGATGAGCTTTTTTAGTGTTGGACACAGAATAGAAATATATTTAATAAACAATAAAATTTTTTCTTCATCTTTATGGGTCAGTTCTTTCATTCCTAGAAGTCAAAGCAAGCCCAATTATCACCTTTGCTACCTAAAGGAGACTTCAAGCCATAACATTCAGTAGACTTTAAATGTGAACACAATGCAGGGAATTTGGGGAGCCAGTTTAGACTGGTGGTCCAGGTTGATCCCTCAAGTTAAGCAGCATAAGGTAGATGCTTCTCAACTGAACCTAAATTTCCCCAAGGTAGAGGGAATCCAGCATTCAGGTTCATCACAATCAACATGCTCCTCCAAGCAACTTTTGGAAAGCTTTATCTCCCAGTGAGTCTCCATAATGCGCACAGACAATACACGCAACGTGACAAAATTATGATAGGCAATTTAATCAAGGAAATTGCTGTGGGCTTGAATTCTCACAGCATGGATCTCTATTTTTTTTTTTTTTGCAAGCTTCCTCACTTTATCTAGCTCTCCTCCAGATTTTGGAGATTTGAAGGACTTTCTTTTGCAGAGAACCATTTGAAAGTGGTGATGAATGTAGAAAGGACACCTCCCTTCGATTCACTTGCTTTCCAACAGCTGTGTCACCAAAGCAGCAGAATTTCAGAGGTTTTCCTTCCCTATTTTGACCTTACAAGTCAGTCTTTGGATCTTTCAACGCAGTAAACTGAAGAGAAGACATGAAACACATATCTGTTCATTCACATAACAAAATATTTCTGAATTGGAAGATAACCTAAACAGAGTTATTGAAAATGGAAGTGATTTCCCTACCAATGCTCAGTCTAGTAGCAGAATTTGTAAGACCTGTGTAACCATGTGTTGTGAGAGACTGAAAAGTTAATGTCTCAGTCAGCCATTTGCAAAAGCAGTGGGTGCTTTGTTGATGATGTTCAAGGTTACACATTCAGAGGGCGTGAGCACCAAAGGATGACCATGACAGATCAAACTTTGTTTTGCCAACAGCTGGGGTTTGAGCCACCTAAGAGAAGAAGCCAATATGAAGCAAACCCTTTGAGGTGGTGTAGGGCTTTTCATCATCATGCCAATGTTCTCCATTGTACAACTGGCCGAGTTGTAAGACTCCTCTCCAGAAAAGGTGTCAGGACATTCACACTATTCATCCTTTCTGATGGGACATAACTTGCTCAGTTGTAAAACTTTCTCCCACAACCACTCCACAGAGATATTACAACATTCACAGGTAGGCCTAAAGGCGTTCATCGCTTCTGATTCGGTATATTTGGCTCAACTATGCTGATGGGAGAGGCAGCTGTCACGTCTTAGAAGGGGTGATAAACCATCAAAAATCCCTGAAGTGCCCCAGACTCATTTCTGAGGCCTTCCACCAGAGGACTGCACATGATCCACAGTGTTACATTGCAGTGTAAATCTCCACCCCCATGGGAAGTACCGGGGCGTTCCCCCCTAGCCTGAGCCTATATTAACCCATTGAACCTTGTGTTTTGTATCTTCCCTTTGTGGATCAAGACTTCAACCAACACTTTTACCCACAGACATCTAAATTGCAACAACAAAGTGTTGTCATTGGATCCATGGATGGTGAGATGTTTCCTTTCTTTCTCTCTTTCTTCGCCCAGCTTCTTCTTCTCTAAGTATATCGTAAGCCAGACTAAAAAATTCAAGTCAGTGCCTTAGTAAGAGCCTTGTTGTGTCTGGATAAGTGAAAGTTGGCTAAGTTTAAGTGTTCAAAGTTAAAGTTTGTGAAGTGCTTTACTTTGTCTGCATGTTGTTTTAAAATTTGCCAAGTACCTTATCCTACCTTGATGTTTTAAAGTTTCCAAGTAAAAGTTTGTTATTGAACCTCCTGAGAATTTTGTTGCTTTTCTCACACACCACCCACAGTGAATCAAGAACCTTCCCCTAAGCCAGCTGAGTGGACCAGGACATAACATGTATACAAATAAATCAACCAGAAAGATATCAGGTTGACTGTCCATCCTCTTAAACACACCAGACAATCTCCTTTTTTCAGAAAATATAGGATTCTGACCTACTTATAAAGAAAGATTAGGTTTTGCACATTTTTTAATTATTTTTAATTTCTTCATCTTTTACCAAGTAAGGACTCTGGTGATAATTTCTTTCCAGCAGGATCTTTAATCTGATGTTGTCTCCTCAAAATGAAAAGGGAAGTTTGACCACAAAACACTGGTAATGTTAAAAAAGAAAAATACTTGGTACTCATTTGAACTATGTTGATATATACAATTTGTAAGAACTTCATAGTTTAAATATCCCCAAGAAAAAAACATTTTTGTGGTATTTCTGTTGGAAGAAGCTCAGCAACAAATAATGTGGCAATATTTCTAGTTGCAATAGTGCAAGGAGGCATTTCTAGTTGGGACAGTAGAAATAACATGACTGAATTCTTTGCCCTAAAAGATCTTTCTGGTATCCTTTCCATTGTAAAGCAGTAGGTGGGAACATTTTAATGGGAGATGTGGGAATTTCCCCATACTCAGCCTTCAGGAGCATAAACATCCCTAAAATATAAATGGGTTAAAACTTGGTCTTACAAACTTCTCTGCCATGCAGTTCATTAATCTCAATGTAGGCCACATCTTCCTCTTCCCTAGGAGTGGGTTATTAAATGAGTTCTCTATATGCTTGGTAGTTCCCACCAAATGCACTCAAAGCAGCTAAAAAAACACACAAAGTGCCACTGCCAACATCACAAAAACTCTTACAAAAATATAAAAGAAACCATCATCAACAATGTACAAAATCTATATAGAATTATTTAGACCCATTTTAAAATATTTTTAGTGGTGCATTTGATCTGACCAGTCTTTGCCCAGAGGGTAGCTGCAGGCGAGGCTCAGGACGTAGGTGAAACTCCCTTGGAAACTGATTTTGCACTGAGACATACTGAAGTAGCATCCACAATGCTGCATGTTAGCTCCCTCTCCTCTGTTGCAAATGGCAGAAACTCATTCGTTTCTATGGGTCCTAACAAATGAGGCTGAAAGGAAGACAAGCAAGCTGGTCAAAATCAAGTAAAACTTACTGGGTTTGCAACCTAAGCAAGGCTGCTAATAAGCTATCAGTTTTTCTTTGCTAGAGCCCCTATACAGCATTGGCCTTGGGCACATTGAGGACAATGGTGAAGCTTCCATTGACAGGAACGGGGAAAAATCAGACTTTGAGCCAGAAAGACATGTACACACGATCCCTCTCCCTTTTTATTTCTGATTGCTGAGGTGAAATATTTGTTTGTTTGCTTTTTGGGATTTTTTAATCTTAAATTTCCAAGGTACAGTTTGGGCTGACTTCTCTCAAGTTTAGTTTCCACACACAGTATTGGTAAGTACAGTTTACTAGTGGATACAATGTATTGTTTGTCTGTAAAACATCAAGAATATAGTTTAAGCCTATCAGATTGAAAGCTTTATCTGGACACTAGTGAAAGGCTTGCTGTGAGAAATGCCTTGGAAGGAAGAGCTGAAATGAAGAGAATGCAGCCATTTGATGCAAAATAGAAAGCAAAAATACATGGTTTTTATAGGAGAAATAGTAAAGCCAGGAAAGAAAACAAAAGGGATATTTAACTATGGATGAGTCGGGTATTGCACTGGTCAGGGAATCAGACAATGTGAATAAGTTTTTGATAGGAAGGTCATATATTATGTAGGAATTTACCAGAATCTGCAGGAGGTGTTTGAAAAAAAGAAGTGACAAAGGCTTGATTTGTTTGGGAGTAAATTGGGTTTAGCAGCATTTTGTACACACCACAGAGAAGCATGATGAGATGCAAAGGTCAAAATGACAGAGTTTGGAGTAGATGAGCAAAAGATTATCAAGGCATGTGCAGTGCAGTTGTGATTAAAGTCAAACATTCTAACTTGTTAGATATTTTACAAATATTAAATACCTATAGCCTTCTGTACCAGCTGATTAAAAAGGAAGAAGTAAAAAATATTTTAAATATGGTATTAATGTCTTGTCTGCCCAAGGATGGTCTGGAAAACAAAGGTGAATTTAGTAAATAGGTTAACTCAACCCAAAGTGAGTCTCTCTGCGGTAGTGCTCCTTTGGAAATAGAGTAGCTTTAGCTGTCGTATGTTTAATCAGCTTCCAATGGAGGGAAAAAATGTTCTTTGGTAGTAGCTATAAAGTGACAGGGGCCATACAGCCCCTAACTGCTGGTGAACAACCAAAGCCAGTCACCCAGCCACCCAGAGAGGTGAAGTGGGATGTACAGAGGTACCAAGAGTGTATGTGCCTGTATGCCCCTTGTCCCCATCAGGGCTCCATCTTATTTTACACAGGTGGCACAAGCAGGATTCCACCCAACACTCTGCAGTACGGGTGGGATATATCTGCTGATAGCACTGATTAGGGCAGATTCCCTATCCCATCTGAAAAGCAGCCGTTAGCACCAGGTCTTGTAGTGCGGCTCCCTTAGGGAAGTCCTTTGCTTGCTAAAGCTTGAGCTGCTGGAAGGGACTATCTTCAAGTACCAGAATTACTCCTTATAAGAATAGGGGATATTCTTTGAAATCTGTAAAGCCAGAAGAAAGTTTTTGAGCACACCCACTGCATCTACTGTAAGTTGCAAAATCTGACTTGGTTCAAATGATACTTTTTGCTTCTTAATTTTCTCTTGCAGAATTTTCCTTAGTCTTCTGCAATTAAAGCCTGCACTGAGTTCCAAAACCAAAGTACTGTGTGTAAATGCCTACTTGATGACATTGGATGATCTGCGTCTGAACAACATCATTATTGGAGGGCTGCTAAGTGATTAAGCTCTGGCAAACATAAAATGAAGGCTACCCTAGCACACTGAGCAGGAAAGGATGAGACAAACAGTCCACAGGACTGAGAACAGCTGCTTTCCTAGGAGGTGATTAATGGAAACTCAGAGTCACCCAAAGTTAGTAAGAATGATGAGCCTTTGCTACCACAGTTATAGAAAAGCCTTAGAAGATAGATTTTACAAGGAGCAGCAAGGACTCCTTATTTCTCAGTCATTTGGCACATGCCACTTGAACTCTTGTATCAATAATTTTTTATTTTTAATCAAACTGCTCCATGACATGAAAAATTTCAGCTCAAACTTCTTAAAAAAGTCAGCATCCCTTCCAAGTGCAGAGAGTGCCTAATGGTTTTCTTGACACTTTGAAAAGGCATTTCTCTGACAAAAGAAAGCAGAGAGGGAAGAGTAGAAAACTCTTGGAGGGGGCTTCTGCAGTGATCACTCTTTGTTTGGCTGTAGACAATTTAAGTAATGTTTCAAATCTGGCTGTAGAGTACAAACATTAGGGCATTTAGATTGAATGCCAGAACTTAACCTATGATACCACTTAGCTTGACCTATACAAAATGCCAAGGTTCTCATTTTTAAAGCCTACAGTGCAAACTGGGAAAAAATTCAGCAGCATGACTCAACTGCAGCATGCTTGCTCACCTGAAGTGAAGCCAAAAGTTAAAAGTTATTTGAATATAACTTTCTGTACCTTAATTTTCACTTTGGATTACAACTGAGTGACTCAGTCATGAGACTTCAAATGCTCTATGCAGTTCCTGTCTATCTAGCTTCCTTTTTCTTTCAACAACTTGTCTGTGACATGGCTAATTTTCTGAAAATTATTCACAAGTCATTTAAAAAAAATAATTGTTATCCTTTAGCTTGTCCATAAAAGTTTCCCTGCAAATTTTTCTTCTTTATAAGAAGATTTATTAGGAAAAAGATGTAAGTAGAGTAGATAGGCAATTTTTTTTTTCCTTTTCTTGCTATTTCATGGTCTTGCAATTTAGATACCAGGATAATTGGTCTCAAGGGCATGGACACACTTTAAGGGAATGTTAATTATTAGTACAATTGTTGAGAGAGTTATCAGATTGCTGAGTTATTGGAAGACCCAGGCTAGCCTCTGTTGATTTACTTTTGCAGCACAGTTGTTGAGAAAATAATAGTGATGTATTCAGACAACTTCAGCCTGTCACTGCAAATCTGAGAATCTACTTGCCAAAAGGACCTGATAAGCTTGTCATGGAATACCCTGGAGGCATCTGGAGTGACTGTCAGGGATGAGTGAAGTAGGGATGAAGCTACTTGCCTCTCCCAAGCTTCCCTGGTGATATGTTTTGGATAAGACTGAAATACTTGTAGACTAGCAGCGGAAGGGTGTTTCCCATCACTTTGCCCCACCCAGACTATGAACACCACCTACACCCTTTTTTTTAGGAGGCTGTGTGTTCCCCCACTTAGCTATGGGAGTCAGTTGTAGCTATGTAGCTCACCTGGGAGAGGGGCTTCTCTTGGAGAAGACGCCACAGCCCTTGTGGACACCTCCTGAGCTGGTGAATGTCAGCATCTCTAACCTGTGCACTTTCTAGAGGGAAAGGGAAGGAAGTAACCCATTCATCATCCCTGCACCACCAGTGGCTTTGCCTGCAGGAAACTCCTGGCCATGATCCCATTTAGGGGATAGAAAGTTGGGGTCATGGGAGTTTACATCTGAAATTTGAAGGTCTGTTAGCAGGCACTGGTAATGAGCACTGTGACTTTAGTCATTCTCCCATCATTTTCCAAAAGGGGTCTACTAGTACATATTCAACTATAAACCTTCATGGAGAGTTTTTCAGGTTTTTATATTTCATATGAATTTTAATCACACTAATGATATGACTCAAGATGATTGGTACTAAGTAAAGAACAAACTATAATGCATTATCTTGCAATTCAGAGGTGAGACATCTTGTAGTGAAAAAGTAACAGACTGACAAAATTTCCTCCAAGCCCTTTTGGCCAGTATAACATTTTTTTAAACACATTTCTTCCCTTGAGCACAGACACCAAAAGCCTTTGATTGTTTTTCCTGGTGTGATGTCTTCTTGACAGCTGTGCTCAGGGAAGCTAGAAAGGAGCAGAATTACACTATTAGGTGCTCTCAAGGGTTTTACTTCTATTTTCATTTCATTTTGCTAATTCCTGACAGTTTCAATAATGTACTAAGTCCCATCAAAATAATGTTGGACACCTGGGAAAAAACCCCCCATAGATCTGACTTTCATCAGTGATTGCATACATGTTTTTAAAACTGCTTCCAAGTGAAGGTGTCGGCAGTAATGCTCCATGCTAATTTGGTACATCACCACACATAATAATGGAGCAATCAGAATTTAGGAATTTTAACCACATGGAGAATTCTCCATCATTTTCAGAAATAATTTTCTTCTTTTGCTGAGAACTTGAAGGAAACAACTATATCCAGAGGGATTAGTTTAATATAGAGATATATTGAGTCTCTATATAATGTTCTTGTCTCTCATTTGTTTTTGAAGTAATAAATACATTTATAAAGCTCCTCTCCATAGCATTAGTATAGTGTCATGTGCACAGTTATTCAGCCAGATAACAGACAGTTAGTAAGACAGAACTTTTGCTCAGCTCTATATTAGGTTATATTAGGTTATATTTGATGTAAATAATTTAATAATTTTTACAACTTTTTTTTATTAGGACATATCTAAAATCCCTCAGAAAGTAGCAGTTGCTAAAAAGTCAATTTTCCAATCATTTCTTTTCCACAGAAAGCAGAAGTGCAATTTAGATCTCTGCAGACTTCTTGGTCAATGCGAAGATAACTATTAAGAAATAAAGTATTAATAAATGGCAAGATGAAAATGTATATATACACATGGAAATGTTTTAGATTTTTTATGAAGTTCATAAAAATAAGTAATTATTAGCTTTGCTGTGTGTCCACTGAAGACATTTTATTTACAAGCTTTGCTTTAAAAACACTTCATTCTAATGCAGTTTAAATGCCTGAATTTAATGTGCCTGAACACATTAGATAAGGCTTCTGAGTTGACTTAACTGGAGAGAAGCCCCCTCTTTTGTTTGGTGTGAGGGATAGTCTCAGAACAGTTTTGAGACTGATTCCAAATTTTTCCCCAATGCTTGGTCTTTGGGAATGCCTTTGGGGTGGTCCTGAGCCGGCAAGAGGTAATGTGCGTTTTCCTAATAAGTGCAGGCTTCTTGGTCCAGAGGTCCCTGCTGATCCCTGGGCTGCTAAGGAGCTCCTCCTGGCACACAGGATGACAGGGCACAGGATGTACAGCCCTTTAGTCAGGGCAGGGCTGGTCAGGAGCTGACCACCAAGCCTGGGAAACCCAGCATACACTTTGCCCTGGATGCTGGGGCTCCCTGTCACTGGTTACCTGCAGCTGGGATTCTAGGCAACTGGCTTACTCCAAGCTTGCACAGCCTATGTGCCATGGCATGCAATCCATCCTCCTTTTCCTGTTTCTGGGAGGTTTTTGACATCTGAAGGCTTCCAGTTTTGTTAGTGGAGAGCCCCAGCTGATTTCCTCCTTCATGCCCGTTCCTCTTACTGTTCTATGTCTCGTTTCATGGCTGTGTTGTGTTTATTTGAAATCAGGGCTTTTATACCATTTTCAATGGGTCATTTCTTCCTCTTTCATTTGCAGTTAAAGAAACTGTTCTTAGGAGTAATCCCAAAATCCATCTACTTAAAAGGCATGGGATCAAAATTCTTCCTAATATTTCTAAAGCCAAATATTTCCTCATACCACATGACTCCAAAGGAACAAGAGCACAGGTATGGATGCATTTAAGAAAGACCTAATACTAACTAATTTTCTGGGGGTTGTGCTCCACAATGCTATTTTAAATTGACCTTGTGAGTAGTGAGGTGGGGATGTTTTTTCTTGCAAAGATTTATCTCCATGTTTGTTCCCAGGGTTTTGCAGAGCTGTCTGTCTAGAATTTCCACATTATAAATGGCTCTTGTTTTGGTAAAGTTTGAATTATTTTCATTAGCTGGTCACCTGGGGCCTGACCAGAGTCAGGCTAAAAACTTCAGACAAGCACTACAGCTTTTGCAATCAGTCTCAGTCTCTCTCTCCTGTCATCCCCAAGGAAATGAAAGGCAGAAACGTTTATGCTTCAGGTTAATGTTTTAGAAGTGTTTGAAGCAGGAAGCAAATGGACTTATTCATAAGTTCCTTGAGGATGTTTTGTTTCAGTCATGAGGACTAAAACTTTCCTGAATAAAGGCCAGTCAGCAAGAAGTGACCAGGGGCAGGGTCTGCCTCTGGGATGTGCTCCAAGACCTGGGCACCTGGAGGGGATTCGCCTTTCAGAGCCTTTCTGACAATCGATGGACTTTGGGAGGCCGGTCATAGAGGCAACTCATACAAGTCTCAAACTTAAGCTACACTAGGAGGAACTGGAAATATCTAGAGCCATATTAAAAAACTCATAGAGAAGTGAAAGGAAGGAGCTGGAAGAAGCCTCTCATTTACCCTAAGGAAGAACCAGGTAATTTAATTGCTAACATAAATAAGGATCCTTCTGGAGGGTGCCTAATTTTGAATATCACATCACATTTAGCAATAGGCCTATCTTAAACAACCAGCTTGCTTACTAGTTTTCTCTTTGGGAAGTCAAAACATTTCTTCTTTCTGGGTCCTTGACAGTGTTCACGGTGACAAAGACAATCCTGAGCAGAAGTCGTCAGGGACCAGTTGAGGACAGTTGAAAATCTGCAACAGCTATCTGGTGAGAAGGTAGTTTTTGAGTCCCTGAAACTATTAGTGTGCTGTAATTTTTGGGAGCAAATGCAAAGACTGAAATTTACTCCAATGGCCTCCAAAATGTGCTGTTAAAACTTCTTTCCACTAATGATCTACAAGGCAGACTTTGCATTTTAGGAGGAAATGTCAGAACATTGATTATATTGACTGAAGTTTATTTTCCTGTGCATGGAATATTATGGCAAATAGTATAGGTTTGCAATAAGAAAGCTGTTTCACTTCTGACTGCATACATTTTTTGGTGTATTCCTCTCTCTTTTTCTGTAATTCTGATTTTTTTTTTTTTTGCAGTTGTAATGAGCCCTCTCAATTTCTACAACAAATCTTCATTGAAATTAGAGTTGAATTAAAATTTCTAACACCAAAAAAAAGGTTCATGACTGCTTTCTTATTGTGTGTCACATGTGTGCCAAAGCCAAATGTGGGAGAGGAAGGGGTACATATTGCATAAGGAGCCCATATGAGGGAGCCCTGCAGCTTTCTCAGAAACCATTTTGTCACTGCTTTCCTTGGAAGACTTCTTTTTTACATGTTTACTCTTCACAATATTTTGTGGGTTGACCTCTGATTTCTAAGTTTGGTTCTGCTTTGTATCGCTTGTCTCTTTGTGTATTGCTTTCTGTGTCTGCTCCTTTGCTTTGGTTGTTTTCCCCGTTAATTTTGCACTAAGGCACCAACAGTATTGTTTTGGTCTACAGGGCTATGATCCAAGGCAAGGGCAATATACAGATCTAAGCACCTGAAGCACTATGAAAATGTAACCCTTAGTGGAACAGTCATGCCTTACTTTCTTAAAACACCCTCTAGGATTGAAATCTCATTAACACAGAGGGCTTCTGGTCACAAATTCATGGTTTCAAAGAGAAGAACTTGCACTTTTGGAGAAAATTTTTTTGTTGCTGTTGTTTGACACACACTTTCCTTCTGAATTGTCAAACACCTCGGTGCCTTCCCATGCCACCTGTAGCATGATGCTTTTCTTCCACACAGTGACACATAAACATAAACCTAGTACTTTTTCAAAATGTGTGCCTGTCTAAGCTGTCCCCGATCAAGGGGATGTTCTTAATGGGTCACCATTGCTTTGCTATTGTAGTGCAAATAATCTACAGAGTGAAAATCCATCATTTTTGGGAAATCCTTTGGTGTGTCAGAGATAAATTGAAACTCTCCAGGTTATTTGCAGGATCTGGATCAGTTTCGTCAAGGAAAGAAAAAGTCCAGTTTAGCCTCAACTCTAATGATAAGTCACATAAAAAGTCAATCATAATTTTAATTTTCAAGAACAATAAAAAATATATCAGATCTTCATGAGAGGCAATTTCTGAAGTGCCCATTTGGTGGAGGATTTGTTTTGTCTGCATGGAATCATTCATTAAGTGTCAGTAGATCTGGAGGTTGGTGATGCAGAGCCTCCAGCTCCGCTATCTTCATAGGTGCAAGGATGGTGGAAACAGGGGGATATGCCTTAACTCCAACTTGATCTTCAGTCAGTTAAATGAAGTCCTGAGTGACAGCTGGCACACGACCTCCCCTTCCCTCAGAAGACCCAACACATCATCTACAACAATACATGGAATCCTTCCGATCTGCTCTAGCACATGGTCCCACCATCCTGCCTGCCTGTGCCCGGCTCTGACCTCCCAGTTTGCATGGCAGTGTGCAGTGGCTGAGACTGCCCAGCTAGCTGGCTGGGGTGAATCAACAAGCTGGAATTGGCAAAACATTTTTCCTGACATATTTAGAATATTTCACTGGAGAGAAATCTCTTGAGATTCAACATCTGATTCTTCAGGCTGTCCTAGGAGATTAAAATAAAGGAGAAGGCAACATTAAGTCATGCATATTGCGATTGAAAACAAACACAATGGGTCAGATTCCATCCTCGATTGCAGCCACACTGAAGTCTCTGTGGTTAAATGAGAGTAAGTGAGGACAGAGTTTGACCTGGTGCCTTGAAACTAAAATAATATGTGATAGACAAGGACAAATTTATCTGCAAAGCTGCAGAGTATTCCATCTGAGGAACCATGAGAGAGACAAAGATCTTATATCAAGGGGGACTTAATTTCTCAAGGGTGAAGCAAGATAAAAAATAATTATTTGCAAAAATAGTTTTGGCTGACTGAATAAGGCGGATTTTTGTCATCTGACAGCTATGCATACTGTGTGGCAAATGATTAAATAAACAGATTGCTGCTCAAGCAACTTGCTTTCAATTTGAGATGCCAAAGCCACTAGAATAATCTCTACCCACTGAAAGAAAATCACTTGGTCGCACTGTGGCCACACAGAAGGCCCCATTCATCAGCAAAGTTTGCCTGCAAGATGGCTTTTTTGTGGAAGAAGCATCTTCCACACCTGCTCAGTGTAGACAGCACTGAGCTGACTGAAGGCATGCAAACCTCTGCTGACTCAAAGGGGTTTTGCATTGATGAAATGAGAAGAAATTTCATGCATGCTTTTTTCTCTCCAATCATTCCGCCTTCTGTCCTGAAGCTCTGACAGTAGTTGGATTTTAAAGATCCTGCCTTCTGCGTACACAAAAACTGTTTTACAGCAATCTTTCATAACAATCCAGCCCCAGAGAGGTGTGCAAATCACACATGCTGATGCCAAGAAGTGGAAACCATAGAAACAACATGAAAATTTATTCGTTCTTGTCTTACCTGTGACCTGAGTGGGCCTGTCCTGAAGCTCCTGTGCAGACTCTTGCCTGTTTATGTTCATACCCATCTGTTAGCATGGCACTGCACCCACTCACGAGACAGTCCATCATGTTCACTGGAGCTGATGAAGGATCTGAAATGGCAGCCTGCATGACTTTATAAAAGGCTGTGATTTAGTGCATGTCCGCACATGTAGTGTCTTTGGAGCTCTGTATAATATCATCCTATCTGCTTAATCTCACTCTCCAAGGGTTAGGATTTTTTTGTTTTGTTTTGCGCTTTCTAAGCGCCTGCTCTGTCATCTGCATACCACATTGCATTTCATATTCATCAAAGATATTTAGCACTCAACAGGGTGAGTGTTCTAGGACTCTAAGATTCCTATGAAAACCATCACCCTTCTTAAAACAAGATCTTGTATTTGCCTCATGCATAAAAATACAGGGTTTTTTCAGAGTCTGCCAGTTCAGAAAATGCAGCTGATAACTGTTTTTCTTTTTGGTTCAGAGCCTTGTTTTATCCTTAGTAACAGACTTCAGAATCGTACTTAATGAAGAGAAAAGTAGATTCAGTCTATAATAAATGAGAAAAAAACCTCATCTGCAAGGAAACTTCTCTAAAAATCTTTTGTGCACAAGGAGAAGAGACTCCACCAACTCCACAGTGAGGAAAAGGAAGTTAAATGTTTGGTCTTCAAATACTTGCTTTGGTTTCAACGTTGCTCTGTGTGCAGACTTAGCCTTTGGCATATTTCCATCATCACCAAAATATATGGTTTCAGAAGGCAGCTGAAGCTTTTGCTCTGGATTATTTTATGTGTGTTATTAGATGGTCTCTGAGAGCAGCATAGGGCGTTACCTGAACTGGACCATCCTACAGCTGGTATTCAATTTTCTCTCATATGATACTGCCTATGACAAGCAGATGCATTTAAGGTATGAAATTCAAGCCTTATGCTTTTTCATTTTCCCCACCAGACAGCAGACAGATGTCTGAAGGGCAGAGGAGACATGTCTCTCCAGAGCTGCAGCCAAACTCACCATGGCTCTGGGAGCCATCAGCAGCAGTCAGACTTCTGCTCTGTCAACTAATAATGCAGCCAGTGGCACAGAGACAAAGTCTCTCCTCGGGAATGCTACAGGAATAACACCTGAGATTTACACTGTGTAAACTTGTTTGCACACTTCATGCACACAAGAAATGGGAGAAATGGAGGATAATTAGCAATGTTTTCTTTATTCTGTATGGAGCAGTGGGGAAGTGGCTGCAAGAGCCTTTTCAGAACCTGTTCCTAGGGATTGTCTTTGCAATTCCAGTTGCTTGGGCAGCTGTCTATGGAAGAGGTCATATAAGTACAACTTATATGACAACTGCTTTTATGCCAGACCAGCTCTGAAAACTCTAGGTCAGAGACAAGAAAATGAAAGATAGCAAAACACAAAGCATTCTGTTAAAGTACCACAAGCATATGAATGAAACCCCAGAATTTCTTTTAAGTAAATGTCCATTTTAACTTTTTTTAAAAAGCAGCTGCTATATCACTTCTGAAAGAGCTAGTATGCACACATATTTCCCATTTTCTTATAGTAACAATAGGATTCCATTGCATCCCACTCATCTTCTCAGCTGGAGAACATGATCACCACTGGCCCAAAATTTTCTGCAAGAGCATATATACATATTCAGCTTTTCTCATACCTTGCACACCCTGTAGAAGCATATGTGAACAAGAGATGGAGTTTCCTGCCTATTCTTAAGGATGGATAAGAACAAAAATAATAGCATTTGTGTTTAAATCAAAGGAAATCTGGGTTTGATGTCAGAACAAGCAGATCTACTGGTGTCTCCTTACACTAAAGGAAAAAGATGAATAGCCAAACTTGGTCTATATGATTATAATTACTTTTTCATGATCCTGAAAGCTGATGAAATCTCTCTGCACCACTCACTCAAATGTCGAATCCAGACAGAAATAATGGGATGGATAGTTGAGAATTACCTTTCAATAGCTAAATATCAATAATTTGTCAAGTAAATATCAAGACTATCTCTAGGAGAGGCATCTAGGCTTCTCAGATTGGAGGAAGGCACACATATTCTCCTCACCATTTGTTCCTCACTGGTATTTCATAAGTCTTTGATTACAAGAGGATACTGAGCTGGATTAAGTATCCTCACAGTCTGTACAAGTCCTTGAAAGCTGTGCCATAGGTCTGTGGTGAAGATTTAAACATCAATTCTCAAACTTCAGAGTCTCAAGTCTGAAAGTCTACACAAATGTTGCCTGTCAAAACTGAGCTAGGCCCACTTTGTTTATTAAGACTGATTGTAATAGTGAAAACTCATTGGTATGCTGTCAAAAGAAATGAAATTTCCTGTCCTACAGATCTAGGTCAGGTTTAGCTGGGACACTTACAGGATATCTTTTCTCTGTAAGCAGATCTCTCTTCACAGGACTGCCATGAATTAAATCTTTCTCCCAAAGATCCCAATTTTTCCCTGAATCTTGGTAGAAATGGGAATTAGGAACAAGAGAGAAAAACAGATAGATAGCATAGCCATTTCTACAGGAAACCGGGCTAAAATTGTTCACTGAAACTTGTTTAGTAATGTGGTTATTTTGCTATTTCTTGTCCAAGGACGACTCAAAATGTCAGTCTTAAGTGATCTTTTTCCATCTGTTCCTGATTTGTCTTCTTACCAATATTGATTTGATCAAAATATGTCAGGGGGCTGAGGAGTTTCTCAGATGATGCACCAAGAATGAAGAAAGCCTTTTTCAGTAGCATGAGTACTACTGTCTGTGGTGTGGCTTTTGTCAGTGGTGCCCATCTCTCTCTTGGATGTGGTGACAAAGGCTAACAAGCTTCCTCCTGCCAGTAAGTGGAGAGCAGAGGCTGATAAAGGGGATCGTGTGCTGGGAAGGGAATGAGTTTTAAAGTAATCTGGGCAATGACAGGCTTGAGGGCTCTGCAGCTTGTAAGCAGCATGGACACTCACTGACCTCGCTTTCTTTGCCTCATTTCACCTGATAAATGAGTGTGGTGCGCTGGGAGTTCAGGTCTCCCCGCCCACGGCAGTGCAAATCACTTCAGGGAAGGGATAATTGAGTAGGTGAGAGGATTTGCTCAGAGACCTTTCACATGGTTGCAGTTGCAGAGGGCAATCACTTCTCCAGTCTGTCTGGGCTCTGAAAGGTGAGTCAAATGGAGATCAATGCCAGCACTGACAGGATGACTAGAACTGAAAGGAGAACACCCCACAATGAATAGGCAGACCCGCAGCTGAAGTCAGCCATGCTCTGGGGCTGGACTCAGCCCCCAGCACACTGGCCAAATGTGTGGTCACACACCCTCCACATGTTGCAAGTGCATGTAGATACAGCTCCTATTCCTTTGTCCAGGAAATCCCAGGCAGAGCACAGCAGCTCGCTGAAGCTGCTGCCCATGCACTGTACAGATGGCCAGCACATGTGCAGTAGGCACGTCAGCCTTGCTGGGCATATGCAGATAACTCTGTAGCAGAGCTGGATGTTTGGCTGCATCACGAAGCATGAAGGAGTGGAGAAAGAGAGAAAAACAACGACTCTCCGACTCATCTCTGTAAATCAGTGGCGTGCTATAATCAGATCCATCTGCTGTGGAACCCAGCCCTAAAGCATGTGTTTACCATTTACATACATTTTTATAAAAACCCAATCATCTGCTAACTACAGATTTTGTCTAGAAACAACCTGAAATTGTTTTAGGAGTGCATGTATGCTATCACAGCTGAGCAAACTGAAGCTCCCACGTGGGCGAGGTGGCGGTGCCTGCTCCTCTTCACCCTGCCCAGAGTCAAAAGCAAAGGCTTGTAAACACACACCAGTCATGCTCCTTGGCCATGTAGGTGTAAGAGAGCATTTCCCAAGGGCCTCTGAGTGATGTGAAGGCTGTGCAACACCCAGGGGTCCAGAGTCAAGAAAGTGCTGAAGTTCCCACTTATTTATTGGACAAAAGCCTCCAGGTTAATTTTTCTCCTTTAAAGTTTTGAACTGTGAGGGGTTTTTGTTTGGTTTTTTACAAGGGTAAAAGCTAAAAAAAAAGAGAAAAGAGAAGCTGTCTTGTGCTCTACTCCATTCATTTGGGGAAGGTAATTTCAGGGTTTTTACAAGAATTGAGGTGATGTGGAAGTAAAATAAGAAATGCCGCTTGGTATCCTCACTGAGCAGTTCAGGTTTCAGTATGACAACAGAAAATTCAATGTGAAACCAAAACAACTGTTAAATCTTGAAAGCTGCATAAAGTGAAATTGTCATCATCCAGTCAATTTTTATTCTGAGCACCTTGGCTCTGAGAGAAGTCAATAAAAAATGAAGGTGCTGAGCTATTGAAGGATTCAGCCTATAACAGTGAAGGACATGTTCTGCACAGACCGCTGGTTATGGCCATTCCTCATGACAATCATTAATTATGTTCAAATGTAACATAAACATGTGCCATAAATTTTGGAGAGACTAATCCTTGGCTCAGGGCTGGGCTCAGGACCAAATCTCTACATTAACAATAATCCTTTGGAATAAAATATTGTTAAATTATTAAACTAAAATATTTGTTTCAGACTGTGAGAATATGTGAGTCTCTTCTTGGCTGTCACCTCTTAAAGAAAGGGGTGAAATTTAAGTTTCATGGACACTAGTGCAAGTAATTCAATACTATAACGATAACAAGCCTGTACTATTACAGCTAGTGAAAAATCATGACAAAAGAGTAGCATGTCCAGACACAGGTTTTGTTAAGGATCTGGTTCTGCACACACATTTTTCTAAGTCAGTAACTTTTAATCTTTTGATAGATCCAAAGAAATCAGTAACTGTTCACAAAGCAGAATGGATTTGCATGCACTGCATATTTGCAGATGACAAGGGATAATTTCATGTTTATGCTAATCTATAGAATTTAGGCATACCTCTGGATTGAAAATTTCTTGAGAGTTATTTGTCATTTTTCAGTATGTCACCTTTCTGGTAAACTCTCTAATATCAAATAAAAAGTCATAAATAGAAGTGTAGCTCTGAAGATTGAAAAACAACTGCTGGTCTCTGTCAAAACTGTCAATAGTTCCAGAGTTTTGCACCTTAAAAATGTCAGAAAAAAGTGATGCTGTCCACTAATCATTATATACAATAATTATTTTACTGGTTTACTAGCATTGCCTTAAAATAAATAATTTGCTGTGGCTGAAAAAAATAAGACAATTTAGCTGATTGATGAAAATAAAAATATCATAACGAAACATTATGAATAACGTGGCTGTTTTGCAGCTGTCTGTGCCAGTGCTGTGTGGGAGCAGACTGTGCAGTGGGGAGAACATCTGACTGTACAAATCCTGCCTTTGACTCAGTGTCATGCTGCTGCTCATCTCAGCCCGGGTGGTGAAGAGTCTCGATCCACAGCTTCTCTGCCCCAGCTGCAGCTGCAGCCTTGCAGCACAGGGCTGTTATTCAGGACAAGCTCAGGTTTGGGTTCAGTAAAAACACTGCCTGCATCCTTTTTATGAAGCATATTGAGAAACTTATGTGAGAGCTTCAGCTTTAGGTGAACCAATTGATAAGAGTCACTGCTTCCAACTCTGGCGTGCAAACCTCTTGCAGTTTTCGTGCTTGTTTGGTTGTTTTCCCATCCAGGATGCTGAACTGTGAGTTTCAGACCAGAAAACTGGGACCCTGAGCAGGCTGGCTCCTTCTAACTCTATTCAGCTTGAAACCTTTCCTCCCTTCACTGTACCTCACACCCCAAAAACCTGAGATGTTTCTTAGAAAACTCAGTCCTTTTCTTAGACAGGCCTCTTCTTTCACATGTAGGCAGCTATAATAGTTTCCACCTCCAGTGTCTCAGATTAGAGTCGTAGTTTTTCCATGCTGCTATTTCTGACCATCAGTTAATTTTTCTTTCTGCATTGTAAAAACAAAAGAGGCAAGAAAGAAGGTTTTGTGTGAGTTTGTGGTTTGTTTTTGGTTTTTTTTCTGTAAATTAGGATGCTAAGTTTGTAACATCCTCTTTGATAGTCCTTATGGAGGACATGTGTTCACCTTCACCCAGGCAGCAATTTTTAGAAGGAACTTGTTTGGGTAAAAATTCAATAAATATATTAGCAGCAATCTTTACTGGTCCTCTGGCTTGCTATTATCAGTCAGTATGCTCCAGGCATCACAGAACACATGAATATTAAAGAGCAATTTTTAACATTTTGATGTTTTGTTAGCACTTTGTGTCAAAACATCTTCCTACTGGGATGCAGCGTGATGACACTGTGTCAAAACAGAATATCATCACCCTGTGCTAAAATGCTGCAATGTGATGACATTTAGATCTACATGCTCCAAGAGCTATTTGTACCACAGAAGAAAACCTTTCTTAAACTGGTGGTGGCACCTGGCTGGAGAGCAAATCTGTGAGGTAAAGATGTAGCATATAAACTGTATATAAGAAAGGCAGAGAAGGTGTTTTAGCAGACAGCAAGAGCTGGTACAAAAATTCAGGAGACAAGATTTTTAGCACTGCATAATAAGCATTAAAATAGCCATAATTATGTGAAGCCTGGAGTAAAATCACCTGTTTCAACATAGTCTCTCAAAATCAGTAGCAATTATTCCCTGGATAGTCTCATTTGCTTATTGAAAAACTGATTCTAAAAGTGTAATTTTCTTTAAAAAGTTATTTTTGAGCGGAAAAACAAATTAATGAGATTCCTGTACTTCTATTTCTTTTCTTTGTACCATCAACTCCTTCAATAATTGAAAGAAACTGAAAATTTAAAACAATGCCCTGAATGTTTTAAAGTTAGCATTGGAGGAGAGTAGGATATAAGACTATGTAAAACAAAATTTCTGAATGAAAAATGTGAGAACCTTCAGATTCCAAAGGTCTATTTTAAATCAACTATTTTAAATGAACACCTAGTTGTAGTTGAAAACCAAACGAAAATACTCCTAAGAGGTGTTGTGAAAATACAAACTACAATATCCTAAGAACATTTGAGATGCTGTAAATATTTTCCAGTTCTTTAAAATATTTTTATGTCATAATTTAATTAAAATACTTGGGAAGCTCGGACTGATGAAAATAAAGGGATATAGGTCTACCCTCTCATCAGGAGCTTGGTATTTTACACTTTTATCCTTTAGAGAATTACTGATCATTCTAGACCACGAATTCAGAAAACAAATAGGTCATACAGTCTTAAAGACCTCTGTTAGGACCAAGCTGTGAGACTTCTATATATGTCTCTGATTCTAATGGTTCTAAAGAAACTTCTCCAAGCATGTGTCAGACTAAAGTGACAATAACAAATCTTTTAGCTTCCAGTGCTGCACTTCCAGTTCCTAGTTAAGTCACTGGGAACAGTAGCTGTCATGGCCCTCTTTAGGACTGGGCTCCCTTTTCTTCACATAAAGAAATTTCCTGAAACAACAAAGAAGTTTTAAGATCTAGTAATCAACATCTGTCATATTATTTGAACATGATTTTTATGCATCCATTTCAAAGGCAGACTGGATGTTCAGCCAATGATACAGCTGGCATTTTTCCAACCTAAACAGCATGGTCTCTTCAGCTTTACCATTCTTGCAGGCTCTAGCAGATTTTGGAGGTAATGTGCAATCAGGTACGTGAGACCATATTACATATTGGCAAATTTCTCCCCATGGAAAATGAAAATATTGTAGTCATAGGACATTATAGTTATTTTCAATGTGGTTAAATTTAAGGAGTGAATTAATCCCCAGTGTAATTCTATTGATTTGGACAGAGTTGTACAGGAACTAATGTGGTCTCAGAGAATTACATCCATAAATATACTAAGTTACAGAGTTGCTTTTTCTGTATATTAAATTCTGATCCTAAATTCTGCTCTCACCTATACATTTAACTTTGAAACTACTCTACAAGCACTAATTACTCCTAATGAAATACCTACATAAATAAGACAAAACATCTAGCTTTATAATTAGAGCTGTGTTCCTATAAGAGGAGACTATTTGGCCCACATCCCACGCAACTGCCATCCTCTAAGTCCCTGAGAATTACTCAATGGCTGCATATAAAGTTCAGGGCTTTGTGGCAGCGTGATTGCCAGTTTGGCAGAAGAGAAGGAGGAGGGGATGGATACATCCATGGTCCCATGGAGGTGCTCCAAATTTGGATCTGGGATGTACTCCCAGTTCCTACAGTACAAAAATAGCCAAATACACAGGCCTTGCCCTCCCACCTGTTTGAAACCACTGCTCAATGGAAATGCCTTGTTTGTTTTCTGATCTTCATGGAACTCTCAGTTGTTGGACAGCTTTGGTCTGCACAACTTATTTTTGTAAGAAATGTTTGGAAATTTAGGCTGTTCTCTTAAGCTCCTGACATCCTAGTTAATGATGGTATAAATATAGACTGCTGTTAAGGAAAGACAAGTACTGAAGTGCAATTAACCTTTAACAACCTATTAATGCACAAATCCTGAGTACTGTGAAAAAAAAAAATCCATGCTTAGGATGCCCACCAACTTCTTCTCCCATGGAATTATTATACTGTTTTCCAAGACAGGTTTCATTAGGACCATTAATTAAACTTGAAAAAAATCACCCTCTTCAAGCACATCTGGAAGCAGAAAACGAAACCTCCTGTGAAAAATCACCTGGCAGGGCATTACTGGAAACAGATGACATCCAAGAGGTCTTGGACACATCTCTGTGTAAGCAAAGATTTCTTTGCTGCCGTATCATTGAGGGACCAGCAGGGAAGATTCCAGGTAATGCCTTCATGGGCTGTCACCATGCCTTTCCACTTTCTTATCTTCCGCATGCATGCCCAGTATCACTGCAAACTAAGCTGAATATAATTTACTAGTGATAAAGCTTCAAATAGAAATTAAGAAAGAGTAGAAGAGATTTGTTGGTTTGAGCTGATGAAAGGAGAGATAAAAGAAAGAAAGAAAGAAAAGACTAAGGATCAAAGACCTAAGTGAGAAAAAAACTATATAACAGTATTCCCAGTGGCTTTTTAGGTATGGGATGCAGCACACCACCAGGCAGCATATAAGTGACAAAATGTAGATAGTAATAATCTATTTCATTGTCCCATGGCTCCAATAAAGTTATTAAAAAGTTGATTACTCACCCACATGTTTTGGAGAGCTATATCATCAAATTAGATGATATAGGGAAGGAGAGGTTTTAGTGGTTTATTTTGTATGCTGTATGTTTTTACATGAATCCGAGCTGTTTCCTGTTCTCTGTGTGTTCAGTCATCGTGAGGGAAAACATAAACTTAGTGCATACCCATAGCTGCCCCATCCCATTTTGAAAGTGTGAAAACTAAACAGTTTGTTGGGTTTTTTCCTGTGCATATCATTCTTTTTCTATAGGAGAAGCTGGGGAACAAAACATGCAGCTTCTCACTTTCCTCTAAGGTCTGAAGACCTCTTTTTATGCATCTGTAAAGCTGTGGAAACATCTTCTCTACTTGTTAAATATATGGCTTGACAAGAGGCCTGTGAACTGGATCAGGCAATTCACTACAGGCAATTCTCAGAGATCCTCAACTTTGTGTTCTGAGGAGCTGAACAGCACCTGAAGGAGATGAGAATGACATTATAGGAAGCAGATGATGGCCAGAAGCTCTTGGAAATGTCCTCAGGTAAGTACTTGCCCTGGCATGTGCCACCAAATGCCCAAGGGGAAACTGAGGCTGTTCTGTGAAGCAGCAGCATTGGCTGTACCAATGCCCAGGCTGGTAGTGGTACCCAAAACCAAGCACCTGATAAACAAAATTAACATATGGACTCCCATTACCCTCTTTGCAATGTTAGGTTGTGCTGGAATGACTGACGCAGTGAGGCTCCCAGTTTGCTGTCTTCCTTGGTGATAGAGTGAATTCTGATCCTGGTAAGTTCTAGTACTCTTTGTACCTTACATCTCCTCTCTGCAGACATATTCCTGAAGGGTACCATTCACAAGCTTCTTCTAGTAAAGAACAGAGTAAAATATAGAAACTCATCACCTGTAGAAGCATAGAACACAGCTTATAAATTATAAACACCAGTACAATAGATCAGAGAAGGGTAGTGATAAAAAAAAAGTAATTTTTGGTGGGATTCATCTCTTCTAATCTTCACTTTCTGAAATTGGGGCACTTCAGTGACAGTTTTCTGGATTATTCACTTTTTCAGTATGTGCATACCGTGAACATTTTTTTGTTCATGGTATGCACATGGTTTCTGTATGTGCTTGTATGTGTCTGCATGCAATGAAGACATAAATAGATATCTGATATCAGTCTGCTGTAGCCCTACACAAGTCCAGCTGCTCTAGTTTTCTGCTGAAGTTTGTCCAGGTTTCACCCCACAGGTGGACAGTAGCAGATTTCAATTTTTCCTTGGTTGTCTTATTGCTACTCATCCCCACTTTCCAAGAAAGATGTTGTTACTACTTAACTATCAGCTTTTTTTGGTGGAAAGTACCTAAATTAAGTATTAACTACACTCTTCCATTGATTTTGTAATGACCTGCAATTTGTCAAATCATTTATTCCTCTGCTGTAAGCAAAAAGCAATACGAGATCTTCTCCCAGACAATATTTCTGCTGAAGGGCTTGGTATTCAGGAGGTGGACGTACCGTGCCTGTAGTGAACAACGAGTTATTTAATCACTGAAAATTTACATTCCTGCTTCTGCTTTTTCTCCAGCATTTGGAGAATATTTTACAAACTGTGAGGAGGGAGGAGGCATTTTTAAATCACATCAATTTTAACAATTTAGAACATTTTAATCCCAGGCACTGACCTTGCCAGAACACTGATCAGAACACTCCAGAGCATTAGTAAAATATATATATGTGCAGAGATGATTTTTGCAACATGAAGTCATCCATAATGTTAAACTTCCCACCACGGGCACAAACATACAAACACAAGCAGACAAATGCATTCTTACATTTTTGTATGCTATATGTACTTTCATACTTTTTAAATAACAACATGGGGAAGATTTTAGGGAATAGAGAAGCAGCTAGTCTGGATAAATCATTAAGGTGTAACTCACAGACTGTGGATTAGAGTGTATATTCTACCAAAATGACTGTTGTTTTGACTGCTGAAATAGTTTGCTGCTGGTTTGGGAGAGAGCAAGAAAGCAGTGGCAGAGGGTGCTCATTTGAATAATGCCCTAAATCAGTCCCATATGTTGACCCTGTGACCAATCTTTGCTGGCAAAAAATCCAAACAAATCAGTGGTACTTTTCAAATGGCTTCCAAGCAAGGGTCTGCATTCACCTAGTCCAGGGTACACACACACACAGAGCATTTTGCACCTGCATAAATAAGGCATTTTCCTATATTGATAGCAAGGGAAAAAAATCCTCTGTTTTGATTCATGTATAGAAAAATAATAGTGTATATAATTAATACAGCTTGACCAAAGTATTAGACATGGTTGTACAGACACCCTCCTATTTTTCTACCTCTAACAAATAGAGCATTATATAAGGCTGCAGTCTTATTCCATGTGTGCTTTGGAGGGAATTGAGAAAGTCTGGCATTTAGCTACTACTTTTGCTGAATACTCATCTCCCACCTAAAATGAACTAAAATACATTTGAAGTTCATGTGTAATTACTGAACAGGAACTGAGCAAGCTTCAAGATTAGTTACTTATTCATAGATGGTTCTATGTGTGGAGGTGGTGCTGGTTCAAGGCTCCTCAGGCAGCACAGCAAGAACAGAGTTTCTCTTTGCCAAGGCTAAGGCTGAGGAAACTTCTGCCAGGGAAAATAAAGTGAAGTATGGAGAAAAGACCAATGTGGTGAAGAACCAGGAATGACTCCTCAAGAGCTGACCTTGCTACTTCTGGTACATGGGGAGACCACAGTCGATGGAAGCAGAGGACATGACTGCCAGGAGAGGCTGCCACCACACATGCTGCTGCCCCTCTTCCTGCAGCAGCTGCTAACCTGCTTGTAAGGCCTTGTCATGGGTAAGTAGGCTTGGCTACAGATTGTTTATCTTTCCTAAGAGTCCCTAGGCAAATTGAGCTTCTGCCTAGAGCTAGATCGGCATTTTGAGGCATTTTCTTGTAGCTACAGTCAAGGATTATAGCACAATAAAACCATCACACTAACTGCAGGACACAAAACTACAGAACAGTAAAGGTTGTTCCTGCTATAAGGATCTCACAGCCTGCAAGCAGTGGCCACAGATAAATACAATATACTTCTGGGAAGGTTATAGGGGGACAGCAAAATAGCTGTGGTCAATATAACAGCTACAGGCCTTTGCAGTCCTCTGCAGGCATCACCAGAAAGGTGAGGGTTTGAGGGAATTGAAGGAGTGCATTGGGTTTTTGTGGAGAGTCTACCACTGATTAAGACAGAGGACATTCTTATACTTTTTACCCGTGGCAAAGAACAACTCTAGGAATTTGTGGCCTGATATAATCCCAAGGGGTAGAAATAGTCATCAGTCTACAAAGAGTTTAGATGGCACCTGAAAGCAAGAACGATAATATGAACCACAGTCTGAAGGAAATCCTTTGTCTCTCTTCACTTGGGAGGGAGGCCTCCTAAAACTACATCTGGGCTAATTCCATCTGTAGGGATTACAACTGGTTTGATTCCCAATCAAAAGATTGCATTTCTCTCTATTGAGGATATGGATATTTTACATCACTTTCAAAAGTGCTCTAGAACACTTCCAAATTTAGCACCCCTCCAGCTTAAGAAACATAAACACAGTATTTTGAGATGTAAAAGCATATTAAATCAGAGCTATTGTTTTTAGACTCTCTCTTTACATTCATAGATGCTAGGTGTGACTGGTCATGTGATCTGAGTGTGTCTGTAAATTTCACCCTTTCCTGCTGAAGCCTTCAGCACTCTCCTAATAAGCCTATACTTAGTCATATATCTGCAAGACCAGTAATTCTTTCATGCCCCACACCTATGACATTCTGCATTTTGTTTTATTCCAGTGAGACTTCGCACATTTTAAAACTCTTTTTTAAAAAATATTCTTGTTAACATTTTCCAATAACGCTTCCAACTATGATAAGGGTTTCCCTTGGAATTCCCTTGCCAGAGAAATGTGTGATGCACACACAGAAAACATGATGAGCCCAGGCTGCATCAGCCCAGTCATATTTGCCCTCTACCAACAAGTGCAGTGAATCTGCCATGGGCAGGTGAGCAGCTCTGCCCAGCTGGTTCATCTGAGCCTGTGCAATAAGCCTGACACCTCCAACCTGCACTGGACCTGTTGAAACTTTTCTCTGTAAGCAGAAAGCCCTCTTGTGTTTTGCATACCCAGCAGCACAGTCTGATAGCTGGTAATTTTGCCAGGGATGAAAAATTTTCCCCAACACTGTTGATGTTTTCTTTCTGAATAAATTTTGGACTATAAGAAGCGGATGTGTCTATAGAAACACAGGTCTGGGTGTAACTGCACAGTGACAGTTGACCCGGGCTTGGTTCCTCTCCAGGAGTGTACAGCTTCCCAGGCTGACTGCTGGGGTCACCGAAGAGCACAGCTTCTGCTCCAGCTAATGGCTGTGACAAACCAACGGACAGCCATCCCCAATCAATAGCTGCCCATATGCCATAGACTGCCACAATTTTTTTTTTCCAAGAAATGCTCCTCTACATATCCTTAACTGGGTCAAATGCCTGCTGGATACGCCTGTCTTCTTCACTGAGGGTAGAAGTGACCAAGACAAGTAATTTAGACTAGGCACACAACTTTGAAGTGCCTAAGAACATTAATCCCTTCATTGTTTCCTAAGAAACTGGGTCATACACATTCAGTTCCTCTCTCTATTTGTTTCTATCTGTGTCAGTCATTTCTCCTGCTGCCTATTGGTTAACTCCAAGCAAATTTCACAGAAGGACAGAAGTTTCAAACAAAATTACATTTCTGCAAACTTTGTGGAGTCAGTGGCTCGGTAATGGAGGTTAGCCCAGTTCAAGGACTAAACAAAAAGCTACAGTGTAAGAGTAGTAATTATCTACTTGGTTTGGTCTGCCAGCTGGCCAGTCAGGACACACGCATGGACTGGCCAGTCAGCATTGGAACTGATACAGCTCATACTTGAGCTTCTTTAACCAAAATCCAGTAGACAGAGAGGCATGGGAAAATAGGTGGCATGGAAGAAAACTGCATATATTGCAGAAGTTTGAAGTCATAGGTAATCTCAGGTTACTGCAGTGAAAGTGCACAGGGAGACATACCTGATAAACGCATATGGCCTCATTAATGGTTCAACACAGAACAATTTGCACAGGAATGCTGTGACAGATAAAAGCCACGTTTGAAGCCCAGATACTCTATTATGTATGCTGTGCAACAGACACTCTTGATTTCTATATAAAAGTATACACCATATAGGTATGAGCAAGTATACATATAATGCATATTCACATTCTATATATGCTGCATAAATACACACAGCCTTGTATCATATATCTGAACTCAATGCAGTAATTCACCACATGGTATACAGTGTACTATGCCACGATAATACCCCACTATAATTACATACATATGATATAGGCAGCCATGGTATTGATCTCTGTTCTCTGAATCAAATACATAAACCGGTTTCCTAGAGTTCAAATCAATGAAAGAGGGGGGAGAGAAATCAATGTTTTGAAAATATTTTTTTCTTTTTTACCTTTAATGTAGTCAATGGCTGATAGAAAAGTAAAGAGAATATGAGGAAGAGAAGACACACATACGTATCTCAAATACAGATAGATTCAACATGTTTGTAATGATCTCTAAATGGGATGATTCTAAACAGGGCATTAAGATGCTTCTATCATTTTGTCCAGCTTTCTTCAGATGGAGAAAAATTATGGTGGTGACCTCAGTAGAAAGCAAAAGCAAGCCAGGACTCAGTGTGCTGGGAAAATCCAGCCTTTGGATGTCATTGGCTCAGGTGTGGAGGGTCAGCATAGGTGCCTCAAAGCCAGGCATGGGATGTATACCTGGCAGCTGGTGAGAGCCCAGGAGAAAGGAGACAGGAACTGTTACCTCTGAAATTCTGCTTCTGGGCATGACAGAATAAATTTATATTTGTCTCCTGGTGCTAAAGACACTCTTTCTTTTGGAAACTCTGCACTGCAGGATGAGAGATGCTCCCCTGTGGCTACAAGTCAGAAGTAGCAAAAAGCTCTGCATACTCAAATAGCTGTGCTCTCCTCGGTGAAGCGGCTCTTTAATGTTACTCTTTAGTGTTACCCTCTGCTGCAATGTGAGTCAGATCAGGTCTGGCTGGTTATCAGCTGCTGACCGTGAAGGAAGGGTGGAGAGGGCTTGTGAGAGTCTCACCCTGATGCCTGTGGCATGTCTGTCCAAGAAACAAGCCAGGAAGCATTTGAAGGAAACTACTGAGTTTGGTACTTGCTGGGTGGTCCAATAAGTTTGACATTTTTCATGCACCATATTTCCACTATAACTGGGTGGACATTTTTTCCTTCAATATTTTGTTTTCCAATTTAAGAATTGTGATGGAGATTCTTACTTTTTTTTTTCATCCCCCTCCCCCCCAGTGTCTGCCACTCTCTGCTCCAGACTTTCAGGAAGAGAAAAATAAAGAAACTGCAGATAGAACATTTTTGATGTGAGTATCTGACTTTTGAGTTTGCTTGGAATGCTGATAAAAGCTACGAAATTTCCCAGGCATCTGGAAGAAAACAGAGGTATTTCTTTGTTGCTTTCTCCTCCTTGGATAGCCTGCCTGTGTTGGCTGATGCTTCTTGTGGCTGTTCAGTGAGATGAGACATTTAATTGGTTTATTTAATGAATAAATAATAGCCATTTAAAACATGACAAGCCACTCAGCTAATGTGGGTTGCCAATCTTAACCATCATCCTTTCCTTCTCTGCAGAGGAATGTGGGCATCTTCACTGGGAGATTCAGGCTTTGACAGAACTCCTCACTCCTACAGCTCTCACTCCATTTTGTTGCTTCAGTTTCCCTGGGTTGATTGCAGCTGCAATATTTTCTCTCTTCCTTTTTTTTTTTCCCATAGAAAAAATTTACACATAGCAATTTCACCCATGTTACAAACCTCTTAAGAATACAAATCTGCTTACTTGGAGATGTTTTTTGGCCTGAGTTGTGGTAAGAGGAATTGAAGGTCATAGCAAATGCTTCTGGCTTGCTAACCTAACACCCTGTGGCACCCCTCTGATTTTTAGGATTCCAGTAAGATTAATTTGAAGGAGGTACATTTCATGAGACTCTTTTAGTAAAGTCACTCATGTGACTGTGGTTTTTTTCCCCTTTTGAACAAGAGCCAGCTTTTTCTTTTTCTTTGAGAGTAAAGATATATTATAGCTGCACCCATCAAGTGCTTCTGTTGATGTCCAACAGAAGACGGGGTTAAAAACATCTGGAGTATTATTCATTACTAAGTAATCTGTGAGCTTGTTTCCATTTCTCCTTGAGTCAGGAGGTTGACAAAAGTAAAAGGTCACAGCCCAGCCAGGCTGTTTTGCAACACTGAATGTAAAGTGCGCTGCACTAGAGTCACATAAGGTGCCATTGCCCATTTATTTGTGCTATGCAAAGTTAGACTGTGAAGCCATATAAAACTGATGTTTATATTGGATGAAACAATAGGACTGTCTCTGCTCATAGGAACAAGGGGCCATTCCAGCCAGGACCTGCTGAGGTTTTTGCTGCGAGAAATATCCAGTGCTGGGATCAACAGCAGGCAAGTTCTGGATTTGGCCCAGATTTGGTGGCATATTCACCCCAGGGGCCTCAAAAGGATTGGGAAGCTTTTATATATAATGTAATTCTGTGCCTCTATGCTGGCATGTGTGTGTGTGCTCTGTACTGTCACATCTTCCGTGATGCAATGAGTCCCTGAACAACTGCAATGTGATGCTTGCTCAGACGTCACCCCTTGCCGAAGGCCAGCGGGCCACAGCAATGTTACAGCGTCACAGCCATGCAACTGCTTCAGTGTGAGTCCAGGCCTCACTTCCCTGGTCTACAGAAGGATCAGAATGGATTTGCAGCATTGGTGAGGGCCAGGGCAAAATTTCCTTTGACGTCAGTGAGGTAAAATATTTGGGGATATCACTTACCTGGGATTTTTTGTTTTGTGTGGTTTTTTGTGGCTTTTCTTTTCTTTTCTTTTCTTTTCTTTTCTTTTCTTTTCTTTTCTTTTCTTTTCTTTTCTTTTCTTTTCTTTTCTTTTCTTTTCTTTTCTTTTCTTTCTTTTCTTTTCTTTTCTTTTCTTTTTTTTTCTGGTTTGTTTAGTTTATTTGGGAGCTTTGGTGTTTGGGTTCTTTTGTTTGCTTGTAGTTTGGCTAATTTTTTTTTTTTTCCCACAAAAAATCAATATTATAACAAAATCATATTGGGAAAAAAAATTATAGTTTTTCTATAGCAGTTAAAAAGTTCACACCAGGAGGCAAGTTGCCAAGTGTCAGCACAGCAAGAAAAACATAATATCCTCTAGTTTTTATGAATGATTTGGGTCTACTTCTCAGTCTGCATCTTCTGCAAATTTCTTCAGCTTCATTTAGATTGTGCAGGAAGATTTCAATATTACTTTGGGAAAGGGACAGTAAGTGAGATGTAACACAAAACTGGTCTCTTGGGACTCAGGTAAAGTGAAACTGAATAATCAAATAATTCTTTCTTAACACAATATTGAACTTTGTGTAAGTAGGATACTAGGTTTTTCTGCTTCATCTCCATCTCATCTCATCTCATCTCATCCCATCCTACACCATCCCATTCAACGGTGTCAAGGGTGAGAAGAGCATTGAGAATTTGTAAGGCAAATCCACAGGGAGACAATTTTCACCTTCTCTTCTCCCCCAGCATAACAAAGACCTGAGGGTTGCAGCTGCACCCTTATGTTACTGCCCTAGTTCAACCTATTTGATGATGTGTGAATCTTATTTGCTTTTCTCAACAATTTATCAGTGCCAACTCTCACTTTTCTCCAGGTTTGGCAAAATTAAAGCCAGTTCTGTCTTTACCTGGGGCTTATCCAAGGCCCAGGGATGCCTCCCCTGCCGTCATCTGGTCCCAGCAGGCTTCTGGCCACTAAGGATCCACTGGGCTCCCAGGAGTTACGCCAGCAGCTTTGGAGGGAGCAGCTGCCAGCTCTTGCATACAGGCTCTCCCCAAAAGTATCTTCAGCACTTGCTTTGACAGCTGGTGTTCAGACATCTTCTCTACCAAAGATGATGCCAAACATACAGCTAAAATAAACCTACCTGTTCTACAGTAGGTTTACTGTATTCTACAATGCTAGATTTCGAAGTAGTTGACCAAGGATGCAAGCAAAGTCACAGCATGTGTAGGATAAAAAGGATGCATGGCATCAACATGCTCTGAGGTGATGCCAGACAAATCCTGTTAGATCTGGGGCCACAAGCACCTCCAGCATTGCTGGAGCTAAAGGAGAGGGCACGTGTAAAGAGTGTGAAAAGGCAAACATTAGGATGGATCCTGATTTGCATGTCTAGAGGTCAGCAATTATCCTTATTTTGAAAAAAAAAAAGGCAGTTGGATCACTTTTCCAGGTTTTGTGAGCAACACAAAATCATGGCTGAGGCCATAACTCTTGCCTCTAGATTCCCAAGACAGCTTTCATTTTTCTAGGCGGCACCTATGGCACTGTGTTTTGTGTCCTAACAGAAAAATTCTCTTTCATTTGAGCATTATTGCTTATGAAGGGAAATTCAAAGCACACGTCTCAGAATTAGATGATTGTTTAATAAAGCAGGACCTTTATTCAGACAGATATTGTACTGGGCACAAAGTACAGTTTTAACATGTCCATCACATAATGTAGGCTTTATCTTTGCAGTGCTGTAGGCACCAAAATTCAATTAGATGAGAAACATCTTCCACTAGCTCTATGCAATGCTCTGCTTCTGATAACAAGTCCTGGCATAGGCATAATTTAAGTAGCAAAATATTGAGGCAGGTTCTTTTTGGTGAAATCCCCTTGGCCAACATAGCACTGCTAACGTTGGCAACAATGATTTTGACTCCAGAAGCTAAAGAAGGCAGAGGCTGCAGTCCTGGAAATGGTGACAATCTTTCATTTGTCATCCTGAGGTGAAGAATTTTCTTGTTACAAGAAAACTCAGGTAGAGCTCATCAAGGAGACTTGTTATTTATTAGTCCAAACTCTGTCAGCAAACTCCACCCTCCTCTACTGCTTCAGGATCTGAAATCCTTGCAGTACGGGTCCCTAGTTACCATTTGTAGGCAAAAAAAGGTCAATGTTTCCATTTACTTCAATCACCAAATGTTTATTTCATGTTTGAAGGACTCCCATGAAGGACAACGGAGAGATGCACTTCCTAATGCAGTAAAACCACACTGCCATGTTTTTCCAGAAAAAGGCAGTCCCGTGGACTTTTCTGTCTTTTCTGTGCTACATAATCTACTCTGTATATTACTGAGAAACAAAGCAAGAGAGAGAAAGAAGTACACCAGGTGCTAGTAAATGAAGCATACAAATTCCCAGGACACTAACTCTCCTTTTTTAATTATGTGGAGAAAAAAATTGTGCAATGCTTATGAAAGGAGACAGGTTCATAGAGGAGAACAATACTACTACTTTTCCATGGGACTTTTCCAGTACAAGAGACAGGTGTACTCAAATTCATGAATTCTGCTTCATTATTTGTTCCTTTTTTTCCTTCACTTGGGCCTTTCAGTGAAGTTGCAATCCGTGGCAAAGAATAAGGGTTGCACCAATAAAAGCCTTCTGTTAAAAAGAACTAAAACTTTTCCCCTATCTGTTGCAAGGGAATACATCAGGCTGGTAAAGCAGTTCAACATTCCCACTGCTGTTGTAAAAGATAAACACTTTCTTTCCATAGGGCAATATAAATGTAACATAAGTTAGATATAATTAGCCATATTTTCTCCAAGAAATGGTGAGGAAGGGGGGCTTGGGGGGTGGGGGGGGGAAGAATAAAGCACAAAGACCAAAAAGAAGTTAAAATACAAGAAGGAAAGAAGAAATATTGCTGAAATCTAAGATGCCAGGAAATGTGTTTCAAAAATCAGATGTTTTTATAATGCATAGTGATCTTTGCAAAAAAATAATCCCCACTGCTCATAAAAATGATGAAATTATACAGTTGCAGAGAGTTTGCACACCCTCTTCCTGCCTGCCCATGATTGCATATTTAACCTCAGCATTAAAAAATGTGAAAGAGTTAGAAGAATTTTTTTTTTTCATTCTATTGCTATTTGGGCAAACAGGCTATTTCTAAGATATATTTGTGTTATAAAGGTTAGTTCCAATATGCTCAATGTCCACAGCAGGGTTCAGATATTCAGAAGAGCAAAAACCACAGTTTCCACTACCTCAGTGGAAGGCAGTGGGTACTCAGTAGTCCTGGAAATCTGGCCAGTATGCTTAAATAACTAATTTTGGTAACGGAGTATTGGTGGTGAGCCCTTTTGCAGAACTCTCTTACCAGGACAAACAAATTAAAAATAGAACTTGCATCTTGAATTCTATGTGCAGCTCTTTGTCCCCATTTCCAAAATAAAAGAGTAAAATGAGAAAAATATGTCAGAAATGACAATATTAGGCATTGACTTCTATAGGGTGAGCTAGATTAAGAGTATCTGTCTTGAAAAAGAGAAATGTAAAGGGTTACATGGCAAAGAAATAAAATGTCATGAACAGTATAGAGAAGATGAACAGTGAAGGATTATTCACTATTTTTCACAGTACAAGAACTAGAAAGTGTCAGCTTACATAAATTAATGGGAAAAATCTATCAAGGATTATTAAGCACAAAAGTGCAGCTTTTTATTAAGAGGTCATTAAACTGCAAACTGATGAAAACTGTGAAATATACTGGGAAAAAGATCACTGTAAACTTGTTCTGGTTTTCCTTAAGTTTCTGTGACTTGCTACTGGCAGAGACGTGGTAGTGGCCTTCACAGACTTTTGGCTGGACCCAGTGCAGCAGCTCTAGTTCTTATAAATGGTTGGGCAATTCAAATAGCAGGGAACCAGACCCATGATGCAAGAGGTCATTTCATCTTTCTGCAGTTCATAGCTGAATAAACAGATCAGTGAGTAGGAGTTGAGAGGTAAATTAACTTTTGTATTCAGCACTGGCAGAAAGATAGTACAGCATCATATCCACTTCTGGTAACTGTAGTTTTTAGAGGGTGTCAGGAACTTGGAGGGAATACAAAAAAAAAAGAGGCACCAGAAAGACTGGGACTTTACTTCTCAAGGAGACAAACAGAAAGTTTTATCCACATTTTGGAAAAAAAATAAAAAGAAAATTAAAAGAAAGAAAATCAGTCACTCAAGGGCTTTTTAATCTACTGAGAAAATAAAGAAGAGCTGAAAATTAAATCCACAAAAATTCAGACTGGAAATAAGGCAGACAGGGGGGAAGGGAGGTGTTATTTGGTTGTTTCGGTTTGGTTTGATTTGGTTTGGTTTGGAACGGATTGGGTTTTTCCCCTTCCCAAGGGAAGGGAATGTTAAACCATTAAAGAAAATTACAAAAGAAGTAGTGTATTTTCCATTTCTTAATATCTTCAAATAAATACTATTTTTCCAGTCAAGCATGTTATTGTATTTTATTCAGGGTTAACAGGTTAAAAAAAATCCCAGTGCACACAAAATAGAAGGATAGCCCATTTCTTCTAACAGTCCTGACCAGTGTTGTTGAGTTGGTGACTGTAAAGAATCCCTTCTGTGTGCATTCCCCGCAGTGTCTCCCTCCAGTCACATGCAGCCTATGTTTCTTCACGTATCCTGAATAGCAAACACACACCTTTGAACTCCAGGGTCTGTTGGAAGGGTTTGTAAAATCTTCACAAACAGCTTTCTAAATGCGACTACCTTGTTGGTTGTTTCTGGAAGTGATGAACTTCCGTAAGTCCTAGGTCAATCACAAGAACCATATAAAATCTCAAGGTTCTCTTCGAGACATCTCAGAATGTTGTACTTTTCTACTTAATTTCAGAAACAAACTATACAAACTGTATATTTCATTTCTAGCAGATATTTGTCTGAAGGCCTCAAGTAAAAGAGGCTCTGGAACTTCCCAGCATTTAATGTCCTTGCCCTGAATATTTATTTTGAAAGCACGTTCTTCCATTTGGGAAGTAAAAAAGACCAATTCCTCTCAGGAGATTTAAGCTGCTGCTTTCTGAACCCTTTCCTGTAGGTCCACATCCTCTTTAGAGTACAACTGTGGACCAGAGTCAAGCAAAGGTATTTCAAACCTGAATGGAATTGAAGGATCATATGACATCACTCTAAGACTCTTATAAAAGTTTATACCCCCCAAGGTTCATTTCACATTCACAGTTTTCAGCAAGCATGTTCATCTTCCAATTATTCTTTTTTTTTTTCCTGTAGATCTGTTGTCTAGTCAATCTCTCCCCACCATGAACGTGTTTTTTCACCAAAGTGTAGAAACTGGTACTTCTCTTATTGTCTTCATATAGAAATACTGTAATTCTGTAATAATTACTGCATTAGAACATTTCTGCAGTTATTCTATTTTGTTTTTTGTTTTATTCCTGCTTCCAGCAGATGTATGCTCTTTCTAATTATGTCCTCTAAAAATGTAGTAATTCAGTTTTATCAACCATCCACCTTACTTACAACAGCACTGAATGGCACCTGGCCAGGACACAGTCCAGTTGCAACCTTTCTTTATTCATTCTTCTCATGGAAGTGTAAAAAATTATGAGTCTCTTGGAAAATTTATCTCAGCATTTTCCACAGACTCTCCAGGCTATGCTTTCCTACCCGCTTGCTCAGTGCATAGCACAGTGTGAAATTCTTCAGTCAAGATATGTGTTTCTGTATCTACTGCTTCTACACAGTCTTAAAGGTTTATTACTGTTGTGTGTACTAAAGTTAAATTGTTCTTCCCTGACGAATCTGTACTGTCTGTTGCTCAGTTCATACTGGAAAAAGACATTTAATCAATCAATTGTTCAGAAGTGTAGAAAACTGAAAATGCAACAGATATTTTCCAGTACCAGGGAATCTTTGCTGAGTACTTGATTGTAGTGATTTATACTCTTCAAATCACTGTCTTTGTCAGAAAATGTAATTCTCTCTTCTGTATCATTTGGAAACAATAAATGAAATATCTCTTTACTTTTTCAAAAGCCTTAATGTAACAATGCTGAGCAGAAGTCAAAAATATTTAGGCAGCTTTTGTGGAATAAGTGTCATAGCCCTGGCTGCTAGACTGAGATGTGCTCACAAGGACCTTGCTCCTGAACAGAGAGAAGTTTTTTCTGTGCTCCCACCCTTTTCATTGAATGATTTCCCTCTCTCAAATGAATTCCTCTTCTAAAAACATTTCCTACATTCACATAATTCACCTTAGGGTCTGGCCCATTTTTGGGGGTGGCTATGATAGAAAAGTGTGTGCTTTCTCCACTCACTGCCTACTGTGGTGAGGAATGGCGAGATGCAAAATGGGCCAGAGTTCAGCTGGCATAATTCAACAGCAGAAGTTTTGAAATCAGTGGATGTCTACTGGTTTATATCAGCTGTTCAAAAACTGAGGCAAAAGCACAGATTCCAGCTAGCTGAATTTTGGAGATGTTGTCTAGAGCCAGCTTTGCAACTCAAGTCTCTCTCTATCAACTTCACAGAGAGAGGGAGGGAAGTGAGATAAAACAGTTAAATGTGGAGCTCATCTGAACGCAACTCATTTGTAATTCTAAAGAACATTCTCTTGTGGTCTTTTCAGAAAGTAGTTTACCAGCATTTTACAACTACAGGTAATGCATGTGATAAAATAACAAACATATTCTAGATTGCTTAAGGAAATTTGGGCAAAGAAACCAAAAGTTCTAAATAAGAAATCCAAAATCCACAAAGACTGGCATCTGAAAAACACAGGCCTGTTGGAAAAGCCTGTGCAAGTGGCTGAGATTAGTGATATCAAACAATATCTGCTTTCTACCCAGGCAGCACTACTAAAGTGAGGTTTTTACAGCTCTCCCCATCCCTGCCAGCTCTCCTGCACATGCCTGGATAAATCCATGCCTGTGTGGTGAGCCAGCAATGCATCCTTTTTTTTTTTTTTTTCTGTAGTCACGGAGACTCACATTCAGATCTGGCCAGCTCATGGGAAACTATGACCTAAAGAAAGGGCAAGCACCCTTAAAATCCAGCTGATTTGGTGAACACAACAGTATCAAGAGCAGGGAACCCTGAAATAGATTTGGAAGATAGCTTTTGGACCCTGGTGTTTTTATTGCTACTTAATGACAGGGTGTTGAATTTGATGCTTTTGTCCCTGTAAAGATGGAGTTTGCAGCTGTATTTTACCCAATGATTAAATTCAGTCTGATAATGGCTCTGATAATTATGTCTTTCCCAGACTGACCTGGATAGGAGGCACCAGAGTGGTTTATAGTGCATTCAAGTCTATGAGTTTTTTATTTGTGTTCCTTACATTAAAATTATTTCAAAATTGATATTAGCAGTTTCATAAAAGTGCTAGGAATGATATTCCCACCTACAAGAGTCAACTAAAATAGATGTTTTCAGAGCAGTTTAAACTCAGACTTGGAATACAGGCTACCTATCAAATTCTTGTGGTCTCTTCAGCAAAATCTGTCACATTGTAAGAAGGAGCCAAAATCCTGCTGTTCAGTGCTGTTAAGATTTGCATAAAATAAAAATTTCACAAGCTCACCTCCACATAAGTGAAGGATCGGGCTAATGAGATATGGCCATAGTGGCGTGTAGCCTGTACACTGAGGGATGAGGCAGGCCCTGATCATCCACTGGGTGGGCAGAGATGCAGAACTGCAGAAAGTCTCCAGGCCACCCTAAATGCAGAGGTAACATTGCCTGTGTCATTCCTGACAGATGTCCAGCAAACTTACATCTACAGATTTCTGCTGGTGAATGGTCCACCGCTTCCGCAGACAAGATATTCCACAGCTTCTTTTCCTAAGAGCTATGAAATTTATCAAGCTGGAAGAAATAATTTTAAAATGCTTCTGCTACGGCTTTAGGAGCCTTTTGACTATAGTACTGTCCTGTCTTATCTGGCAGGCAAGCAACTGGAGTGATGAATAAGAAATCCAACTTCCAAAGACTAACTGTTTGACCCTGGGAACATGGATTTGACCAGTTCAAGCAAGAAAAGGGGAAAAAAACATGCAGTTGTCTGTTTTTTTCAGTCCCCACAAATGAAGGGGAGAAGACACAGTGGATAAAGAGCAGACATTTAATATTAATTAAATTAATATTATTCAATAATTTAAATTATTCCTGCACCAGGAAGAGTACAGAGCAGGATATAGTCAAACCTAAAAAAGGGCTGAGACTGGGAAGAAATCATGACAATCTTTTCTTCAGTGACATTTTTTGCTGTATCAAACTGAGTTGTCCATTAAAAAAAAATAATTAATGATCAGTGGCAGAAATCACTTGCATTCTTTGCACTCAGGAAGATGAGTCCCCTGAGCATGGTTCTGGAAAAACTTCAGCCGCTGGCTGACACCTTTTCTTGCCCTTTGTGAATCAGAAAGGTGGGAGGGGATACAGCATATCTTGGCCAACAGACCATCTTCTATTCTTTTATGAAACCAGCTTGTTGTAAGAATGCCTTCATTCATTGAATGTCCAGCAATAGCTTTCTCAGGGCAAACTTTGGCTTTTAGTCTGCTCATAAGTTAATTTCATCTCCCTGTGTGGGTCTTTGCTATTGTTTTTGTCCTCCTTGACTGACCTCCCACATCACTGTGCAATATTAATTTTTGCATTGAAAACTTTTTTGTCCATCTCACTGAATCCTTGAACACCACAAGGCATTCAACCAGTTTACTACAACTCTGTGAAGTTTCAACACAGAGTTATGCCACTGTAATTTACATGCCAAGAAGCTGCAAAACAGTTCTGTTGGAAAACAACTGGCAGATATCTGCAAGGTGAAGCAACCAGTCTGTTTTTGTCACACCACAGAGCTCCCAGTACACCCCAGCCTGGCTCTTAATGGATACCAGCCCCATCTTACACCAAAAGCCATTAGTGACTGTGAAAACTCTTCCTAAACATATCAATGGCAAAGTTATTTCTTCATCACAACCTGAGTGAGTCCAATGAGCTGAGGGAGACCTCTCTGTTCAGGCCTTGTAGTTTTGGTGGCCGGTCTGGACAGCTCCTATGCAACAGAGCAGTTTTAGAGCTGCCCACGCCCCCAGATAGACCTGAGTCCTTTCTCCTGCCTCATGCTCAAGGTTGTTGTCAAAGACGTGCCTAGTAACAAGATGTTTCCTGGCAGAAATCAGGTACAAAAATGGAACCGTGTACTTAGCTGCGATGTCAGCCTCACTAATGGGTGGGATTTGCCCGGGAAGCTGGGGCTGTGCCCCCTCAGGCCCCCCCACTCGCCGGCCGGACACCGACTCCCATTGCCACCCACTGCGGCCACTTCCTACCGCTCCACAGCAAACCACCAGCGTCTGAATGGCACATTCGGCGCCACATCTGTTAGCGTTTAGCCTGAGTGTTGGCTGTCCTTCCTAATAATTCATCTCGAATAGGCTAAAGCAACAAGCGGGCGTTCGTTCTCCTGCTCTCTTTTTTTTCCCCATTGTGCCATTCAACAGCCTCCAAAGCTGCTAAAGCCACAAAAATGTTAGAGTGATTGTTGGCCAATGTCAAACTTATTTTGGAGTGGTTGTCTTATATTGGGTGACATATTATTTACCTTTCTTATCTAAGCTTAATAGAGTTAAACAAATCAGCGCTTCCTGACGGGAGGCTGCTAGAATGTGATTGAATGAGCAGTGTTGTTAGGAGAGCATATGTGCCTGAGCTGATAGATTCTAACAGCTAAACTTTGGTGCTTCTGTTGTGACATTATATTCTAGCTTTTCTGTCAGCTTAACACCATCCAATGCTGGGGAATTAAAAAATCATAAATGCAAACACACTTTAATACACTTTTGTACGTTACCATACTTGTAATTCATGAGGTTTTGTAGAATATGTAGAGCAGACTCAAAATCTCAGAGGCTGAAAGTGGAAAAAAATCTTTTTTTTTTAACTCTCAGGTATTTTAAAGCAAGTTTTTTGTAAAGCTAGCAACACTTTCAGCCAAAGACAAGTGATGTTGGATTAACACAAAAGAGGCAACAGTGATAATTAAAATTATACCTCTTTTTCATATTATGAAGAACATACAGAAAAGTACAATGGAGAGTTTCACAACAGGCGCTTTAAATTTGAGTTTAGCCCTCCAAAAACCTGTGCCCAAAGACAGTGGGTTGGAAAAGGCCAGAGATCAAAACCGTATTGACAGAAGGCTCTCCTTATCTGCCAGGGCAGAGCAAACTCATCAGTATGCTATCTGAAATCCTCAGGGTACAGCTACCCAAAAGGGCTGGGATGGCCCCTAAGAGACATGTATTCTCTTCTGCCAAGGACCTTTGGCTTTAAAGAAAAGGATAGTAATTAGCCCAAGCAAGAGCCAAAATAGGGCTAAATTAGAAAGGAGTAGCAGCAGTTAGAGACCGACCTCGGTATCTGCCTGGGGTTGCTGCCTCTGTGGTGTTTTTGAGGCCTTGCTGAGGCCGACTGTCATTGCCCCACGCCTGCACCCATGCCCCAGCACACCAAGAGCTCTCTGTTGGGCAGCACTGATGGATGAAATCTCCTCCAACTTCCTACCAAGCATGGCAGCAGATGGGGAGCAAGTGCCAGCTCCATAGCAGGCACTCTGGCTCACCTTCCCTGGCCCAAAGCATCCCTCTGTGACAGGTCTCTGTGGCCTGGCTGCTCAGGGGAGGAGGAGCTCACTCAGAGCCCTTTCTTCACCCCAGGCTGGGGTGACAGACAAATGTGGGCAGGCTGCCCACCTTTGCCCCCCAGCAGTGCAAAATAAATGCTCCCCACCCCTCGGTTGCTGCTGACCTTCTGTTGAGTTTCTGCTGGTACATCCCTCATAACTCTGGAAGTCTCAGTGGTGTCTTGATGGCAAAAAAGACTTTTTCCAAGGCTCCTTCTTTGTTTATCACTGTCCCAGCTTTCCCAAGTCTTAGGGTCATCACAGAGCCATTTAGAAAAGGAAGGTTTGGAGGCATTCTTGCACCACTGATATGGTCTGTGCATTCCTGCAGCAGCCTGGATAGAGGTGTCACAGGCTCCATGCTGCATCAAGGGTGAAAAAAGGGATGATATGTATGTCTGCATACCTACAGGAAGAACACTTAGGCTTTTTATGGGTAAAATTAACTTTAGTTGTGAAGGCCACTTTAGTAAGTGGAAACATAGAAACATCTACCTTGAGAGATCATCCTTTTTTTGATCAGTGCCGAGCCTAATATCTTTGGTGATGTTTTTATTTATTACATGATAATCTGGCAGGGAATTGGTAGGCCACTTGCAAAAATGATTAATCAGAAATACCAATCTTGTTCTGATTTGCAGAATAACAGAAAACAGCAGCTCTGTCTTGTGCTACTCCCCAGTGATTTACATCAGTATGTGCCAATGATGGAAAACATGGCCTGCCTGTAAAGCTACAATTAGGGCTAGTTTCCATGGACATAATCAGTTGAATGCAGAAAAAAAAGAAGAAAGAAATCTAATAAAGGGAACAATATAAAGTAACCATTATAAAATAACTGAGGACTTTACATGCCAAAATATGAATTACTTTAAGATATATGTTTCTACTGGCAATTTTTGTACTTTTTTTAAAATGCTTTACGAGACTATCCAAGTTGAAAAGTTCACATTTATACAGGAATAAAAGAAAAATCTGAAGAAGCCTGGAGTTTATAAATAAAAGGCATGATACATTAATATGCAGTTTCCAGAGTGTTCTACTTCACCATTTTCTACTTTAGATAAGCAGAGTTACACTCAAAGGAAGTACTATCGAATAAATACAGGAATAAACAACTGAGAAAGGCAGAATATTAACAAAGATCCAAATGCTGCTGACACTACATCAAGAGAAGGAACATTTTGACAACTTTATTCATGCCAATAATCACAAGTTGCCTTTTTCAACATTCAGGCTGCTAAAGTTGCCTTGTTTCACTTGTTAACCACTACAGCAAAATGAAATAAGATTTCACAGTAACAAAAAAAGCTTTGATTCCTAATTTCAGACACCCCTAAATTTGAAAACTTTGCTCTTCTTCTGCCAACAGTTCTTGATATATCAGAATTTTTACCTCCTAGGTTGTGTGCACAAACCTGAGAAGAGCTGATCCATCTCGTGCTGACTTTAGGTACCATCAGTCTTCTATAATACAAAAACATAGAAGTGTAAATGTGACATTTAAACATGGCAAGAGATACTTTAATTTCCAGTGTTGTGGGTATGTACAGTCATACACTGTACTACCAGTTTTGTTTCTTAGCTTTCTGTTCTCCCCTTCTCCTGCTAGCAAAAGTAAGTGAGAATGTATCTAAATAATCTCTTTCCTTTGGTAAGCTGGCATAGGGGGAACTGTGTTGGTCTTGGTATTTTTCTTTTCAAACACTGAAGTCCTCTGGGATATTTCCCATTCCTTGTATTACAAGGTTAGACTGGTATGTGTCTCCAGTCAGGCAGCTGTAGATTTCTAACCCACTAAAACTAGCACATCTGAAGTGCAATAATTCCTGGGAAGGAAACATGCAATATAAAAGTATCTCTAATGATTTAAACTGTACCCTGTACAATACTGTATTACTCCATGTTAAGGTACAGCAGTACAGAGCCACGTTTTTACAGGTTATTTTTCTGTCCCCCAGCTCTCTTTATTCAGGAAACTTTTACCACGTATGAAGGGACAGACTCACAAAATAAGGTATAACCAACAGAAAACCCCACAAGACAGTTATGTGTTGGATAGGGCACATCAGAGATAGCTAGGAAGTGAGGTAGAAAGCATTAGCATTAGCTATGAGGCTAAACATCAGCATGCTCCCCACCCCCAATAAACACCCTGCAGGACATTGCTTGCCAGGCCACCATTCATCAGGTGAAAAGTATCAGCTTTTGCTGCTGCTTCTGGGAGCAAGCTAGTCCTTGGTGTCACTGATGTGCCATCTTCCAACTCACTGTCTTTTCCAGTGAGACTTTATATCTTTCCTTGTCAGTGTTTTTCTCCTTGAATCTTCCATTTGTTACCCATGCTACTGATCCTACCTCTGCCTTCAATTCTGCATTATAATTTGGCTGATTCTAGTCTACGTACTTTCTCACAGCTCTTTCCCATAACTCAGTATTTTCCATAAAGTTTGAGCTAAGGTTGCACAGCTGGGCTGGATCAAAACTAAGCCTAGGATCACAGGCAGCTGAACTCCTAGAAGGAGAATCACGAGGTGGGGGAGGAGGAGAATAAGTCCTGTGCTGATGGGATTGTACCATAGAACTTTCCAAGGTCTTGAGGGGACCTCTAGTTCTAAGCTGGAGATGACGATGACAGTGCTTGCTAAACTTTGCCAAGCCAAATATCTAGGAGATAGATCTCTGCAGTCAAAACAGATAAAATTTTCCAGGCACCTACAGTCAGCTATTTTTCTGAAAGTGAAGGATGAATGAATGTTCACAAACACGTATTGTGCATCCAACCCACAAACCAAGAAATCCAGGGAAGTCAATGCTACAGAATTTTAAATTTTAATAAATATTCTTGAGCTGAGGAGGAAGCCAAAACAGGCCAGTTTTAGGTAACTGCAGGACACGTAGAGTTCATATTCAGCTCCTGGCTCTTACACAGACCTTCCTTGTGCAATTTAAGGCAAGATATGTAAGTGCCAAACTAGGACTTGAAGATGGGTAAAGGATCCCAGTAATACCAGCTTATGCATAAAAGACTTCAAACTAGTTCATAAAAGGTTGTAAAATCTAGGGGAAGAAAAAGAATCCAGACAGATTAAGTGCTGCCTAAAGTCAAGTCAGGCACATCAGCCTTCTCCAAAGCCTTGCTGCTCACATCAGTGCTAGATGACTTTCTTTCACAAGTCACCACTTCCCAATCTTCTTCTCAAAAAGAAATGGGCAAGGAAATCTTTTGCTTATGAGTCTACTGGTTGCACTACTCACCCATAACGGGGAAACCTGGACTCTATTCTCTCCAGTGCTTTCGGAGATTGAGCCCATGGAATGTATATCCCATTTTTAAGGTAGAACTGCCCTATTGCTACAGCTGAACTGCTGTGACAAGTAAGAATATGAGAATCATGGTCCAGAGAGGCAAGTTGTCCAAATGCTTCTTGAACTCAGACAGGCTTGGTGCAGTGACCACTTCCCTGGGGAGCCTGGACCAGTGCTCAACCACCCTCTGAGTGACATCTAATCTAATCCTCCCCTAATTCAGCTTCATGATGCTTCCTTGAGTCCTGTCACTGGTCACAGAAGTGAAAAGATTTGTACTTCCTACTTGTCCCTTCATTTCCCCTTGTGAAGGAATTGAAGATTGCAATGAGGTCTCCCCTTAGTCTCCTCTTCTCCAGGCTGAACAGACCAAGTGACCTCAGCCACTCCTCATACAGCTTCCCCTCCAGATCCTTCACCATCTTTGTGGCCCTCCTTTGGATGGTCTCTAATAATAGTTCAATATCTTTTTTCATATTGTGGTGCCCAAAACTGTACTCAAGTGAGGCCTCCCCAGCGCAGAACAGAGCAGGACAATCCCTTCCCTCGCCTGGCTGGCGATGCTGTGCCTGATGCACCCCAGGACATGCTTGGCCCTCCTGGCTGCCAGGGCACTGCTGACTCATGTTCAACCAGGACCCCCAGGTCCCTTTCCACAGCGTTTCCTCCAGCCTTTCATTCCACAGTCTATACACACAACCTGGGTTGCTCCATCCCAGATACAGAATTCATCACTTCCACTTGTTAAACTTCATTTCTTCCATGATTGCCTATCTCTCTAATTTGTCAAGTTCTCTCTACGGGGCCCCTCTGCCTACCAGGAAGACAACAGCTCCTCCCCATTTTGTATCATCTGCAAACTTGCTTAATATCCCTTCAAGTTGTACTTCCAAGTAATTTCTGAAGATGTTGCAGGGCACAAGGCCTAAGACAGAGCCCTGTGGAACCCCACGAGTGACCAGTGGCCAACCTGATGTCCCCACATTCGCTGTGACCCTCTGTGCCCAACCCATAAGCCAATTGTTCACCCATTGCGTCATGTGTTTATGATCAGTCATGGTCACTGTGGTCCAGACTTCTGATGCATTTTTCAGTATATGGTCATTTGCTAAAATACAGGAATAGTCCAGAGAGCACATTGTTGTATAGACTAATGTATAACATGAAATCTGAGTGCCACCGCTGCTGGCCATAATTTAAACAAAAAGAGTGAGACAACCACATATTGCTAAATGAGGTGATTTTGATACGTTGGTTTAAAAAAGAAGACTTGGGTTATTGAATTCAGTCCCACACAGGCTAAAGATGAGTGTCTAGCCTGCTGAATAAGGGAGATGCCAGCATTCCCAAATGAATGGTGTAGGCATGTCCCCGCTCAGTTAGTGGCTGGTTGTGAATACCAGCTGACGCATTTGCCATGTGAGGAAGCATTCAAATCATTTCCAGATAAAGTCCAAAACATTTGTTAACTATTATTTTTTTGAGGCTATCACTTCAAGGATTAGCTGCTGCAACTTTACCGTCAAGCCATATCGTCTGACTTGCATTCCTTGTCTGCAAGCTACAGCAGGCCCACCAATGGCACCTAAATGTGTGCCTCAGAAACCCGTTTAGGAGCCTGACCCTCGTTAATTTAAATGGGTGCTGTACTCCCCAGTGGCCATTAGACAAGTAGCTATTTCAAGGATCTGCATGCAGAGAGCACATTAGGGGCAGTGAAGTCATGCCTAAATTCCCTTGTAGAGCTAGTCTTAAATTTATAAACAGAGTGAGTAGAAAGAATTTAGGTCAGGCTACAGACCAGAGCAGACCTAACAATAAAATCACTGATAACATGTGGAGTGATTTCACCTCAGCACTAATATTTTTAACATTAGTTAATATGTCAGAATGTTGAGAACCTAATTTTTTTTGCTTCCTGAACAATAGACAAATCTTACTGAAGTCTTACATGCCATAGAAGAGCAATAAAGTATATGCAAGGCATGTTTTTTATTCTACCTGCTTTTCCCAGACTGCATTGAGTCCCTGCTGAGAATACCCAGATTTAAAATAGTGCTACACTTTATGACTGTTGTTCTACACTTTATGACTGTTACTCTAAATCATGTGCAATTAAAGCAACCACAAATATTAGTCCTTTATTAGACCAAATATTTCCTTCAGAGCTAGTCGGGGGATTTCTGTATCCATGATGGGGGTGAAGAGTGAACAATTGACAGTAAAGTAGTCTGAAAAGGCACCTTACCATCTTTGTCCCACTTAAAAAAAAAAAATCCCCAAAAATAAACTAAAAAAAAGTCTTAATGTGAGAACGTTTGTATTTAAATATTTACTCCTCTTGTGCAATCTATATTAATCACAAGAGAGAAGAAAGGGAGACAAGTAGATGTATAAAAAACCTGTGAAACTTAGTGGAACTAATGGGATAATTTCCAATTTCTTTACTAGGTGTTAGATCAGGCCCAAAGGACTTACCAGCTGAGATACAGCTGGCCTGCAACAAACTCATACCAAGGTTTCAGGCAGTTCGCCGAGCACCACTGCCCACCCAGTGGAGAGAAAATATTTTCAAGGGTCTCTAAGGGAGGATGCTGCCTGCCTGCTCCAACATCCGGGGTACCCTATCTTCTTCTGCTGCCTCCTCCCTCATTAGCAGAGTCAAGAGATTTCTTTTCTACCATCATTTCACTGAACACTGAATTAGGTGCCAAAGCAAGGTGAGCTGTCTCTCCCCATGAGTAGCTTGCATGAAAATTGCTCTTACCAGTATTACAGGGGCTGTGTGTGTGTGTCACCACTGTCAGATTGAATTCCCATGCACAGATTGTGCAGGGACTGACTACAAAATCTTGTGGAGATATAGATGTGACCTTCTAGCCACCATCATACCAAGGTCTACACTTAAAATTTTAATGTAAACATATGTAAATAAAGAAGGATTAAAGACCTGGTGAAGTCAGAAAGGTAAAGGCTTATTGCATATAATTCTCTCAAACTGCTCACCAGCTGATGATGTGCTGTTTTCCACAATATTTGCTGCATTTCACCTAAAAAAAGAGGGATCCAAGTTTTCTTATATTTGTACCAATTCTTATGTTACTCTTGCAGACACTGCTTATTTCCTGGCATTTAGTGGGAGAACACCTCCGAAGGAGCAGCTGAAGTACATGTAGGATGCTTGTCCTCTCATGAGAAAAATATCAATAACATAATAGATGAATCACATTTCCAACATGTTAATAAACACCTACAAACCTCTCAACACTCTTCCAGGCCTAATCCCAAGAAACTTTAAACTCATGTGCACATGCAAACACGCACACACTCGGTCATGGGGGATTTCCAGCTGTCCACTTACCCCTTCTGCTCCCTGTAGCCCATTGATACCTCCACAGGTCGGGGCTCATGGCTGGGGTGGGCTCCCATGCCTCCTGCCTGTTCTCCAGGTGCTGACTGCTCCGTGGGGAGCCGGCTCTGCTGTGCCGGTCAGAGGTCAGGGTGCTGCAGGGTGTCTCTGCGGGGGGAACATCAGGTTTTGACTACCGCTGTTTTCACATCACGATCTCCACCCCTATTACAAATTGAGATCCTTCTTTTTAATTTCCTTTCAAGCCTAATCCCTTCTTTGTTTCAAAAGTCGATGTAATTCCTTCATTGCTATTTACTCTGGCTTATGGTCATCTACCTCTTTAACACTATGAGTTTTGGGGTGGTTTTTTGTATTCAATCCAAACATGCTGTTTACAGCTACACACTTATCTTAGCAGGTGGGGTTATCCAGGCGTTTTTCCAAGGGTGGGCTGTGTAAGCACCCCCACAGTGGGCCAAAGTTCATTTCAAACAGACAGTTTGGGATGCAGTCATCCCGTTCTGGAGGGCAAGAGCAGTTAATGATGTGGACACAACCTCTCACATGTGGGTTGGGCTCAGTGCCAGAGAACTATTCCAAGCACCTTCAATTTACCAATACAGACAGAGCCAAAATGATTCTCATGGGAAGTGAAGAAGCAAACTTTAAGCTACATGAAAGATGCAGAGTCAAGGTCTTGATCTGGGAGATAACTCTCCTCCAACACTCAGTGAGCTGGGATTTTTGTTCACTCCAGCACACCAATACAAAATGGCCATAACTTTCAGAGCTTAATTCTGACTTTAGGTTCTGACTCTTTGTATTCTCAAATGGGGCTCAGAGCCAGTGTTTTGGTTCAACATCAACTCTAAAACATTGCATTAGCTTGATGTCACATGAAATAAAAGGTAAATGTATTTTGATCTTGGTCCACAGCCAGGTCATTAGAGGTTCCCTCCCCAGCCTCTTGGGCCTGTGCAGAGCCTCACTGACTGTGGAGCTGATTGCAAGGTCCGGTTACTTATTCCAACCTAGTAAGTTTCTTTCTAAAGCCTTCCTTAAAGGGATAAATAGAGACATTGAAACTAGGAGGAGCAATTTTTTTCTCCCTTGATCTGTGTCTATTGCAGTGACTTCTCTGAAAAACAGTAGAGGACAACTGATATCAGAGTGGACGGGGTAGAGGAGGTATACTATTAAATTTTTATAGAAGCCTCAGGTATTTTGCTTCCTGTTTTCTCAACATTGGAGACACCTGTAGGGTTACTCCACCAGAAAGGACCCATTCCTGGAAAATTACATGATGTGATATAGAATAACCTCCAGGTCCTGGCCATGAAATTCTCCTGGCTACTGCAAAAGTTAATCCTGTCCTGGCAAGAGCCACGACCACATCCCAACAACGTAGGATGAGATCAAGTCTGAGATGTTGTTTTTGTAACTGGCCCTGTCCCCACCACTTTTTCCTTTCAAGTGCTTTGGGGATTTGTCTCTTATTTACACTTTGGTGCATCATGAGAGAAAAACTGTCTTGAACTGAGCTCTCATGAAGTGGAGCACAAACTCCTAGGGACTTTATTATATTTGTAATAGTCCCAGCAGATTATGGCTTGGCCCAGGTAACCCAACAAGGCAAATGCCAGCATCTAAAGTGGAAAACACTTCCCTTTCTAAGTAAGCCACAAGGACCAACCCAAAGAAGAATTTGTTGTGATCAAAGACTACATTACTACAAATTACTGAGAAAAGAAAATAAGTCTTTCAATCCTCATTTCTTCACATTCCTTTGTATGAGCAAAAGCCATTCAGAGTAAAAGTCATTCTATTTTCAAATCCACATTAAAATGAGGAAACACCCCCCAACATAGTAATTTTAGTGTCAACTTTTGGAATTAAAGAAAAGCTGAAAAGGCATACTGAGGGGCAAGAGAAAAAGCAAGACAGGCCTGTGGGAATCCAGGGTCAGGACAAAGTACCTGGAATAGAGGGAGAGGCTAGAGCAAATGAAGGGAATGGTTGAGTAGGAGAATTAGTTACGAGTTAAAGACTTCAAATTTTATTTATTCTCTGAGGCTGAATTGGAAAAACATGGGGGCTTGATAGCATACACATGAAAAGATGGTATTTTAGGAGCTGATATTTCAAGTGTGGGTCAGATTGGTGTCTGCCTGGTACCTTTGAAAACAGTATCTTTTAAGAAAAAAGAATAATTCTGTTTTGTGGAGATAAATGGTCCAATGAGGAGTTAAATGCAGTATCATCCGTTCACTGTTTGTCTATGCAACTTGCCAGTAGTTGCAACACTACATTCTCTGGAAAGTAAGAAAAAAAAGAAAAATCCCTGCAGTATTTTTTTCTCATAATGTGCAGAGCATGATGTCAGCCTGGCAGAGGAATTTAAAAATAAACAATAAGACACATTTTTACCAAACAGAAAAATATCATTTGCAAAGGCAACAAAATAAAGGCTGTAATATGTTTTGTCTCTTACTTTCTTCATGACTGACAAAGTAGGCAAGCATTAGCAAAGAAGACACTTTCTGCAGAACTGTGTAGTACATTTATTTTGAACAGTCTTTGCACTGGTGTGATCTCTTTTCCCAGCACAGGAGACAGGCAGCCCTCTTAAAGGTGTTCCCATGTGGATGGGAAAAATGCCACAGAGGGAACAGCACGGTTGCCTTCCCAGCTCTGCCTCCACATGTCATACTTCCCCCCAGTGATGGAATAGGCAACTTTATGCTGTGTTTCAATGGACAACAACTTCTGACTTTGTGAGGGGAATTTTTTCAACTCATAGACTTACGTCTTTTTAAAGCAATCTAGCTGGAAAATGTTCACAAAGCTGAAGCTTTGACTTTCTCTTTCATTGGTGTCTTTTCTGGAGTAATACTGGCTTCAGTAAAGTGTTCATGAAAGGTAATTGTTTTCTTATAGAGGTTTGAAGGAGAAATTTTAGACCTTAAATGCCTGGTTTGGGTTTACATGTTTGTTCAACAGGTGCCTCCATGTAAATTAATTATTTGCACACTTCCTCTGATTGATTCATTTTTCTCTACCTGGTGGGCAATGAGAAAGATTTCGGAATCCAGACATTTTTGTGCATGAACTAGGTTCAAACTAGGTTTGAAATAAATCCAGACTTCAGATATGTAACTACATATTGAACATTAACACTGGAATCTCAGTGCCATCACTTTTGAAGAGTGGATGGATCCTAAGGCAAACATCCTGACACAGAGGCACAATTATGACAAGCTAATTGCACCCCAGAGACCCCCACTTTCCACCCTGGCCTAAGCCCAGGTCTGTTTATAAAGGGAGCCACTAGTTCACATGAAAGCATCTATTTTGTAAGTATCTAATGTAGATTAAGTAAATTCCTCTCTCTCTTTCTCTCTTTCCCACCCCTCATTTGTTCTCAGTGTTTTAGGTACCAGGATGGAAGACATAATTTCCTGCCTGTGCTGAGATGTTTCCTCCTGAAAAATCTACTCTAAATTGGGCATTGGAAAGACCTGACTATTTTTCACATCAGAACAATTAGATCAATAAACACTTTTGCCCTGAAAGCAAATATTTGCTATAGATCACTTTCCTGAATATTTCTTTCCCTCTTTTGATATATCTCACTTTCCAGATTATTTGGTTGTCATCCTATATAAGAGGGAAATATCTTCAAAAACCTTCAAAGAAATGGTCAGCGTACTCTGGCCATCTCTTCTTTTGATTGCTTCTCACAAAGTTGAATATTATTTAATGCTTCAGACCTTTTTTAATTTCATAATGAATTTCATTAATTGCAAAATCCTTGCTGTGAGAATATCTAAGGTTTTCATTTCTTTAAATTAGAATCCTATATGATTTTCTGATCTTAGACTTCTAAAGCGGAGAATTCTAAAGTTCAGAGGATTCCTTCCACAAATCAATTTTTTCCTCTTTCTTTTGTTTTGGTTTTTTGGTTTCTTACCCTCAGAGTTTCAGGGTAAGGCTCCTGAGACATCTGTCCAAGTTATGGTATGGATTTGAAAAGATGAATGTTAGGCCAAAGCACTGTTTGAAACAAAGTGCCACAGGACAGACCATATATAATGTAAGAAAACACTGCATCATAGAAAGAGGCTGATTAATTTCCCTTCTTAAGGGCAGCTGATCACCAGGCAAGCCATGAATCCCAGATTGTCAACTTCATAAAAAAGGAACAGAAGTAAATTGTTAGCTCTGAAGAGATCTCAGATGGTTCCAAATTTCTCTGCTGCCTGGGCTGGCTGCTCATCCCTGCCAAACGCTAAATACGCTGAATGCCAGCCATTGCCATCACTAAAAACATCTATGTGGTTCATTGCTTCCACCAATGCATTTCTGCTTGGGATTACAGAATACCCTTTATGGATCACCATTTGATCTCAATAGCTTTCTGCCGTGCCAACTGTGCTGCAATACTCCTGCATCACCAGCTAGTTTTGTCCTTCCGTATTTGGATGAGTAATGCTAATAGAGCTCTGAAGAGAGAATGACCTGATGGTAAAAAAAAAAAATCCCCAAATGACTTGCAGAAAAGAGAAATTTTTTATCACTTTCATATTTACTGTTACATCTGCTTTCTGCAGAAGGAAGCATCAATGCCAATAACAAGTATGCTAATTACTATTTAGGCCATAGCTTCAAATCTTTAAGTAATGTTGAATAATTCTTTGGTTCAGTCAGGAAATTTGTTAAGACACATTTCTCCAAAATGCTGCCAAAGGCAATGTCTGGTTTTAATACTTGAAAAATAAACCAGATTTGCACTTTTAAGTGACCACAATTTTACAGTTCCTTTTGGGCTCCAATGCGGCATTCGAATTTATCCCACTTCATGCTTTCTCCTTCCAGCCATCATCCTCACTCATCTCCACTTCAGGGTAGCACTGAAGATCACAGACCTGGGAGAAAATTGCTGTACTGTTTTATGCACTTTGATTTAATGTAGCAGGAGGCAGGAGCAGGGGGTTGATGGTGGTGGAGAAGCCATTCACTTTCAATGACACTGTACAAAATCTGAGAAAAGAAGTGACAAAATGTGTCTGTGAAAGACAAACACAAAAGGTGGGGAATAATTTCTCTAATATACAGGAGAAATAACAGAGAACTTCATGCTTCTTATTGCCACTAATGTGTGACCACCATCACTTTGGGATTGTACAGACTGATTTCAGTCTGAAGTGAGGATCACAGCAGAATGATGACATCTAATAAAATTGCTTTTCTTTATGGTCCCATTCAACTCTAACCAGTCAGTAAAAACCAAGAGATCCTACTGATCCCTGGATGTTTGCCCTTCTCCAATTTTGGAGGAAGTCGTCAGTGCCATCCTAAATTATTCACATCAGCTGCTGTTGCCAGAAAAAAAAAGTGGTCATGAAGTCTCATTTATTTTAAAGATCAAAATGTCAGGGGAAAAGATAAGTTGCTTTGAAATACTGCCCTAACATGTAAAATACTGCTTGAGGTTTTCTCAAGCAAGAAAGACCAGAGTGACATGTTCTCTTGGGAGAGAAGGGCTATACTTATTAAAGGCCACAAGCCACTTTTGGTCTTTCTAGACTGTTTTGGTGCTTTCTTTCCCAACAGTTTTCTCTTTTGAATAGTCCTATCTGCTGAAATCTGTGAAACAAAATAAATTTTTACGGGATCTTAAGAGCATGTAGATTCAAATTTAAAAATGAGTCATGAAATCTCACTTACATATCCCGTTCAAACTGGTATTTCAGACTTTTTCCTGAATGTGGCCAGTTCTTTCAAGTCTCAACTAAATGCAAGGTGGGCTTGTATTAACAGTTTTTTTTCAAAATTGTTAATAGTTTAAACAAACCCCACCAAGAACTCTCTGGAAATATTGATGGTGAATGCAAGGACATAAGAGCCAAAGAATGGCCATACTGAGTCAAAGGTTCATCCAAACCAGCATCCTGTCACCAAGAATGGTTGTAGAATGTAATGACATAAGGCTCCAGAAGTATTTCCCTGGAGTGTTCTCAGGGCTTTCAGTAACTTGTGGCTTAGGGACTTTCTGAGAGAATATAGAAATAATCTACTTGCTTTTCATGACTCTGAGTCATTGTGGAACTTCTCTTCCATAGCTTTGTCCCTGGACTGGTAAGCTGTTACCATCCATAATACCCTGTAGTAAGGAAAGCCCACCTGAGTATCCTGGGAAGGAGCACCCTTTATTGTTTGTTTCAAATCTCCCAGCTAGGACCATTGGTACAGAAATGTCATGAGCAAGAAGCATAAGCCCCACCCTGTGATGGCTTAAAATGCCATGAACTGGCATTTTGCCTGTCAGAAGTTGTTTCTCCAGAGCAGCTGGGAGACAGTTTCCTTAGGTCACTTGCTATACTTGCATCTGCCCACACATTCAGCCTCTAGAGATTGTATCAAGACAGCAGCGTACAGACTGCAAATTTAAATTCCTCCTGTGAACCACAATTATCTTGAGAATAATGTTTTATCATAAATAACATTTTATTTCCAGATCTGCAGAGCTCAGAAAATAAAAGCAAACATCAATATTTCCATCTTGTTTCTTGTTCGTAATAGATTTTTTAATGGTCTCATGTGAATCCAAAAGGCAAACCTCCCCATTTTTACAAGAGCCTCAAATCTGAATGTTGTTCTGCTGGGCATCATTAATAGATTCATGTTTTACATACCTCCTTATTTAAAAAGTCAATGAAATAAGGTATTAATGATAAAAAAATATTAAAATGACAGCTTGACATTCCCACTCCACCCAGCTTGACATTCCCACTTGCTCTGATACTCATGGATCAAAAGGGAAGTGTCTATACCTATCTGCTGCCCAAGAAAGCAAAGGCAATTGATTGTCACCTCAAAGAAAGTGACATGCAGATGTGGTGCTTAGTGGTGCACCTGCCAGTGTTGGGTTGACTGCTGAACTTGGTCTCAAAGGTCTTTTCCAGCCTTAATGTTTCTAGGATTCTGTGATAAGTAGTTTGAAGGTCACTGCCCAATGGCTCTGCCCAATGACAAAATTAGAGGACACTATGTGCAGCTAAGAAAGGATTTGTTTCCTTCAGTGACAGGAAGGTACATCTGTTGTTCACATCACGACAATATCTTATGTGGCCTGCTCTTCAAGTGTCTTCTTATTCTACTCTGCTCTTCTTACTTTTGGCCTTTGCCTGCTTCTCAATTCTTACCGTTACTTGCCATAGATGTAACTTACTGGTGAGAATTTGGTTCAACCAGATATTTTTAAATAACAAAGTTGCATTACTGATACATTTACCAGGTTGGGCTTATTTTGATGTGGGACTGTGCTTTCTGCTTCTTTACTTTCTACCATTATCATAGTTCAAGGCCAAAACCAAATTGCAACATTGAAGGCAAAAGAGGGAAATCTGTCTTGGGAAGACATTTCATACAAAAGATTGCATTCACATGAAAAAACCCATCAACATACATACACAAGTCTTTTGTAATCAAGGGGAGTTGGATAGGCATACCTGAAGACTAAATAAGAGCCCTTCTATTTATTTGCCAAATGTTGCCAAAAAGAGCTGCAGGGCTGAGGATTGGGATCAACTGGTAAGTTTACCACTTTTAAAATGACAGAACAGTGAATTGAGAAAGCAATATTTTTCAAAATGCTTATTTTAAAAACATTCATTTTTTAAAGTATTATACACTATATACACCATTTTCAAATGTGATTGCCTGAAAATATGAAGAATCTAAATGCCAGCTCAGTTGCCTTAATGTTTGATAAAGGTATTTAAGCTTTCAGTGCTTTACAAATTATATTAATTAAAAATTATTTAAACAAAAATATAAGGGGCTGCACTTTCTTTGAAATAGATCAACTGAGTGCTACTGTAAGAGTTAATATATAGACAAAATCTCATCACTCATTGTCACACAGATGTTAAAAAATGTCTTTTTTATTATTATTTCAGACTTCTCAAGTATTTGAGCTACTTTCCCACACATACAGCTGGGACAGGCTGACTTTGCATTTTTGTACCCCATTTAATGTTTACTTACTTGTTTACTCACCAATTAATCCTTATTTCAGTCACAAGCAATTGGTAGTTTGGAGTCCTGCAGCACCCATGTGCCAGGTCTAAAATGTTTTGATATGTTCTGGACACTTCAGCATTTGAAAAATAACCTTTCACAGCTCTAGCTCTTCCAACACAAGAGGGTGAAGTTGATGTAGCAAGGACAACTGTTGCCTGTTGAGATTTTATTGTGTTGGAAGAGAGTATGGGCCTCCAGTTATCTGTTTCTGTGACTGCGGCACATGGAAGGGGTGAGTGAGACCTGAGAGATAACATTCTGCCCTTTTGGCCAAAACCATCTCTGGCTCCCACCCACACCAATATGCCAGAGTCAAGACTGCAGGTTCTTTCACACCAGTCTCCCCAAACAGTAGTTCATACTATATAACAAAAAAACTGCAGGTTTAATTTAACACAACATGCTGCCCATGCCTGATCTAGCATGGAGGTAGAATTACCTCCCAGTTCTGCAGATGGAAAGCCCTCCCATCACTGGTAGACAGTGGGATATAGCTTGGCATGCACCCCAAACTTGACTACTGCCCCAGCCCAAAGATAACAAAAACCATTTAGTTCAATTCCTTGCAGACAAAGTAAAACTGGCTTAAAAGAACTGTGGAGCCCAACACGCCTGTTACTGAAGACCTAAGCATGTTGCAGCACCAGGAGCATGTGCTGAGCATCTTCAGGCATGGTGCACTTTCTGGAAAACGGCACTTGCAGCACTCAGAGAGCCAGTAGCAAGTTTGGGGATGTTTCTTTCTGTAATTTAAACACATTTTATTTCAATGATGAAGAAATTTAAATAGAAGTCTAGTTAAATTTAGAAATGCACACATACATATACATGAATAGTCAAAACTATGGACTTTCTAATACTGTTTTTTTGTCATCTCTTGTCCCCCTATTTTTTCTAATTGGAAATGGACCATTGTACTCACATCTGTATATGGAGATCAATGCATTCAAGTAAGCTAAAACTCCAAAATGAGGCTGAATTTCTGTATTTAGACTCAAAGGCAGTTCAGAAATTTGGCACATTGCACATAGTTTTGCCCCAGCCCTGTTTAGGATAAAGTCCAAGGAAAGCCACAGTGACTTTGTCTAAGGTTATACTTCTGCTTAAAGCTAAACAGGGCCTGTGAAGCAAGCTCAGAATCTTTGTGGTTTACTTTCTTTTATATGGTGATATAACCATGTAATTATATCATAATTGCATGACAGTAACCTGAAGTTAGAGAAAAAAGTATTGCTGAAAGACTGGATGCAATTATGCAACCTTACAGAGCTAGTAGAATTTGTTAAGATGGTGTGTCAATCTAGCAATTGCTCCTCCCTGGTAACAGTATAATTTCACTAAATTAAACTCCCAGCTTGGAGGACAGATCAATCATGCATTTGTGTTGTAATGATGCCTTAATAATTGCCACATCCAGATACGGAAGGCACTGTGCAATGAGTTCTGAAGCCTTAGCAGACAAGACAATTTAAGATTGCTCATATAATACTGTTGTTCTGTAACTGAAACCTAGATTCTCTAAGCTTCTAACATCTACTGTGTGCTTGGAAAGAAGGAGCAACTGATTTCTTCTGCATAAGAACATAATCTTGCTGTGCATTATGAATCAGAAAAAGGCTATGTCCTCCAGATGTTATTACATTTTACTGCTTCCTTTGTGTTTTAGTCAAAGATAGCTGAGAGAATGTATACAATTAACAAAATTCCCAAAGTCTATGAGTCTTCATAATGACATGCAAAACAATATTTCTCTACCCAGTATGGTAGGACAAAGTAATTTTCTAATTTTCTAATTTTAAGAAATTAGTGTAAGAAATTAGGAATAGAAACCACAGGATGATGATGTGATACCCACCTCTTTAAATGAGCAGCTTCTCCTCCTTGGCCCTCTGCCTCCTGGCCTCTGTTCCCTCACCCCTCCTCACTACATCTCTATCACAGTCAGTGCTATGTCTTACACCTGTGTGTGAAGCCAGTTTTTCTGGATCACAGCAGCAGCAGAGGTGGTACCAGAAGACTGATCCCACTGGAGCTACCCCTCCACAGACCAGCCTGATGGATGCTGTTTTCACCCAGCTTGTCCTGCAGACATACTTGGATGCCCCACACCACAAGCCCTTCTGTGCAACAGGAGCATTTTGGCACTTTCCAAAGAATTTAGCTTAATTGTGTTTGCCATGTAGACAAGAAGCACAGCCAGAATGCTTTTGCATTTTTTCTATGACTTCTGTTCCTTAATTTGGCAAGAAACCAATCATGTCTCCTCACTTTAACATATCCAGCCTGAAATTATAAAGCCTACCTTTGTGAGGTATAAGAAGGTAAGGCTAGAACAGGAATATAACTTCTCAGTTTGGGCACTCTTTCTGCCAAAATGGGAATATTGCTGACTTCCAACCAGATAGGAAAGACTTCCAACCATTGTCAAGGCCTGAGCCATTCTTTGTCTATGTGTGTAGGAATTGTATCTAGTCAAAACCTCACCTGTATTAGAAAATTGCTATTGGAATTATTACCACAAACAGTGGAAACAGTCTCAGAAATCACTGTATTTGCCAGGAAGAAAATTTCCACAGAAGATTTACATACTGAACACTTAAAAGCTAAATTACAATTCTAGATGTTTGTGAATTTCTTCACATAGTGAAAAGTAATCTTTTTCCTCTATAAACTATTTCTTGCCCCAGACCTTATTGGTAGCATGAAAGGTCTGTGAATTGCAAAGCAAGACAGATTCCTATATCAAGGAAAGAGAAGACATCCTATAGTAAGAGCATGAAATGTTAAAACACTTAGGAGAGCTATAATCTGGAGGCCAGGAGGAAAGACACATCAATTTTAGAGAGAAGAGAAATATTTGGAAGGTGAATTTAAAATGTGGGGGAAAGGTAAGAAATTGTGTGTGGGAAAGGATCTTAAAGATTTCAGGCATGTATTTTCCTGGCACAAAAGTTTTCAAATTGCCCAATTTCCTTCTCTTCTGGACCTACCAAATCCGAAGCAAGACAACAGTAACCCTGACCTTTCCTGCCATTTTGATGCTGTGGTAGAGACAGTCCTATCTGCAGGTTGTGAGCTGAGAAATCTGAGCTTTGGACAACCTAAGAGGAAAATTTACCCAAATATCCAAACTGAAATATGGATACAGAAGGAACCTCTTTTGTGACTGCTTGGTCTTTCTGGCTCAAGATAACTCCTGTGCTCTTCATTTGGTTTCCTGAGTTACTGCTCTCTGCACAGAACTAAAAATCTCTAAGTTTTACTCCCAACTGTGATAATTATTTTTTCATTTTGTGCTATTAATTTTACTTCTATTTCTTCTAGCCATGAAACTTCACTTAGATTAATTCCCAGCTTCCCAATTATGTTTCACTGACATTTTTACATCAAGGTGTCTGTCAGAAATCTTTTTCTTCAACTATATGAGGTATATTTTTGTAAATAACTGACCTCATACTAATTTTCTAATATTTTTTTCTTTAACACATGGCAACATACACTATCTGAAATTTAGGCCTGCACTGCTTTAAGTAGTTATAAAACTATATTTAACAACTGAATTTTCAATAAATAAATAAAGGAAAATTTCTAAGATAACATTTACCAAAGAAAGAAAGGACCTATTTCAGGTCTTATAACAACTCCAACACCAACATATCTCATGCATTTTGAAATGTTTCTTCTGCAAACACTATTAACAAGGGTGAAGAGAGATTATGCATCTCTAAGCATTCTAAAGGTGAAAGAGAATTTTTAGAAGTTGAAACATAGCAGCTACACACAACTTTTATGATAAATGCATACCTTTACTTCATGTATAATCATATAAAATAACTTGCAATTGTGTTAATGTGCTGGCCTTCCCTTCTTTTAGCAGGACAAATTAGTATGCATTTATTTAACCTGTCATTACATCATACTGAACATCAGTCACTGTGCAATTACAAAGGTAATGGTTACCATGTAATACTGACAAAGCCACTGTTTGGCTCTTGTAATTGGTAGTCACTAAAATGCATTTTCCATATGATGAATGAAGTAGCCAGCAAAGCAGTCAATGCTGCATGAGATTTGCCAGAACAAAGATTAGTTTTAGAGTCCTGCATGAGCTTGAGCATACAATAGTGTGTCTGTTTCTTGTTTTTTCTGTTCTGTTACAAAACTCTGTAGAGTGAGTTCAGCAGGGGAGAGCAGTGAAGGAAAAAAGAGCATATTTGGGGGCAGAGAGGAGAGGAAAGGGGAGGAAAGAAACTCGAAGGATGAAATTTGCCATGTGTAAAGGTCAGTCCAAGACCCATGTCAGTCTTAAATCACATTATTTTAATTTAAACCCCTTCTCTTTCTGCAGCAACTCTGCAGTTCCTTGACAGAGGCAGGGATGCTAGGGCCAAAGTGAGCCATTAGTAAGCTGCAGCTGATGCTATGTATATATGTATATGATATCCTAGTCAGGATATCTTCCCACAGCTACACTTATCTCTCTTCCAGACAGATGAAGACATGCTACTTTTAACTGACAGTTAAACTTATCTGTCTTCCTCTTGTCACTTCTTATGAATTTGCTCCTACAAACAGATACATCCTCTTGGAATCAGTTACTTTGAGCATTTGTGAGGGCCATATTCATACCTTTCACACATACAAGTTGACTCATTGGGGAAAATATTGTGATGTTGCAGGGAGGGATTTGGTCCTTTGTCTTGAATTACATTAACTTAATTAGTGAAAATTATTGATGATGCATGTTTTGAAGAGTAATTTGTGTCAAATTTCAGAAGTCTTTAAGAATCTGATTTCTAATTCAAAGTATGCATTGCAGGCCTAGTTGGATAAGTATTATTTTAACCCAAAAATCCATGGGAGTGAGGCACTTCAAGAAAAATCTCCTGCTGCTCTGTGCCCCATTGAGCCCAGCATTTTTGTCACCTGGTGTGTCATTAACAGGGAGGCGCTTGGAGACCTTCCATGGGGTTCCCCTCAGCTGCCCAACAGAGCAATTACACCAAGGCATCAGGATGCTGAAGGTTTTAAAATAGAAGCATGCTGGAAGCTTCGAAGACAACAAGATGATAACAAGAGTGCTTCCTGCTCCTGTGCTGCAGTGCTGTAAAAGCCTTCAGACTCACCTCAAGGAGAAAAGGCTGGGAAATGTATTGCAGAGTTGCCTGAAAACATCAGTTACTTCTCACAGAGACGAGCTATAAGCCATAGAGGCTACTTTCCTAATCCTCAAACTTTCCATAGCACAAAACGGAGGACCAGTTCTAGTCCTAAAAGGATCAAAGGGGCAGAGATCAACTTTCCCCTTGCAGCAAGTTAAGCCTTCACCAGCTCTGTCAAACTGCAACCTGAGCTCTGCCCTTTGGGCCCCTGGCCACCCATAGCATTACCCCAATTAGGACCAAACTAAGCAACTAGGAAAAGAGAAACACCTCTCACATGTCCCCCCTCACAGAGCCAGTGGAAGTGCCTGGCTCTACAAGTTCTCTTTAATTGCCCTCTGCTTTCGTCTCTCACACTTTGCAGAAAAGCAAAGAATACGAACAGCTTTGGGGAAAGAGGGAGTTTGGAAGATTAAAAATCAGTGTTTGGATTTTGTCTAGAAGTAGTCCATATGGAAAGGGCTTTTTGAATACATATTCAGTGGCGTTTCAGTATTATGCATTAAGACTCCATACTTGCATGCACACTGAAAACAGCATGTCTTTAAACAGCACCAAACCTAAACTGTAAGCTATTGGCAGTACCTCTTCTGAGCTATTTGCCTGAATTATTTCTGCAGTAAATCTCTAGAAATGTCCACTTAAACAGTAACAGTCATAAATATCTCATGGAAGCCATAAAATACAACAGAATTTTGGAAGTCATAATTTTAATGGATAAAACTGTGCTATAAAAGAAGGGCCTCTGGGACTGAGGCTAAAGTAAAATTTATCTAAGCGAGCTGTGATGCTAATCCGTCTGCAAGTGATAAATTATCCTATGTCCCAGGTGTGACATAATATCCAAAGGGTGCGTAGTGATTAAGGACACAAAGGTATAGATGTGGCAGGGGTCCAAGAAAGCCCCAAGCAATTAGTGGTGACTGGAAATTGTCAACAATTGCTCTGAATGTTTGATAGTTTCCTCTGTGCTCAGGTTTGCCAAGGCATACATTCCCCAGTGTCTGAGGCTGGGTTTTGAGGCACAGTGGCAGGACCTGGCTGGGCACTCATGCAGCTCTGAGCAGGATGCTTGCAGTCTTTTCAACAAGGTACTAAGACACCCTTCCCAGGCTCCTGCTGAAGTCAGAGGGTCAGGCCAACACTTAGGGGAAACAAATCAAAACAAAACAAAAAAAGAGAATGCTTATTTTAAAATACAATAACTAGAAATATTTCTGTTTGGTCAGAAACAGAAAAAACCCATCCTTAAAAAAAAAACCCTTTCTGTTCTAAAGAAAACAAAAGTAATTCTTGGAAATGCTGAATTGCATTGTGGTATCATTATAAACTGCTGTGATTCTGAGAGGTCTTTTGGAGAGGCCAGCAGAGTCCCCATAAATTTACAGCACTAAAATGTTTAGACAGAAGGCAATCAGGGCGTGTTGGACTGGATACCCAAATCAGTCCATATTGTTATACAAACTGATTATGTTTCAAACAGCAAAAACGGCGAGCTGTTAACGGCAGCAAGAGTGTTTACATAACTTGGTATCACTGGAGAAATCAGAGACAAACTCCTCAGATTCCCTTATTTGAAGGGAAGATGAACAGGATCCAGATGAACAGCTCACCCAGTGAAACCCGGAGCCCATGCACTGCAGGAGCCACACTGCTCCCAGAGCAGGCTGCTGCCTGGCCAGGCAGCCTGTGTGAAAGCTTCATCTGGCTGATGATACACTCATTTCTGGGAGAGGCTGATTGGATTACCAATATTATCCAGTGGGAGAGGGTGAGCAGCAGTATTTGGGATTGCTTTTGGCAGTCGAGAGCATGTCGTATGAAGAAGAATGATACTCAGTGAAAAGAAGAAGCCTTGGGTTTGAAACTGGTGCTCTGCTTCACACCCAAACCCACACTGCCATACACAGCCAGGTCCCACAACAGCTCTGTGAAGCCTTCCCTGTGCACCATGGCCCACAGGAGCCCACTCAGTGACACAGACTGGGAGCAGCACCTCGGTGCTCATCCCTGCTTTTCCCTGGAGCCATTGCCTGCCCCTGCCCACGAGCTATAGCATGGGAGCGGGACAGCTGCAGCACTGCGTGTGTGCATCGGCCCTGGCAGAGCACATTGCCGAGAGGACTGTCTACAACTGGTCCTTACCGCTTACATTCCCAAATCTACCTCTGACTGAGATATATACGAACTACCAGCTGTTTCTGGAACACATGAGAAGGGAAAGCTTGAAGAACAGCACACAGACATAGCATATGATATTATGAACACAGAAAGAGATAACATTGCTTCACTATAAGGCTAGATGGGGAGCTGGCTCCCAAACCAAACGATGTCAGTTTTAACCCCTGTGTCAAGGTATTTTTCATTCTTGCTAAAGGATTCAGAAATCCCAACAGACTTCGGATAACATAGTCATACTGAAAGTCTCACTTGGCCTTTGAGAGTTTCCCTCTAGCTGCCCATCAGCCAGTCACATCTCACAATCTAGCCTCTCCTCTCCTAAATCCCTGGGTCTCTTCAGACCCTGCCTTACCCATGTACAGGTGTGCTGACAGCCCAGCCAGTGCCTGACTTACTGAAAATCTGGCAGCTCCTATTCTTCATATGCTTCTCTATTTGCTTTTTACCTGAAATAAGTTGGTCCCTATTTACACAGCAGGATGCTATATATCCAACTGGAAGTGTTTGGAGCTGTTTATCTGCCTGCTATATCTTCCCAAACCAGGAAAATGTTACCTATTGCATTGTTCTGCTCTTACACAAATAAAATTACCTAAAGATCTAAAACTGTTAAATTACTTAAATTACCAGGTAAGTCACAAAATGGACTTACCTGGCTGTTTCCTGTCCTCCTGGGCTTTGGTATCCTAATTGTTGCTGATTTCCAGTAACTTGATTTGGATTAGTTCACCCCTAGAAAAAATACCAGCATTTGAAAAGTTGCTACCCTGGGCTGCATCAAAGGACTTGTGACCAGCAGTTTGAGGAATGTTATTCTCGCTCTGCTCTTGTGAGACTCCACCTGGGTGCTGCATCCAGCTCTGGAGGTGCAAACATAAGAATGTGGACCTGTTGGAGCACGTCCAGAGCAGGGCCATGAAGATGATCAGAGGGCTGGAGCACGTCTCCTATGTAGAATGGCTAAGAGAGTTGGGGTTGTTCAGCCAGGGGAGAGAAGGCTCCAGGGAGACCTTGTAGCAGAATCCCAGTACCTTTTGGGGGCCTACAAGAGAGCTGGAGAGGGAGGGCATGCAGTGATAGGACAATGGAGAATGGCTTTAAACTGAAAGAAGGTAGGTTTAGTTTGGATATTAGGAAGAAATTCGTCACTATGAGGGTGGTGAGACACTGGAACTGGCTGCCCACAGAGGGTTGCCCCATCCCTGGAAGTGTTCAAGGCCAGGTTGGATGGGGATCCAAGAAACCAGGTCTAATGCAAGGTGTCCTTTCCTACAGCAGGGGTGTTGGAACCAGATGATCCTTAATGTCCCTTCCAACTCAAACCATTCTATCATATTATGATTCTTATTCTATACCATATATTTTTAAAAGTTAAGCATAATGTTTCATTTCATTTATTTCAATCCAGAAGCTGAAAGGCTATGTGTGGACCTGAGTGAATGCATTTTTGACAAGTATAAAGTTTATCTGCTTTGTAATGCAACTATGAACTGATAGACTTGCTCCACTCAAAAAGATGAAGGGAAGATGCAGGCATTTCTAAAGTCTAAATGTTTTGTTTCACCTGCTGTAAGAGAAGTGAATTTAATTTGTCATTTCAGGATACCAGTTTAATTTTGAAGCTGCTAATTAATGTTAATTAAAAGAGGTAGGAGTTTAATTGCCTTAAAACAGAGTGGTGCTCTTTTTTGTTCCCACAGAATAATTTCTTTGAGGTATTGAGAGGTAGGTTGGTTTTGGCCAGTGACAGTAAACTTGTGCTCTGAGTCAAGATCTGAGAAAATGGATTTGCCTTCCCCAGATCCAATCTCTCCCAGTGACTTACACAGGGACTTTTTCTAGGTCTCTCCTGCAGTTTCTTCTTGCATGGCTGGGCTGAGAGCTCCCTGGGGACAGGCACTGTTGTCAGACACCTACTCATGCAGCTCCTGGCAGTGCTGGGGCTTCTGTTTATATACGTGCTGCTGCAGTGGTAGCGCGTTAATAAATGTCTCCCCTCTCATATAAACGTTTTTATAACTGGTGAGTATTGTAGAAAATCCCACACCTGTCCTCTCCCAAGACTCTGAGAAAGAGAAGGGAAACACAAACCAGCTGCAATTGGAAACCACAAAAGGTTTGATTAGAGTTCATCTCTGAGGTAGGAATACCAACCATGCTATTATAACCAACATTTGAACCTACAATGGTAAACAGAGCTGACATTTTTGCCCAGGAGAAGCTACTAACATGTCATGCACACATGAGCCGTGTGGGTGTTCCTTCAGATTCTCACACGCTGGTTACAAAAGGCAAGTATCAAATCCAGGCTGATACCACCTCCCTGCTTCTGTCATGTAGATGTAGCAGGTGGCTGGCGTGGTTGGGTACGTAATGTTTGGATGTCTTCAGTCCTCCAAAATTAGCCATGAGGCTTCACTAAAAGACTTTCTGAACTGTAACATAAAAATAAAATGTCATACATATGCTATACAAAAAAGGAAACAAAGGAAAGGCTGTAGTTATAAATGTAATATGAGCTTACTGAGGTCCAGCCTGCCATGAACATCAGCGCTGTAGGTTTTAACGTGCTTTGAAATAGAAACCATTAGCACCTCAGGTGTAACAGTTCTAAATATACAGTGATTTTTAATCTTACCATGGTGTAAACCATTAATGTATTAGCAGATTTTAGAGGCAGTGGAAGAAGGAATGCAATGATCCTGCTCTCTGCCACAATCCCCATTGCGACCATGATCTCTATGAACACTGTATGACAGAAAGGGACAGAAATGGGGCAGAAGAATCCAGTTTTCACTCTTTTTTTTTTTTACAGCATATGACTCATCTCTCCCCCCAGAGCACAAGGACTGGTCAGCAAATGAGGCACAAGTGTTTGAGGGGTCCCTTTCTCCTTGAGATCTCTTTAACTGCCTTTTGTATTTCAGCAAGCTGGAATTATGCTGGCAGAGGGCTGTGTTTCAAACAGTACTCTTGACCCCTGTGGTCCACTTTGCTGCTTCTCACAAAAGAGAGGAACAGAACAATCTGTCAGGCAGATCCAAAAATATCCCAGGTCTGGTTCAAACTGATATACTCACCACCAAGAGTCAGACTTCAAATCTGGTCAGGAACTGTGGACTGTGAAAAATGTGATGTGATGGTTTGGAGGAATGACTGTCCTGAAACCAGAACTCCCATTTAAATCCCACCTAGGTGATAAGGTATCCAGACCATGGAACATGTCTTTTATTAGGCTACAAGACCCCAGGCAAACTTATTAAAAAGCATGGGAAAAAAAATTGATTGTGAGCTTTGCCATACCTATTTATGGAAGTTCAAATTTGGAACCTTTGCCGGAGAAAGTCCAGTTAATGTGTGATATTACGTATCCTACATGATGAAAAACAGTGAAATGAGAAAACGTTGAGAGGTTAGCAGGGAACAGCTGTCACAAGAAACAGGAGAGATACTGTTCTTCCATATTTTTCCTGTGTTGGACATAAGCAGCCTTCCTCACATGTGGCATAACATAATGAGGTTTTTAAGAAAAAACTCATTGAGTTTTCAGGTTCAACTTTTTCCATAAACTCTTCCCATTTACTACTTGTGAATCCTTTATCAGCTTCTGCCATCACCATTCCCCGCAGCTCATCACCATGATGCCACTAAGCTGATCTCCATCAAATCTCCTTCCTTTTCCCCAGCACAATTACAGACCTCGTTCCATGGGCTCCTTTCTCATCTCCTCCAAACAGAGATGCCAGTTCCTTTTTTTTCTGTTCTTTCCACCCCTCACATCCACCCTTCAGTTTATTTGTCTCTCCTGCTCTGCTCTGAATTTGGACTCCTCCTTTCAGCTGATATCTGTAATTCCTAGGTCCTCTCCAAAAAGATTTCAGAGAATGAGCATTGCTTTATGCTGCTCTCTTCCTTGATCGTGTCCATCAGATACCCGTATCCCCCTCTCTGCTCATCTGTATCCCTTTCCCCTCCTGTCCCCAGGACAGCCATAGTGGGCATGCTCTCTCCTGTGTGGGACATGTCCCTGTGCTTTATCCTCCATGCAGCACTGCCTTGGGCTACTCCTTCTCCGCAGTTTCCTTCCACCTGCCCTTCTTCTGGGTATACGCGTCTCCCACTTTCCAGCTTCTGGTTCTCTTTCATCCTCTCCAGCCATCCTATTAAAGACACAAATAGGATTCTAGAAAGTAATTTCCTTCTGTGATTCCTATGGCCCTCTGGCCCTGGTTTAAGCTCTTCACTCACTAAGAGCAGCTGACCTACAACTTCTGCTGCACTTTATCAACCAGAACACAAGCTTGGGTGCCTTTGAACAGTGCTAGACTACTACACTGATGATTTCAAAGAGAAATCCCTGTTCAGCTCTCCAATTCAGTGCTTTCTGTCTTGGTATGTGATAGCTGAAGACTATTTAGTACATTGCAAATGGCTTCTATTTGGTTTCATGGTGTTGCAGTCAGTGGTGTCACGTAACCACACACAGGGAAGCAGTACAGCACACAGTGGGTTTAGCATTCACACAGGTAAGTTGTGGGCCAGACTGCTACACATTGCATTAACTGTGCCTATCTGACAGCTCTGAACGAGGCGTAGAGTAAAAAATATACTCTGACTCTTCCCAGATAAATTATTTCTGTAATTTGTTAAACTGCACGTGCATATAAGTCTGGAGAAGCAAGAATATTTGAATTTAAAGACTTAAATAAAAGATTGCAAGGCAAGAAAAGGTGAAGTTGTCATGTGTAATGAAGATAAAGTACCTTTGCAATAAATTTAATTATGCAATAAAATGCCAGTGTGGTGCGCAAGGAATTTACTCAAGATTCTCAAGGTAGGCTTTCATTCATTTTATCTTACATTCTTGAGCATTAGCAGCCAGACTTACAAGAGAAAAGATTAAAGTATATATATTACCTCCCTTCATTATTTGTCTTTTTAAAGTGTACCAGGGACAATATATTTGATTTGGTTAAAGCAAACTCTTCAATTTAAGAACGCAGAAGCCAAGAAGAATTTATTTAAAGTATTTACTTGGTTTCTGAATAACATGTTCAAATATAACATTTCAGCTTCTTCAAATAGAAGTAGCAGTGGTTTATGCCACTGTTTGCACACTTTTCCACAAACACATTGACCCATGTGTTTTGTACTCTGGTTCAGTAATACAGATGTAGATCTACCAAATAATGTATCTGTGTGGCAAATATGATTGTAAATTTGGTGATAATTCTTCTGTTTCATGTGTATTCAGTCAGCTGCTATGAACAGGGTACTTGGGGAAGGGCCATGCAGCATGTACAGAAACGAGATCATAACTGAAATGGATGTGATTTTCCTGACTTGTGTGATTTTTAACCACAAGATAACAATAGGCCTGTATACATTTTTTGGTACGATGACTAACATTTTATGCTGATATATCATAGAATCATAGAATTACAGAATAGTTTGGGTTGGCAAGGGCTCTTAAAGGTCATCTAGTCCAACATCCCTGAAACAAGCAGGCTGCTATAAGGTCTCCCTGGAACCTTGTCCTCTCCAGGCTGACTTCCCAGCAAATCCAGCCCACTTTTCCTTAGGAGCACTTGTATTCCCCTGAGAAGGCAGAAGTAGTCTCAGTATCTTCAGTATCTTCCTTGACACAGTCCCTTGAGTTGCAGCCCCTTCTGTTGCCTGTTATGTTGGGCACTCCAGAAGGCAATCAGGTGGTCTATGGGCATCCCACATTCTGTTCTGCGTTTGGCCTGCAAACTGGTGGTGTTCTGCTGCACAATCTTGTGGCTTGCTATATACAGATTTGGGCTTGGCTTGTACTTGCTGTGGTCTAAAGTCATGTAGGAAGGATTAGAACTAGAGTCTCAAGTCAGAAGTTGGTTAAGAGCCCTATGGAAGGTTTGTCATGGAAGGGGAGTAAACTGCCACACAATCATCTCTAAAGAAGGGATTACCTGTTTTCATTTACCACTGAGACTAATCCAAGCATCTCTGAGATGTTTTTGTGGCTAATGTACAGCTGGTATTGTGAGAAATACTGTAAGTTGTGGTCAAATTCTCTTCTCAGTGATGCCCTTGTAAGGCTCAAATGACTGCTTTTTGCTGAAGGAGTAATCAGGTTTTACACTGTGATAACTGAGTGCAGAATATACCCCAGTGGTTGAATGTCTTTGTCCCAGTGATGAAACTAAATATAGTCAAAGCAAAGCAGTAAATGAGTATTCCTCAGAGGTGCACTTATTTATATTGGTTAAAACTGTCCTTTGTATTAAGTCATAATTTTGGTCCTTATCCTACACTGGCCTAAGGCAGTAAAGCAAGTAAAACATGCTGATTTCCAAGCTGATACCCCTGAGATTGTAATGCTTATAGTGAAGACTTTTGAGGAGCTTCTCCCTGTGCTCCAGAGCAACAGAAACGTGGACTGAGCACTGAGGGTCAAAGGGACTGCATGCCTGTGGGAGGCAGCCAGGTCTGCAAGCATGGCAGGATCAGAAGAAGACCCTGGAGGCAGCAGGCAGGGCAGTGGCATGGACCAGTTCTGCTTCATATCTGGGACTGGGAGTGATTTGATTAGGTTCCTGGTAAGTTCAGCCGGGCATTACCTGTCCCCCTTAGAAAGTCTATATATGCTCTGTAGTCTCTTTCCAAGATCCCATCTTCTGGGCACCTGGGAAAGTGTTTGCTGCAAAAACGTGGTGAAACCAATGTCTTTTGGTTTTGTGTCAGACACAGTATTTGACCATAGAGTAAGGAAAACCCTGGGAAAACACGTGGGATATTTGGCAGCTCTTACACTGGTATGTAGAAATAGGGAACTATACTAAACTGGACATCCAGGCTCTGTGGGCCCATGTTTTGATGCACAGCTGGGACCAGGTTCTCCCGAGCCCAAACAAAAAACAGTTATTCCTCTATGCTTTTATTTTGTTTCACAGGGCAACAAAAGTTTTCTGCAGAGCATGACTCACAGCATGAGGATCATTCAGCTTTCAGTGTCCAGCCTCTGAAACTCATTGACAAAGACCTGTGAACCATAAATGTCTGTGCAGTTTGGGAGATGTGGGTCTTTACGGAGTCCTAGATTGGACTTTTGGATGGCTGTGCATTAGCAGCTGAAAAAGAGTTTGCAGTCAATAATAGCATGGTTCCTGTGTTCCCTCATCACTAAAAATCATTAGTGGGAGATGTAACACAGGAGTTGTATCTTCCATAGTAAAATGTAACTCAGGTATTGTGCAGGCTACAGACTGGAGTGAGTAGGTTATACAACTTTCAAGAGTACGTAAAAAATGTCCAAAGGCTTATTTATACTTTATATCAGAAAAAAAATTATATATATAAAAGGCATCCATTCCCCTGTTTTAAGCTCTTCCTGTTCCAGATGTCATATACCTCTCTCTTTTCAGAAGACAACACAGATTTTTAGATGAATTTAATAGCCTTTTTGCATTCCTGCCTGTTTCCCAAAGGTGGACTTGACCCTTGTGGAGATGAGGTGCACAGCACTATACTGCTTTCTGCGCAGGCATGTTTCCTGTGTAAGCAACATATTTACTTGAGACCATGCATGCTTTAAGTTTCATCACAGGACTGCTAAGGTCAGAGATAAAGCTTGCACACCATGCTGTTTGCAAAACATCTCAGGGTGACTAGAAATGTGCTGGAACAGCCATATTATGCCCTATGGAGCCACAAAGATTTGTTTCTAGGGAGTTAGCTGTGCTTGGAAAAAGAGCTTGCACTGACCATTGTGTAGTAAATTACACATTCTTTCCAGCGTCAGCCTCATACTTTGGTTTTCCCTTGACACCTCTGACAATTTCACAGGCCATGACCTGTTTGTGCATCTCATGGAGAGGACTAGTTTTATTACAGATGTTAAAATGGCATCATACTGACTAGGAAGTTTAGACACGTGCTCTGAAATCAGCCTTTACAACTTATCTATGTACCTGCTTTTTTTAGTGTGCACATCCTCACAAAATGAGGCCAGCATAGGACAGCACAGCACAATGCTCAGCAACCAGCAAAAGACAGTCCCTGTTGGGTGTGGTGGCTCTGCTGAAATCCTACCATTTTGCTAAAGTGTCCTTTCAAAAACCTTCACAACCTGACCCAAAGTCTGCTGGGAATCTCTTCAAGGTTTTGCATCAGAACCCCCCAATCTGATTGTGATTAAATGTGTATAGGTGAATGGCAGCATGGGACCTCTGAGAAAAGTCAAGGTACCATAAAAGAACATTCCTATCTGTTAGGTAGTGGGCAGGATCAGTGAACTGACTGAATTCCAAGGATTTGCAGGAAAGCATGATTATATTCACAGGCATGTTTCATGGCTCTGTGTTTCCATACTAGGTTTAAGGAGGAAAAAATGCGGTGTATGAATCCAAACATTTATAATTCAGAGAAATCTCTTTTCAAAATTCCCTGTCAGAAAATTGGCAAGATTCTGCCTGTATAGACTTTTTGTATATAACAAAGTGCAATAACATGAAATGTTGCCTTAGGAGCAGAGAGACAGTTTCCATGAAATCTCTCTGCAGAAATGTAGGTATTTGCATAGAATTCCATTGAATTGGTCTCTTTGGAGCTTTTGTCTTTTTCTCTTTGTCCTGCTTGACTTGAACATGTACTCCCAGTTGCTCAAGGGGTGTTACCATATTGCTTTTACATTAGTTTGCATCACGAAAGAAAGGAAACATAGTTTTGATGAATTCAGAGCATATTTTGTGCAGAAAATTTTTATCCTTCCCCCTCACGGTGAGAGAGTGTGCTCAGTTTTGAGGGTGTTCAGACACCTTTAATGGAGCTGATGTTAAGGCAGAATTAGAGTTTATATATAGCAACTTGGGGCAGCTAGGGAAAGCAGCACATGTTCACTGGAGGGACAAGGACAGAGGTACCCAGAAACATCATAAATTAACATAGTGCAATGACGTATGAGAAAAAGGCACGTTATTAAGGAGTGAAATTGCTATTGCAATGAATGTTTATTTTTGGAGTCGCAAAAGGTATGTTTTAGAGGCTATTAGTCAAAAAAAAAAAAAGGAAGGGAGGATTTTGTTCAACATCTAGCCACATGCTTTTGCCTGCAATGCAGGGAAACAAGGAGAGCATTGGATTTCACAGATAGCACCACAGACAGCTATAAAGGCCTAATCCAGTGTCACATTTCTGCTTAGTGCTGGCTAACTACCAGCCCAATTTGCTGTCTTCTCTCCCCCTGTGTTTCTTCATTGTTTCAAGCCATGCAGAGACTTATCCTAATAATGGGTCAACCCTCAGCCAAATGTGTTCAATTGAAGGCCACCATGGGAGAATGGCAGGATATTGTCTTTCCAACAGCAAGTGAATTTCAGGCAGCTTAAGGCAGTATCCATTTCACTATAATGCTGGTTTATGTTACAGCCCTTTTCAAAGTTCTAATTGCCCTGTACTGCTGACATTTATAGACATCCCCGACTTTAAATGAAAACACAACACTGAGGTCAGGAGGAGGTTCGGGGACAGCAAAGATCCCAGGTGAGGCCAAAGGAAGAAATTACTTCAAACCTTCCAAATGCCAAACATGTTGTGGTGGGGGGAGGAGAAAAGAGAGGAAAACCCAGAGGTGAGGGACACCCTATTCACAGCCTGAAAGGTATGGATGGATGCCGAATAGTGACTCTCATTTATCCACACATTCAACGCCTCTAGCACAGCTAATCCTCTCTCTCCTCAGTTTCTCTCCCTTAGGTATAAACATTTTAAAGTATTTATTCATCTGAATGTTTGTGACTCTATTTTGGCCCAGCTCTTCATCTGTGTTACATTGGGTGAGCTCCAGTGAAGTCAGTGACTTTATGCCAGCTGGGAAAAATGGTCTCATTGGAGAGGGAAAGTGCTCTGCCTATTACAGACACAAAACTCACAGAGCTTCCTTCTTCTGTCCAGGCATCCTCGTCTGAGGGAAACTGATTTAGCAGCAGTGATGGTAGGAAATACTGCTACACAGGCTGGCCCTTGCTTTGCAATGCACTGCACAACCTGTCAGCCACAATATGGGGTAAAATCTGAGTTAAAGGAACAAGGTGAAGAAACAAGGCATGTCTCTCACTCATGCAAGGATCTATCTGTTCAAGTGGTAGACTTTGCTTGCTTTATATTTCTCCTGTGGTATAAATGGCTCCATTTTTTCAGTGTAAAAATGTCTTGCAAGAACAAAGGAGAAGGGATTCTGCTGTGGTTTTGTGGACTATTATTTGTTTCCTTCTTTCTACAGCTGTTCTTACACATGTCTAAGGGGACTGAAGCCTGGCTTGTGCTCCCAGCTTTTTTGACGTCCCTGAGGCCAAGGCAGGCAGGTCAGGGTGGCAGATATCAGGGACAGTACTCAGGAACAGAGTTTCTTCATTCAGCCTCTTCGAAAGATGTCTATACCTTCAAGGCATCACCCCATCCTACACAAGGGAAACTTGCATCAGTGAGAAATGGTGAGGAAGAAACTTTGCAGAGGTGCAGCCTTGGCAGCCAGTGAGAACATATTAAAAACATGTTTAAAACCTTCAAGTTTGTTAATTGAAATGCAGTCAAGTTTATACATAATTCTTTATTCCTGTGATAACAGGCTGATATTACTAATGGATATTTATAATTCTTTTATATGGCAATAAAACCGTCTTCTAAACGTAGTCAGCTGTGTGCTGATTTTCAGGTCCTGTGGTTTATCCTGTCCATAGATACTCTTCTACACCTTTTCTGGTGTCTGGCAAACTATCTAGTGGATGTGTGCCAGCCATTATGCAAGATATTCAATTGCTGTATGGTGACGGATTAGAGTATTAAGACTAGTTATTTAGGTTGTTAATGATGATAATGATCCAAATCAATCTCCAGTGCCTTTTAGTAGGAGATGAGTGACAAAACACTTTTGAAAATCCTGGGATAAATGTCTTCATGTGTTTGATTCAGTTGCTCATACACAAATACTTAGCGTCACTCCAGAGACCTTACCGTGTGTGAGAGAGGATATCTGCTACAGAGGACTGGCAGATAAGAAGAGAATCTCAGGAGAATCAGACATTTCTGGACCATAGCATGAATACCTTTATGATAAGGGCAGGGGAATGGGGGGGATGCTCCCATATGTTTAGGAGAATTGAGCCCTGAATGTCTGACAATGCCTATACATCTGACCTCCCTTTAAATTCAAAATTATCAAACCAAGGGCAATTTCTGATAAGGAAATAAGGCCTGCAGTGTGCAGGAAGAAGTTCACTTGTTTTTATTTCTTGTTGAAAAGAAGCATTGCTGCCACATAGCCAGCCAGTAAAATTCAGAGGAGATCTAATCACTTCAGTGGGACTATGCAAAGGGCATGGCAAAATTCCTCTTCCTGGGATGATTGCAACTACACAGAATCAAAGAATCAAATATCACTAACTTGTGACGAGAACAGACAATGAGGAGAAAGTCAAATTCTTCTGACTTGGTGTTTGTCTCTATTTTAAAAAATGCAGTTGAAGCTTTAAATAATAGCCTGTTAATACAGTGAAGTTTCAGAGCTCAGTGAATTTTAGGTCCTTGTAAAGTAAACCTGGACCTAAAGCAGGTATTTCTCCCTAAGTTTGCGTCTGCTTCTATCTCCAGACACTGACATAAGATACTGAAGTTCCTGTTTACAGAGAGGACAGTGGAGGCCCATGGTATTGGTGTGCTACTTTGCACGCTGGAATAGAGGTGTGGAAGTGATTTCTGAGCACAATGCACAGGACAGACCTCCTTCTCCTTCGCTCCTGCAACTGCTTCTCACTTACTGAGTTGAGACTTAAAACCTTGCTTTTCTTTCAGCATCCCACTCTTGTGTCAGGGTTAGTCAAGTAACATTTGTGCTGTGTTAAGCTCTTGGTGGCCTTTCTGCTGAAACCTTGGGGGGCTTGGGCTGCAGCAATCTTGTCCAGCTTCCCTTTCTGCTTAATCCATCCTTGTCCTACACAGCATGTCTCTCTCCAGAGCTGGAGAGAGACAAAGCAGAGGGAAATCTCTTTCAAGTGTATTCATGCAGTGTCCCATTTTTGACTCTTTCCAGAGCTATGACAAACTGAGTATGTTTTATCAATAGATCCAGCAACTACAAACAAACTCATCTAATTTTTATTTTATTTTTGTGAGAGACTATATTTCAACCAAAAATTGTCCAACTCAAATTTATTACCAGAGTATAAATAACACTTTCTCTCTCCTTTTTCTCCTCTTAATTTCTACCTAGTGCCAATACTGTCTTAGGAGAAAAAATGTTGTCCTACTAATGTGATGTGCCAGTTCCCTTAAGCCCTTGGTCGATTTTATTTGAGGCTTTTATTCCATTCGGATTCTAGTTGCTCACAAAAAATAGGTCTCTTCAAAAATATGTTTAACTTAAAAATATATACAAATGGGAATCTTGTTTCAAACAGAGCTCCTTGTTCTTATACTATCATTTCTGAGCTGAAACTCTGATCTATGTTTCCACTGTTTTCAGATTTCATCTTGTTAAAGGGAGTATTTGGTATGTAGCACAACATTCAGCCAACACTTTATTACATTTTGGGATCCAATTACTCATGCAGGGTTTTGGTTTTGTTTTTTGTAACTTGGTGTAAGTTTCCTTTTCCTGATGAGGTTTTATTTTAATTCCCTTCAGTCTGCAATGTCCTGCAAGTATTTAGTGCTATTTTTTAAATTGTGGTGGAAATACAGAATGATTATTTCCTTTTTAACAAATCTGGAAAAGAACCAAATCCAGATGAAATGCATCTCCAAGATTTTTGAGTGAAAGCAACATTAAAGGGTATCTAATTAGACCTACAGTAATAACATCACCATCCTTGTTACGGGACATATATGTATATAAAAGCTTGTGATCTGCTGAGTTAGGAAGTTAGCAAGCTGGAGGGTCTACCACAATTTCTGAGTGCCCAATCAGCTACACCACATATTACACACACCATGGAAATTATAACCTACTCTATAGCTTTTGTGTAATCAATTTGGAATGACCAGATTTGGTCTCAAAACAAGACTTCCAGGATGCAAAAACCACAGATCTGAACAAAACCACAATTCCCTATATGCAAACTATCACATTTTTATATAGTGCAGTGAACCTAAAGAATTTAAAACAAGATGCAGAAAATCTGAAATGCCAGCAAACTAGTTGTGCTGTTCGCCTATGACCACCGAAAATGACTCTGAATGTCCTATATGGCCTGTAACTTTTTAAAGAACATTTAATGGGTACGCAGGAGTTGCCATCTATGAATCCAGGCATATAGCCTCACCAAATCCCAATATAGCATCCCTTCTGCTTGCAGTTGCTCAGCTCCTGAACTCCAACACAATCTTTAAATGATAAACTTCTGTACTCTTTGAAACATTGATCTGTGTCTGTGAATTTGAAGTAACATCTGTTCTTAAGAATTTCATTTATTTTGCTCAGCACTGATGTAAAATTTTGGGGTTTGGTTAAGGAGTTTGTTTTTAGTTTCCCCACTCTACTGCATCCATTTGCTATTTTATGCAAGTTTTGATGTTTTTATTAATCTTGGCAAAAGCCAGAAAATGGGATATCTTTAATAAGAAAGTCTAGACATTTTGGAATAACCCAAGGCATGGTGGGCCAGTTCTATTCAAATAGAGGTACAAGGCAGCATCTTATTTTGTAAAGGCCCCATTTATTTTGCCACTGTTCTGTTGCCTTACCCAGTTTGTCATGAAAATGGTGAAGTTAATGAAGTAAAAAAGAACACCAGAGGATAAATTTATACCAGGCACTGCAAAGTCTGCTTTCAAAATATATTCTGAACTGTATGTCTGTTTAATACTCATGTCATTCCAGTGAGGGATGTGGCAATAAGCTCTGGTGGGCTTGTTATGGCAAATTGACAGGGCAGCGAACGGATAAATATTCTGGATAGTTGAATAAAAGTATTTCTGCCCAAATCCTTGGTTTTTCAGGCATAAGTAGGAATTTTGTCATTTTCCCCTGTAGCACACATTAAGCATAGACACGATGATGCCTGCCTGTGGTGATTCTATAATGTAAGAATAGGGACAATGCTTGCTTTGGAAGAGGTGTATTTCTCTACAGCAACTGGTCCCCACATTTTTGAGGCAAATTTTCAACATTGAAAATTCAACCAATTCACATCACACTAACAGTAACCTTGATTTTCAGGCCAGTATGCACAATCATAAATATTCCAAGTTTCTTGAGGTCATAAAACTCCAGTCATTTGACGCAGCGTGTATCAATCCCTGAGCTGCTCATTTTTGCTTCCCTTTACACCCATTTAGGAAGAAAAGAAAAACGTTTACCATGACTTTCTTTTTATGACACTTTTGCCCAAATTGCTCAAATCCCTTCTGCAAGGAGGGACAAGAGAATATAGAAACTACCAGGAAGTTGTCTTTATTTTACTGTTCAAATCTTACCCACAGAGGCAGCTGGGGTGGGGTCCTGGAGGGGAAATTCTTTTAAGACAGAGGTAGCTGAAGCTCTGATCTGAATGGAGAGGCTGCACAACTGTGTGGCCACAGCTGCTTGATGTAATACAGGGGCACATATTGCCCGGATTGATGGCTCAGAGAACTAAAACTGTCTCCTCTCACCTCTGTGATAAATCCATGCTTGCAAGTTATGGCTGCTTTAGATCAGAGAAATAAAACATAGGGAGCTACAAGTGTCTGGTTAGAGAAACAGCTGAGTAACCTGAATATTGTCCTTTTCTAAGCTCCAAGAAAATGTTCTTCTTTTAGTTGAGCCCAGTGAAATAGATCTGGATTCTCTGCACCCCTCCTGTTATCACTGAAATATTTAAACACCTTATCTCTTATCTCCATCATGCTGTGAATCAAAATGATGGAGTGAATGATATGAAACTTTAAGCCATTAGTCTAGAGTTTTTCAAAAAATATTTGCAGATAGAGTCAACAAAGAAACAGTGTTACTGCATTGTAGGAAAACAAGATGAGGGGAATGGCACAAGATTTCCTTTAGTGTATGATCAATACTGGGCCAAATAATGGTTAAGCCCAAATAATGTCTTTCTCTATCCTGCAGCTTTTTTATAGAAATCAACACATTTCCTGAGCACTAACAGGAGTTTCTGATGGTTCACTGTTCTCAGACAAAAACAATTGCCCAAGGTTGGGAGCCCAATGGTCCTGTCCTTGGGGCAGAGCTGTCAAGAATTAAGAGAATTTGCAGAACACTTCTTTGTTTAACTGAAAGTGTCTCAAATTCATTGCATTTTCAAGAAAACAAATGCACACATTACACAGAGAGGTTCTGCCATCAGGAAAATATTGACCGGATGCATTCATGCTAAAGAACAAAAACATAAATATAAACAAAACCCTGACAAAGAAAGATATTTAAACATTTTGAAGAATGTGTTCAGAGTAAAACATCTGCATAACCACTTGGTCACAAGTGATTCAAAATACAAAATATAAAACTAATCTGTAATTTTTCTAGAGGTGAAGTTGAACACTGTGGTTCTGGTTTTCTGATGTGTCCTGTTGTATCAATCACACAGCTTAATACAGTACAAGACCTCTGCCAGATGAGAACAGAAGTTCCACTCACAGAAGTTATCAAATCCAGGATCCAGTTTTTGCATAATGTGAATGTACAAATTCATCTATATATATATACCTCTACATGTGTTTTCATTACTTCCTAAGCTCTTGCAAGGCATAAGAAACCAACAGAATCAAATAGGCCACCACAGCACACTCTCCTATCAAACAGAATGCATTTATCAAACAGAAACCTAGTTAAAAACTGCAGTGCAGCTTCACACAGCTTAAGCAGATGTTCTATTTAGTGATGAATTTCCTGAGTGGGCTAATGGGGACCTAAGAAGGTCCTAAGGTTCCTCTTGTACCAGAACCCTGAGTGGTGTTTCCCAGAGTAGCAGCTATACCAATGACCAGCTTATTTGTTCCCATCATATCTGTTCCCAGCACTGTCATGTCTTCTCTTTGCCCAGACAATTCCTTCAGCCATGCATGAAGACCAGTTTGGTATAATTTTCAGTACAAAAGGAAGTGCTTTAAGGAGATGGTCCCCATGTAACCCATAAATTTTGAATTTTTTGTATCATGGGTAGCATCTATTAATTGGTGGGGGCAGGGGGGATCTGAATTGTATGTAGCAGCACAAGCTCAATTACACCTAATGTGAGCTACCCTTCTATGGAAATATATGTGGAAAGATGTGAAGGCAATACATGCCACTTTGCCTATGCCTGGAACCAGTTGTGCTTTCACTCATCCCCCCTAACTTTAGACATCTGCCAATGGCAGTGAACTTTTCTCTCTCCACTGACAGAAAAAGAAATTTTGGAAGTCTCTGCCTGTAACTTAAGCAGCATTGCCAACGATCTGAAATAGGTGGGATGATTCTAACTTTCTGTGGGGTCCTGCCATGGTCCATCTCCCCTTAAATGTCTAGAAGCAGCTTCAGTAATGAGACATTTTGATCACTGAAATTGCCCTTGCCAAGCCCAAGATTACACACTGCTATGTACCCATTTGTTCATGGTGGTTAATGCTGAGAATGAGCCTAGCAGGTAACCTTGCATGGCACTTCATGATCATATACCTTGGACATGTATCCTAGCTTTCACACTGACACAGTAGCTAATTATAAAAACAAATTGTAAGCCTATCTGTTTGTCCTTGCCTGTTGCCAAGTAATGTTTAGTTTGGTGTGGGACAATAGTATCAAAATGCCTGAACCAAGGTTGATATATAATAAGAGAATGATGCTAAGAGAAAACAATTGCAATAAGTAACTTTCCCCATAAGGAAAAGAATCAGAAAGCTATAAACAGTTCTACAATTTTGCATGCTTTTTTACTTTAGCACTAGCTTGTATGTCAGAGAATAAACTTCATTTCATGTATTAAAGTTAGGATTATAATTTCAGCTTCTTCAATATTTGTAAAAAATGAAGAAATATGTAACTCTCTTTATTGACTTACAAAACCTCAATAATTTCTTGAGGGCTACATGTACAACCCTGAAAGATCAGGTGAATTTTTTTGTTTATAAAAATCACAAAGAAGTTAATATGGTATAAACTATCCAAGTGAAGTTTGGATCCTTGATGCCAAAGCTGTCTGCTTACTTTGTGACTTTGATCCAGCCAATGTCTACAGCTATGCATAATTTTACATATTCTGACCTTCATGTTGTCAGTGAAAAAGATGCAGCTAATGCATAGCCAATTGCAGATTCACATCTTAATCATTATCACAACACAACAGAGATCCTTTTCACCTTTGTACATATTTTCAAGTTGTGATAACCTGACTAAAATCAACACACTTTCTAAGGCATTGGGAAGCAAACATAAATGAAGCCTTGTTCAGAATACATTTTTTTTTCTCTTTAGGATTTCTAAGTAAAGCTGAATCCACCAATTCCAAAATTTCTGAAACTTTTTCTAAGTTTAGCCAACTTATTTTTACATATGTTATGTTCAGGTTTTATTCTATATCCACAAGTTTTTAAATTGAGGCTCTTAGCATGTGGGAGACTTGAGCCAGCGTTTCTATTAATGCTGCCTCCCTACTGACAAGTTCCTAATGTGCAATCTTTTGCTTCCTAAATTCTACTTGGTTGCCAAAACCCAGGCAAAGATTGGAATTAGCTGTCCATAGGTAAAATTCCTAAATTTCAGTTCAGTTGACAATATCATATTATTTTTGAAGTTCTAAGAATTGCGAATCCTTTTTATTTCCCTTGCTCAGCAGACAAAGAAAATCTCTGTGGCTGAGACTCAAGTCACAAGCACCATGGCTTCAAAACATGCAAACAAACAAACAAACAAACAAAAAGCAGGAAAACAGTTATTTTCTTTATTCTCTCAAATCCATAATTTTTCCAACTCTTTATGGCTTGGTCTTTCCACCCAACCTTCTAGAGGCATTTTTGTTCCACGTGACTCTTCAGCACTTTCTCTGGATGTCTCTGCCTGTAAAGAGAGGAAGGCTTGGCTTTTGATTTATCAGCTAAGTCCCTGATGAAAATTAAAATACTTTTCCTGTTGTGGTGGAGAAAGAGTGCTTGCAATGGCTTGACCTGTCCTGACAGCTCTCTGTGTTTATTAACTTGCCTGAAACTTTTGTTTTGGGATGTCAGCCATTAATCTCTATCAATGTTGAATTCTTTATAGAAGACTTCTGGAAAATAGTTTTCCATTAGAACTGTTCTAGTTTTATAGCAAAATACTTACCTTTCATCTAGAAAAAACTGAAACAAAATAGTTTATATATGTTAATATTTTGGTAACCTTATGTATTATTGGACTTTGTTTAATCACATCTTTAATTTAAATGAAAATCTGGCTCCTCACTGTGACCAGAAAAAAAGATACATTCACCTCCACCATGTTGTGTCCAAAGACACAATAGCAGGTTAGGGAGACAGTACAGCCTATTTCTGGATAGCAGATGCTCTGTAGTGTAATCATTATTCATTGGCTGCAAGGATTTTCAGGCAGACTGCCAAACAGCCCATGTGCCTCTGCTTATTGCCACATTTCTTAAAGGTAGGTTTTTAATTGGGAAAGGGAGAGATCATGTGTGATTTGCTATGCAGTTCTTGATAAGTAGTATTTTACATTAACTGCTATGACATTTTTTCACAGGCAGGAAGCTTTGGAGAATATGATCTGCCTCTCCAACAAGTATATATTCAACTATAAAGCTCCATAGAACACAACTGTTCCTAAGAAGAGAGGAAAACTGAGAAATTAATGACACTAGGCTGTAGTTCAGGCCCTTAGATGAGTGTATGCAAAGTGCACATATCCACCTTAGAGAGCAAGTGTTATGTTCATGAATGCATTCCTTCTCCAAGGCAAAGTACTCTTACCAGGCACTTTTCATCTCTATCTAGACCTGTATTTTCTTCTGTATTTTGTACAATATACCCCTCCCATATGGCAGTGGATAAAACACACATTTACAGATGAGTTTAATTCCAGGATTTGATGAGCAAGACAAACATATGGTTTGCATCTTCTAGACCTTATCTAAGAATTTATAGCTTTCCAGATCACCAGATCCTTAGGTCTTATCTGTAGATATAAGATGTAGCCCTATGGGAATAAAACTATAGGATTCTGTCTTAGAAAAACTAAAATACAGTAAAAAGATTCACTGCAATCTTGAAAGGTGCAATTTTCACATTTGAATGTCTAGAACAAATAAATCAATTTCTAGTTTTTAGCTCACTTCAGGTTTGTAAGACTTGATTTCAACACCTCCAGATGAAACCGTCATATGGGTATATAGATTTCTTAGTAGGAATCTAGTTGGTCTTCCTCTTACTTCATGTGTGTGTCAGTGATGTAGATGTACATCTGAGCTGGTCACCCAACTCTTCTTTCAGGCAGTAAGAGGAAGAGGCTCCTGGAAGGTGCTTATCATGTCTTCCTGAAGTAGACTTTTAAAGTAGATCTGTTAACCACACCCAAAAAAAAGTGTGTTTTTTGTTTGTTGCTTTGAGTTTTTTTTATTTAATGTGTTGGCAGAAGCTAGGGATTTATTCCTCATGTAGACATCTGTCTTGACACACCTTGCATTGCTAACCCACAGAGCTAATGAAAAACAACCAGGTTTTAAAAATGGAAGCAAGAGGGACGTGGTATGAGGACAGAGTAGAACTGATAACACATTTGTTCAGCCTGGTTCTGCTGTTATACAAGCCCTGCTTCATGTTCTTCAGCATCACAAATTGCAAGCAAGAAAGAAAAACTCACTTTTCTGGTGTGCTGCAGTTGCCCATCTTTGCCTATATCAGCTGACTGGAAGTAAGATTGAGCTTTCTTGCAGACTGCTGGGATGACCCAACCTCTGAACGTGGGAGGAATGAAATCAGAGGGTACCACCATCCCACCTACATTGTAATGCAGCCGTGGGACCCTGTCAAGAGCTGCTGTCACCTCTTGTGCTTGCACCCACCTCTGAGGGCACCCTTTCCACCATCCATCTTCCATCTGTCTTATGCTTCACCACCTTGGGGAGGTTTTGTGATATATCACTGGGGGTTGAGAAGACTGTACCAAGACGTATGACTAGAAATAATGAAGTAGAAATTAGAACAAACAGAATAAGTATACAGAAAAAAAGTTTCCTAAAGCTTCCTGCCAATGAACTCTCAACAGGCATAAAAGGAAAGACGCTCAGGATTTACAGGCCTTTTCTTCAGTGTCTTCTAGCCTGACCTTCAGATGCACTACACAGCAGACAGTCACAATGCACTCACAGACGTGCTCATGATCAAAAGGTGCAAGGGCCCATGACTCTTCTGAAAATATCTCAGCAGGTGATCTGTTACTTTAATAACTTTATATATCTGGCACTTTGCTCCACCTTCTTTAGCCTTACTAGAGCACCTGCTCAACTGTCTTCATAAGATCTCCTATATTGTTCCACAAAGTTGCAAAGATATGAATAAAAGTATCCTGACTTTCATGTTCACTCCCTCTCTAACTTATCTGCCCCTTTTAGGAAACCTGACTCACTGTAGATATCAGTTTAAACTATACAGACCAAATCCACTAAACTTTCCAACTACATTTTATGGGTAGACATCATCCTCCTCCCAATTGGAGACCATCTTGGGTTTCCTTTTCCATATGCATCCTGATCGTTAGGATTGGGGTATGGTTTAACAGAGTTTACTTTAGACCATGTGAAAAATTAGTTGCATAAAGCCTAAAAAAATGTAAAAGGTTCATTGTAGGGTATGATGCTGAACTGGCACAGGACAGATTAAAGTCAAAGTAGTCAAACCTGAGCTACTGGAGGCTGCTGTGTGCTGTCAGTTGGCAGGGATTTTCTCATGTACATTACCACTGGAAAGTATCCTAGAGGTGGAGGGGAGGGACAGAAGCTCTTTCCCATTCTTCTGGGACCATGAGAGCATATTGCTGCTGGCAGGGGAGGGAGAAGGGGAATGGATTCATCAGTCATGAACATTAGGAGTTCCAAGCTGCTTGCCCTACTCTCCAGTTCCCAGAAGGAAGGAAGGAAGGAAGGTCGCAGAAGAAAGAGTCTGCAAAATGTTCTCAGACACCAAACAAGTCTATGAGGATAAAAATAAAAAGGAAAAAATCCTGATAGTTTTATGTCTGGTCTGAATGATTAAGCAGGTTTTTCCATCGCTGATTTCTATGACTTCATATCTGTGCGTTGAAATGGAGACTCCACTAGAGCTGATGATGAAACTCCCACTGAATTCCAGGAGCTAGGCTTTTATGTGTAGTGTCTAAGGAAAACTTTTTACTAATTTTGAATGTCCTAAGTGCTATTTGAGGAATTTCCAGCTGCCATAAAAGCTATTGTTGTCTTCCTAGTACTGCAAACACATTTCCATTCCAAAAGAGATGTGTACAAATATAAGTATTTTCATAAGTCTTTTCAGCTTCTTATTGTCTTTAACAACAGATATTTCCACTGATAAGCCTGACTCATTATCTTACACATGGGTAAGTAAACCTTAATGAAATCAAAGATTGGGTCTTCAAGTCTATTTGGTCTGTATGCTGCCTGTCAGGGTTTTTATGTTGATATTTCCTGCTAGTACATCTGACAGCCTGAAGTGAAGCTCCCAGGCTCCACTGGTGTGCTCCACAGGTCTACAGCTACAATGGGAATAAGGGAGATCTGCAGGGAATTGGGAGAAGCCAGTTCGTTCCACACAGATGTGTCCATTGCCACTACTATGAAATGTGGAAAGCAGGAGAATACTTCAAATGTTCTGTCTCCATGCTAAATTCCCTTCTCAGCACCACTGTGGCACAGGTATCCTTCTGGGTCTCATTTCTTTCCCTATCTGAAAAAAAAAAAGATGACATCACTTCTCTTGTGTTCCTACAATTATTTTTTTGTTTGGTTGGTTGGTTTTTTTTGAGGGGGAGGGAGAACTAATAGGGGAATGCATCATTTAGCTGGCAACAGTTTAAGTTTTTGGTTTAGTAATTAAGTATTCATGAACAGGGTAAGAAGGAACTACCATGAGTGGTCCTATGCAGTTTAGAGCTTTTTCTTTGATGATGGAAAGGAGAGTGAGAACCTTCTTGGGGCAGGAGAATATTAAATGATGCTCACACTTCTTGAATGCCATCACATACCGTACATTCTCTGGAGAGGGTGAGGTGGACTGTTACCACTTCAGTAACAGAGAGGGAATGGCTAAAGACACTGCTTTGCACAGACCTAGTTCACATAGGCATTTCATCACCTTTGGATGAAGAAGGCAAAGCAATGTCCAGCCTGTGGATCCCAGAATCTTTTAGATATGAGAGTTACTTGGGCTTTCTGGACTTTCTGATTTTTCTTGACATACACACCTTTCTCACAGTGTTTCCATTTTCATGACTGCAGCAGGCACTGGAATATTTCCAGTCCATCCTCTGATGATGGAATGCTCAAATGTCCACTTCTGGAAGGATCCAGATATTGCATGGGCCACCATTGGTTCCAAAAGGAAGGAAAGGCCTATGTTTCCTCACCATGTTTCCTCATCTATGTCCAGATCTCCAGTTTCACCCATGCCACCTGGGTAGTCTTGGGCATATAGTCAAACTTGGCTGCCAAGAAGTACCAAATGCCTAAAGCAGATAAAAAAGGTTGAGTGTGCTGAGTCATCCTAGTTTGCAATTCAAGAGAACAAAAAATAAATGTGCAACAAGGGTGACAGGTTGTCATGCCACAGCACAGCACAGCATGATTGTGTTTGCTGCTGGCTTAATCCAGAAAACATCATTTGGCTGGACTCCTTTCCACATCATCTGTATGGCAATGTCACTTGCTGTCCTTTCATCACTATCTGATGTGGTTGATATCTGCACAGTTTCATTCCTACAAAACTCTTGTTGCTTTTGCCATTGATTTTTGTGCAAGACACTTTTCCGTGTCCTTTCATTTCTAATTCATTCCCTTCTTTGCTTGTCTTGAATGTTCCCATGTGGTTATAATTGCTTTTAGTAAATCTATGCTACTTAAGAGAAGCATAAAAGTCAGCATGCTGGCACAGACCACAGCAGACAGATTGTAAAGTTGTGTTCAAGTCTGTTGAGATTTCTTTCTTTTTTGACAGAACTGGACAACAAGATCTGAGAAGAGCAAAGCTAACTTCAGAAAATCCTAGTTCTGTCCTGCAAATGTCAATTTAGTGTGCCATTTTTGTCATCTTATATGTGAAATAGTGAGGGAAAAAAACCCAGGTTTGATCAAAAACATGCGCACAGCAATATGAACAGCTTATATGAATATCATTAATAATCTTTCTATCAAAGTGTTGGGAGCTGTTTCACTTTAGTTTTTCCACTTTATATCAATTATCATTATTGTCTGGGTTTTTTTAGACATTGAGGCCTCGTAAAAAAACTTTAAACAATGATTGACTCTACCAACTATAAAGCAAAGCATAAATCTTTCAATTTGAGGCAGAAGAAACAGTGTTTTGCAGAAAAGAATCTTCTATGCTAACCAGCCTTCACCTATATTTCCCAAGATAAACAACTGTAAGACTATGGGGTTTTGATGCCTCTAAATTAATTCCTGGATGCCTCCTCCTTAAGTATTTAACATGAGATATATGAACTGATTAAAACCATACATACTCACCAACCTTCCCTGTGTTATAAAATAATTAAACTAAAATTTATTAGATTTTCACCATACAAATTATTAATAAGTCATTCATTGTCTTGAATGGATTTATACCAATTTGGGTGTGCTGCAAGTCTGGCCAAAGAAGAATAAGTTCCCTCCTCTGGGGAAATTCCTTGGCATCAGTTCTTCCCATATTCTATGAATAAGAAGTTAGTTGTGTGTGTTTAAAAGAGCAAAGAAAAAAATTCATGGTAGCAAATAGCTCTTCCCCACAAATGCTTACAGACTGAATATCCTAACAGAGAGTTTTCAAGATACTGACAGTAAAATTGCATGTGACAGAAGAAATATTTTGTACCAGAAAAATCAGCAAGAAAAGAACCAAAATAATGTCTGGAAGTAACAGAAAGCAGAACTGCCAGGGAAGATTTTTGCCATATAACAGACTGATTTCTAGCAAGAAGGAAGAGCTAAAGTATTATAGCTTATGCAAATAAATCAAGAAAGTAGAAACTAACAAATTAAATTGCATTAACACAAAATATCAATAAATCCCATGTTTATAACTGGATGCAAAAAAAAAGTACTGACACGTAAATGAAAAAGATTTTTTCCACTGCTCTGAATACCTGAGTACCTTAGAAAATTGCCTAGAAAACCTTTGAAACAGGAAAGTGAACCCTGCCCGTGCTGAATGGACTCATATATGTTGGCGAGAATCAGGGTCACACTACTAAACAGAATTACATTTTCTATGGTGAGTTTAGTAGCCAAACAGCAGAGAATACATTGGAAATGTATAGTGTATTTGTCAGCTAGACTGTGGTTTTCTGAATACTTCCAAACTATAGACTTGGAAAAAAGCTTCCAGAAAGTAAAAATCTCACTATACTTCCCAAAAAAACCCAGACAAAACATGGAGAGGTATTTATGAAAGGCTTAGATTTCTCTCTTCCATGTATTAGTGTTTGGACTCCATACATTTGAGAAGGCTGAAAGAATGTATATCTTACAAGCTAGTGTGCCACCTTTGTTGCAACAAATTACGATATGGAAAAGTTTTGTCAATCCCTTTGCAGGAAAGTTTGCTGTGGTGGAATCAAGATTGTCTGGGAGAGCACTTGGCTTCCTTTACTGTGAGATTGCCCCTTCCTTGAGATCCCCTTTTTCACTACAAAGTTGTCATATTCTGCAGCAAAGGAACCAGGAATCCCAATGAATAAAAACTTATGTTCTTATCACATGGTTGTGTTTCAATGGCAGCATATGTAGGAGGGCCTCTTGATTAGGTCTAGCAAAAAGAGGAGGAAAGGAAAGAGCTAAAAATTAAACAATTTAATGAAATGAAATGGAATGAAATTAAATTAAAGAGAAAGGGTAAATTGGAACATTAGCTAGAATTCCCAGTGTCTTCTTCAGAAATAAATATATGGAAGAAAGGCCCTGATATTAGCTCAGCTGGTTAGAATATGGTGCTAATAATGACAATGTTTTTGGGTTCAATCCCCACACTTAAGAATTGATGTTCTTTGTGGATCCCTTTCAGTTCAGAATATTCTGTGATTCTGTGAAAGCAACCCCAAGTCTGTGGAAATTTTTGAGTTTTCTTTCCTTGTTCAGCAATTTTTAAAATTTTTTTTTTAATTGGAATAACATCAGAATAGCTTGATTTATAGTACGGACTCAGAAGCAGCTTTCCCTGGCCTACCTAAGAGAGTCATGAGCTTCAGAGCAGGATGACAAGGTGCAGTGAGGTAATGAGTGCAGGGAAAGGAAACAAAGAATGCGTGTCTTTGCCACCAAAATTTTTGCTCATGTGATTGTCCTGAGAAACTATGGTATTCAAACTACACATTTTCTGAAAAAAATGAATTTTGTATTGTTGTTTGCAATTCCATTCTATTGGGCATTTCCAGAGTTACAAGTAAATCCATACACAACCTTCCATAAAACTTGGGATCACCTATTCTAAATTTTCTAAGTTAATCCATTCTTGCTCTAGTGAATAAAGCTGGGAAAAAAAAAAAAAGAGTACTTATCCTCTATAATAAATGTAGAATTCATGCTACTAGATTTAATTTAGAATTGCTACAAATTTATTTTTTAATTTCCTACAAATTGCAATATCATAAAATGTCATGATGCTTATTCTGTCAGCATGTCAAAATGTCACATGAGTAGTGCAAAAATTTTTGAAACATTTACTAAAACTTGGGGTTTAGTACATGACAAATTTCAGTGGCATCTTTAATTCGTACAAGCCTAACAAATCAGTTGTGCCACACACAACAAATCAATATTTTATCAGCTTCAGTGAGACTTCCTGAGCTACTTCCCTAATTAAAGGAAAGATAGGTACTAATTTCTGTTCTCAGATATATTCATAGAAATTTGGAATTGTTCCAGTTTAAGTCAATCAAATTAGTTTAGCTTCCTAAAGACATTGCACTGTGATGTAATTGATATCATCACTCAATTTCCACTCAAGAGGAACATATTAATACTGCCCACAATCAGCAAGCCTCTTTTAAAGAAATTAATTCATACAAATCTATACACAAGTGGAAAAGGTTTTTGAAGTTTGCATGTAATCATTTTGCTCTCAGAATTGTGAAGTTTTCCTGCATTGTATCATGGTCATGCTTTGCATACCAAGAGATATTAGTAATGACTGTTAAAGTATCCTGCCATTAAAAAAAATTTACAAAACTGACATGACATTTGACAGGATTAATGTTTGCAAGAAGAGAATTACAAAATGCAAAAGCTGAAAGGATGATCACTTTCAGTATTTCTTCATATTAGCTTTATTGGATATTAATCTTTCTATGCTGTTTCCAGCACAGGGAATTATGTGGGACAGACTGTCAAATGTGTTTTCTGTCTGCTCTTAATTGGCTTCCATTGATGCCCATGGATTTAAGCATTCACTTTAATAGCAGATTTTCTTCAACATTAGGCATGTTTGGAAATTGCTTCTGCAAGTTACTAGTGATTGGGAAAAAATGTTTTCCTCAGGCTGAGTCCTCCTTTGGTTAAGTATTGCCTCAAAATAGATCCCACAGTGGGACAAATGTGTTTGTTGCTTAGATATGGTCTGCCAGATTTTCATGTGGAATATTTCAAGCCGAGAAGGGAGGATGACCTGTACCGTGCAAGTTCTTCATGGGTGTTTAACACCCACAGTTTGAAACCCTATCTCTGTTTATTTTCTCAAATGAAAACTGAGAGCATGTTTCTGGGTCCTAGGTTTGGACCAGACCTCCCTGCCAGTGAGGCCTGGCAGGAATGACTGAATAAGCAACCGTTTTGGGTCATGCTAAAGTAACCCCGGTTTGCTGGCTGGAAAGAGCAGCCAGAACTTGCAGTTGCTCCTGGGCTGGCTGACAACTGAAGCCTGTTGTTGCTAGCCCTTCCCCTGACCTTCAGCTTGACTTTTGGCTACTGATTTTGTTTTGGTCCCTGAACCCAGATCCTCATACTAAACACTGATTTGGACTGTGTGTGTCCTATTGCTTAAACAAAGGTCATGTGATAGTTTTTCCAAGTGTGGAGAGTAAATCTTAAGACTCATGTCTTTGCAGAGTGTATCAGGATGGGCCACCCCTAGTGAATTTAGTGCAGGTGTTCTCTGGTATCTGGGTTAGCTGAGTGTGGATTTGGACTGCTACTGCAGAAAGCCATCCTCTCATTACTGCAACCAGATGTGCACACCTCACATGAGGTGCTAGGACTCAGAAGGATATATCCTGTGACTCACAGTGTGGTATAAAGTGGCACTACCCTGAATTGTTTTCATTATGTGTTGGGAGAGACCCTGCTCCTTTCCAGATGCCTATGCCGAAGTGCTCTCAGCCCACCAACTTAGCAACATTTCCTTCCTATCTGTTATGTTCCATATTTCTGTCTAGGATTTTTTTTCTAACAGATGGTAAGACACAGACTCTACAGACCTGTTCTAACTGTTGACGTTAATCCAGCTTTCATTTCTGAGCCTCAGAGGATATTTTGAGACGTGAGGTGTACAGTAGGGTAACTGGCATCTGAAGAAGGCAGCTTGGCTTTGTTAAGGAGATCACAGAGCTTACAAGTGGATACATCAGGTTTTAATCACTACAGCATTTCCTCATGCTGAATGTCAATATTGGAACAGAGTGCCAGGACTGCATTGCCATGCTTTCTGGGGTAGGCTTTAACAGTTGCATGATGGGCATGCTCCAACCAGATAAGGGTGCACAAATGAGAAAAAAAACATCAAGCCAGAAATGGGTGGTTGTTTTTAAACATCTCCCTATAAACTGACCTTCAGATGGCCGAAGCTTTGTGGTTTATAGCAGTTTAATGCTGCCAGTTGCAAAGGACCGTAGTGACAGGTAAGTCATTGCTGTCGTATTGGTGCAGTCGAAGACTTCTAAAATTCCTGAAATCCTCACAAAATTCAAATTTCAGGACTTGCATGTGGTTTGTTCATTACTAGTCTGTAATGTTGATAATACTTTGAGTCTGACTTGGCACTAGAAGAGCTGAACTTAGCTCCGAGTAGGCCTTTGATAGGAGCATATCCACCTATTTGTGAGACTCTTTTAAGCTTTGGTGACAGAGTACAATGAAGGCTGAGGAAATATGTGTGTTACCAAAAAAATGCTAGGAGCTCATTCTCCAACACAGCACCTTGAAATTTCTGCTGCAGAAAAGATTGCCCACCACTGTGCCAGCAGCCATTGAAATTTGGGCTAATAGGAGCAGGATGCTAAGTGAGGTTGCAGGAGCACAGTTCATTACAAGCTGCTGTGAGATCTGTGCACTTTGCAAGCTCTTGGGGCTTAAAGTGATCTTAGGTCAGCCAGTAGACTGAAGTTACACACTGGGTTTTCAACCCAAATTTCCTCTGAAATCTCAAGTGAGGTAAAAAAAACCCCAAAACCATATGGATCAATATACGTATAGTAGTGCATCCTGCAATTTCACTTGCAAGAATTGCAGGATTCCTATCACTAATGCCTGCATTGTGCTCTGTTGGATACTGTAAACTATTTTTTATGTATCTGATGATGTGGTTTCTCTACTTAGAGGCTGCCCTGAGTCCCACTTGCTAGGGACCAAAAGTGAAATAAAGAAAATGGAGGTCCTATGCTCAAATAAAGCTTTATGTAGAAAATCTCAGTTTAGCTCAGGGAATATTTTACACCTGAATAAGTGATTTGTCAGTACTAGGAAAGATCTGGAGCAGTCAATGGCCCCATAGCAATGTTCACAAGGCATCAGTAAGAATAAGGACAGTGGTCTCTAGATTGCTGTGTTTGGCTTTTCTCCGTTGGCCTCTCCAGTCTGGTCTTCCTTCTTATTCATAGAGGGGTCAAAGAATCCCAGTTTGGGGTTGTCTTGACTGAAACCTGCTTAATTCCCTCTGTCCCAATGCTGATAATTGCCATTCCAGCTCTACTTGTCTTTCTGCCTCTAGCTGAGTTTCAGTAACTCCCATCTTTCAGAATGGAAATGAACTTCTTATAGAAATGGTGGGTAATTGGTCCAGCTCATCATAGTATAGACAGGTTCTTAGTGAATTACCAGATCAAAATACTGGTTGGGCTTATGGATACCAGGTATATTAGGTGCAACAGATTTGCAGGGACATTCTGGGGCAATTCCAAGAGCAAGACAGTGCAGACAGATTATTAAGAACAGTTCTGAGGAAGTCTTGGATGAAGTTCAAATCACTGAAATGACTAATGCATTTCAGATTTGGCCAGGAAGCAGCTGTAAGCCTTCATTTCCAACAGAAGGACACCAACCATTAAACAGTGAAGTCTCTTTGACACATCACTTTTTACCAACTTCACTGTCGCAGGAATTTAATCGTTAATACTTTTACTATCAAGGCAAATGGTTATGTGAGGTTTGGGCACAGATAAGATGATTTGTTTCTTATGTCCAAAATATGTTTGCTGCAGGCTAGGTTTGCTGCTAAGTAGACAAACCACATCTGAAGCACTAATGCTCTCATAAACTGACTTCTGCTTTCTGATCATTTCTTTTAAACACAGCTTCTATTCAGCATCAAAAAATATCAGCACTTTTCAGAGAAACTAGATCTCTCAGCTTTGACACATGATTTAGCACCCTGATCATTACACAACACATGGTTTCAAAGTGTCTTTTGCAGTTTTAAATGTGTGATGTTACTTGAACTACACTGTCTTTTTCACAGACTACGCTGGGAATTTCATTGTACATATTTTCAATCAGGTTTCCTGACACTTGAGTATAGTTTTCTCAAATAGCAGGAACCACTGAAACACTACATGAAACAGCATTATGCAGTGTGGACTAAGCAGGTGCAACTTTCCTGACCTCTACACAGAGGTGTTGTGAAGCCACAAGTATTTTGAAATGGATCTCTCTTACCCCATTTTTGACATTTGGAGATAATCTGAAAACAAGCATAACACTAATGCCACGACTGCTAGGGATCAAGATGTTCCTTTCTGCCTTTTTAATTTCCTCCTTTGGTATCCTGAGTCATTTCTCTTTGCAAACTCTTCACAGAGACAGATCGAGCACATCTGAGGTAGCACTTGCTTCTATCAGTACAGAATTTTCCATGGGCAAAGGAGTGGGTGAGGGAGTTCAGTTAGCCATGGGGTACCTTCTTTGATCCAGCTCACCACAGGCCCACATAAGTGCTAGTAACAGCACTAGGGAGGGCTGTGGCAGTGAGGGGCTGAGCCCACACGACAGCATGAGAGCTCCCCTTTCAGCAGCAGACTGGATTCTTAGCAGATTCAAATTATCTTGGAGGTATGGCATGAGTAATACTCATGGCTGACAGCCACTGGAAAAGCCAAATCAGCACAGCCTATGCTTATTGCTGAATCAACTCCTTTCTTATAGCTTCAGAAACACAAGGCTGTGCTGCCTGCCAGCAATGAGAAAGAGTAAATGTGGATCAGAAACTTCAGCCTGTGAGAGGATGAAGGAGCTGAAGCTCTCTGGTCTCTATGTATCACAGGAAGGGGAGGCAAGATATAAGGGTTGGTGGGAACAGAGCCCTTTTGTTGATGGACAAGTGCTGACAAGGATTTCTCCTTGACAGCATGTTCCTGCACTGGCTATTTTGATTGTTCATCTCTCCCAGTGACAAAATTTGTGGATCCACAGCACTGTAGGGTGCAGCCTTGAACCCCTGCACTGCCAGGCAGTGCCAGGGTGGCACTGCCTCATGGCACACACCTACCCCTTGGCAATGGCCTGACTTGAGCTATCTGAAAGCCAGCTGCATACTTCACAGCTCTGAACCGGGGCTTTCCAGCAAAAGCTGTGTTTCATGAAGCCACTTGTTCACATCAGCTTTGCTCACTTTGGCCAGACAAAGGAAACTATGAGGCTTCAGGAAAAAATCCCTTTTCCTGGGAGTGCATTGTTCCCACCAATTTCAGTAACACAGCCTGTGCTAAAGAAAAGGCAGAATTTATTCCTACCTTTCCCAATTTGGTTAGGTACTATTTCCAAGGCTATTCCAAAGTAAATAGGTCAGGGGTACCTGCCAAAATATCAACCTCTTTCACCTTGTTATTGCTCCCTGGTGTGCCCTTGTTTCAGGAGGAGTAGGTTAATAAGAGTCCACTGCACGACCTTAACCAGCTGAGGTGGGGATATGGTGCCCTGGGGGCTAGCTCTAGTCATCCAAGCTTTCCTGCAGACATTAACACTAATTGGTCATGAAAGTGGAAGATGTAACTATTCTGAAATGTAACATAGTGAGATGAGCAAACCACCATGGGCTGCTTCAAACCCACTGCTGCAGATGTACAGAATAAAAGCAAAACTCACCTTGTGGGTGAAAGGATGTAATGGTATCACTGTTAGTGGTATTTTACTAGACCAAGAGCTCTGTCTTGCAAAGGCTTGGCCAGAAGACATATGCTTGCTTTTTTTGGAGACTAAAAAGATCTGGTTTAAAATCACACAAGAATCAAAAGCTGCACAATGTAATAAATACAAAATTCTGAAACTCAGAACAAGGCAGTTTTAGTTTTCAATCATGTATAATATGAAGGTCTAATCTCAGCTGATTTTACCTTTTTTCAAGCAAGACATAGACCATGGATCTATGACTGCGAAACATTGGTAAAAATTGGGATTCAAGTCATGACAGTAAATTCTACCTATCAAAATAAGCACTGGCACTTTTGAAACATGGTTGCCTGGTCCTTGGAAATACATTTTTTTACTCTAAAACTTGTTTTCTGCTCATGCTGTTTTATCCTCTTCTGCTCTTTGTCACTAAGGCACTTATCACTGTCACCAGCATGAATCCAGGCTGACCTGGCGGTTTGTTTCTCAGTGGGAGGGCTGTGTCATTGCAGGCAGATGATAGAAGAAGATTCATGATAATATGTTATGGCGTTCATAAGATAGCAATCAAATAAATGAAATCATCATCTGGTTAAAGCAGAAAGCAAAACATATGTGAAATAAATTTTAAGCCAGCAGAAATAAAATCCAGTGCTGTCATCACCCCAGTGCTCTATCACCTGTACAGAAACGGTGCATCTTGCGCTGGGTCTTCTTGCCACCCACCTCATAAAATCATGTGCTTGCAGACCAGTGCTATCATAAAGCAGAATTTAAACATGCTACAGCAGAATGTGCAGAGAAAACAATCAAAGGCTTTGGAAGTTTTTTGGACTGGATTTCGGGGGCAGCAAAAAGCCTTCATTCATGAGGGAAGTGTTCTTTGATATAAATAGCTTTATATCTCTAGAGTTTTCTTCCCACCTACATAACTATTTCTCAGCTGTTGAGGACTGTTACTGTTCCATGAGGAATCCAAAATCAGGGTAGTGGGTTTTAATTGTGGGAGAACTACCATGAAATACAGTAGCAGCTATTTTTATTATGCTTTTGTGTCATGTTTCTTTTCCCAAGGGGTGTCACAGGATGATTGCGAGGCTGGAATTTTCCCAGATAATGTAAAAGCCCTGACAAAATGAGGCAGAGAATCAGCATAGTGAGAAGCACTGAGACACTGACCACAATGTCTGACTGGAATTGGAGCCAGCTCCTGCTCCTCCACTCCCTTCCAAGCTCCCCCTGTGCCTGGCCATGGGTCTACAATGGCAACACCGGATCTCAGTCCTCCCAGGTCATCTAGATATGAACATTTTATCTGGATAAAATGTGTGCAACTCTTCTTCCTGCACATGAACACATTATTTGGAGTTTGTTAATGTTATCCTTTCAAGGTAGCAACCACAGGATGAAAAATGCCAGAGCCGCATAAACCTAACTGATGGGGACATAAGCCAACACAATCAACTCAACAAATTGATCCTAACAAAATGAGTTTATTCACTAGTAAGGTTAATCACTATTTTGCATTATGTTTTTCTGGTACATCTTGATCTAGTAGGAAGAGCCTTAAAGGTGGAATTGATGTATTGGTGAACGCCAATCTCAAACAAATTACTGCAGTGTTCAAATCATTAATAAACCCTCTGGACCCCAATATGCCAGGAGCGCAGAACAGAGACCTTCATTTTGTCCCTTCAGGGAATCAGAATAAGCTTGTCAAGTTTTATTAGCCTGGATGACATTGAAAAGTGACTGAGTGATCTTGGAAGCAGCAAAGTGACTTACACATCACAAAGCCTGACTTCATAAATACTGCTAGATTAACAGTAGTGATGCATGGGTCTGCTCTGGGAGTTCCGAACCCATGGCTGGCTAATTGAAAGTCTAGATGAACGATGTACAGATAAAGGCTGGTGAGGTCAGAAACACCCACTTCATTTATCTGCAATCTCTACCTTCCCATTCATCAATTTCTTGATAATTCCTCTCCCTTCTCCAGTACCGTGCATTTCTAGTGCAAGACTGTGGAGCACAATGCTGTCTTTGGCATAATGGAGAAAGAGAGGGAAAAGCCAGACAAGCTTTCTGTCCAGACATGTCTTTCTTTAAAAAAAAAGGAGAGGATTATTTTTGTACATGCCGTGTTCGATTTGTCTACAGTATTCTGGAAGGAGAGATCAAACCTACAGGCCAGATGCTGCCTACAAGACTCTAGCATCCCCATTCCATAAGATAAAGCAGTGTGGAAAGACAAAAACTTACTAAGATTTGGGTGTTGTACCAAATCCCTCTGCATACCACAGTAAAGACTGTTTAAAGTCCTGCACTGATTTTGCATTGGCAGCAATGGGCTGTTTCCTCTACAGTTCTGCCCTGGAAATGGCAGCTATCATCCAGCCAGACCTTATGTCTTTACATAACCACAGAGCATACTCTCAGTGCCTCATGGCACCATGCAGTACCATGAGTGACAACATCAGAAAGAAGATAGGCAGCAGAGTGCAGCACTGCACTGAGCCACTTCTCTCAGACTCATTTGCTTGGGTCCTGTGCCATACCAATGTGGTGACGCTCGTTCTGTTCCTGGAGAAAACTCATCCAATGCCAGCCCAGACATCTGGCACTGAATCTCAGATCTGTATGAATAAATACAGATTATAACTCTGTTATTTATGAATGGCAATTATCAGTCCATATTTCTAATTCCCTATACTACTTATGTATTGGCTGAAAACTAGGGAGGGTTAACCATAGATGCTGGAAGAAGGGCTGAAGTTGGGCTCACATCTCTGAACCTGGAGTTTGGTGCACGTAGTGAAGTTTCTTGTCTCTTAATTTCTCTCATATTTCTTCTTCACCTCTTCTTTCTTCTTCCAGCATGTGCAGATCTTCTCATATAGGCAGAAAGCCACCTGCAAGAGACACCAATGCCATTTGCTTGTGGAGTTTGGGAGGCTGGCTGTTTGATCTGCTTCTAGACATAGCCACCAATATGATCACTGAAAACTGGTGTATCTTAGCATCTCATATTTCTTATCAGGGTTTTCACAGCACACATTGATTTTTACTACGGCAGATTCTTTTCTCCACAACCGCTGAAAATGTGTCTGTGCCCAGTGATGCTCAGTGCCATTATACCACTTAACACGCCTCTCAGTGGGGTTTGGCAGCAGTAAAGGCTTCAAAGCTGAAGGAATATACTTAGAACATCACTTGTGTGAGAGCCTCACTGGTTTACTGCCCCTCTGGGGAAATCAGCGACCACACAACAAGCCCAGATGAAGGAGCTGTCTTGAGGAGGACTCTGTCACCAAAGCTTTCCTTCCCCTGATGACAGTAACATGACTCATGTGCCCTTGAACCTGAGAAGAACCAACCTTGTGAAAACCTCTGAGAAATTTGGAAGTGGTAACAGCGTTTTGCTGCATTGAATGCCAGCGCAGCAAATTCATCTCTGTAAAATGTTCCAACTTTGCAATATTTCAGCTACATGCTACTAGAAAGCATCAACCATGCATCACCAGGGACAGGCTTCCCATTCCTCTGCTGCAAAGGCAAAAGTAGGTAACTTGCATGTGATTTATAGGCAAAACTCATCTAGTCAGAGTGCAACACATACCCTGTGCCAGCAGCCGTAAATCCAAGCCCTCTGGGCTCTCAAGGGAATGTTTCATGCAGTAGCCTGAAAAACACGTGCCATGTCTTTGAAAATCCTGTGGTTTAGGGTTGGTAGAAAATTTCTCATCACCATCCTGTGTGCCTACCTGCTTGTGCTGAGAGACTACGACAACAGCAACAACTGCAAAAATTCCCTGGAATCAGACTTTATGTCAGAGTACCCAAATCACTTTTGCATATAGTCAGAAGGTTAAAAAGCTTATCTCTGTATATAAACTCTGATTTACCAGAGTGGGGGAGAAAAGAGAGAGGTGGTTATATCTAACATTGAAAATTACAGTTCAATTGCAGGAATTAAATGTTTAAAGTGTCATTCTAGAACTTTGGAAATAAAATGGGTTCAATGAGCAGGCAAGTGGCTGAAGAAGGCAGTGAAAGGTATTCAGGAAAAGGAGGAATTCAACTCCCTGTCATCAATTTTAACTTGTGTCCACTTTTATTTACGGAAATGGGTTTTAAAACTATTCAGCCCTGAATAGGAAAATGAGCAATCTAAATGGCTCCTTGCCACCTAAATAACCCCCACAAAGGGCAGAGGGAAACATGGGAGGTGAATTACTTTCCCAAAGCCAAGCTGTGGGATAGCAGAAGAGCTAAGGGGAAAGCAGATCCCCATGGCGCAGTGTTGAGCATCCTGACCTCCACTACCGCCAGCAGCCAGGCTGCAGCAGGGGTCATCCTTGGGATGAACAGGCAGCAGGGCAGCTGCCTCCCATCCTCCCCAAATGAAATGTCTGGCCCTGCTGGGCTCAGAGGCTGCTGCCTCTGCTTCTGGTCCAGCAGTGAGAGTTTATTTCTCCCTCTGCACAGAACAGACTCTTCCAAGTACAGTCTTTTGGGAAGATAAAATAGACGTCACTCTATAACGTAATGGCATTTGCCCCCAGCCAGGGCAATATAACCACTTCTGCAGAGGGAAAAAATTCAACCCCTCTCAGAAATCTGGGAGATGGCAGGTGTTAGCCTCTTTAATAGGAGTAATAAAAATAATTACTTCTGTTAATATTAGGTATCTGATTTCCAGTGTTGAACAGGAAAAGTGCAATACCTGCCATTTTAAATTAGTCTGTCATGTTTTCATTCCTTCCTCACCCCTGGGATTTCAAAAATCTTGATGAAATATGTGTTCACTCTTCAAATATTTCCTGAGGCCAGTGAGGTCCATATGTTCTTAAGAACAAGTTTTTCACTCTGTGGGTTGTTCCTCATGACATTAAATTTTCTGATTTGTATATATCGGCAGCACAAAGCTAGAAGATCATGGGGTTTTCCCCTCACAAATATAATGCTATATTTATAATGCAGTTTAAAGGCAGCAATAAAGTAATACAATATTTTATAAAGGTTAGGCAGAATACTTTAGTGTTCACATTGTGATTGCAGCCATGGCTCCTAAATTGCAGTGTCATTGTCAAGGTAAGAATGATATTTTATTTAAACTGCTGCTGAACATATGGTGTTATTTATGCCCCAGACATCCATAGAAGAAAGAATTTTCTAAGTCCAATTTAAGCTGTTAGCGAGTAGACAGCAAAAAGATGAGACCTCACTGTTTTTGCTAGCTAACAGTGCTGGTTTAGATTAAAGTAGTTAAGGGATGTATTTTTTTAAGGAAAAAATTCTGCACGGATTTGTACAGAAACCATGACTAATGAAAGTGTAGATCTGTATCCTTCCTCTGCTGTCAGATCTTGCCCATGACATCATCTCGGTTGTCCTCAGCTACCCACTGTACATCACATCCCGTGACCTTTCCCTCTACCAGTATTTTTTGATGAAAGTATTATTTGAAGAGGTTGGGGCAGGTTATGTGTGACAGGGAACAAACATGTCTCTATTCATCTCTGCACGTGCTGAGAATCATTCACTCTTTTGCTTATATGGAAGATGAAATTGAGCTGAAGTAAAATTACAGGTTAGCTTTACTCCTAAAAAGTGGCAAATGGTATAGGAGGCTTTGATTCAGAGCACTCTGGGGATTATTTTAGTTTTTACGAAAAACAGGAACTGAGAAAGTACTTTAGAAAAGAGGCTTATTTTTTAAACAATTTGAATATATTCCAGCTCTTAGTCCTGTCTTTTCCTTCCTCACCTTTCCAGTACCAAGTTAGGACAAAGAGGAGAAGATGAAAGTCACTGTGCAACTAGAAAGTGATGACCTGATTGACATAACTGAAACTTGGTGGGATGAATTCCATGACTGGAATGTGGCTTTTGATAGCTACAGGCTGTTCAAGAAGGACAGGAGAGGAAGGAGGGGTGAATGGGTTGCCCTCTACATCCAGAAATGGATAGAAGGTGAAGAGCTGCCTCTGAAGAGCAGCAGACTGGAAGTTTATGGGTGAGAGACAGAGACCGAGGCAACAAAGGAAATCTTGTGTCTGTCTGCTACAGGGCAAGAGTGCAAGAGCTCTCAATCCCCATGCCCAAGAATGGGGAATCCCCATGGGCAAGAATGGCAATGGACTGGCATGGCTGAGTAGAGACTTACTGGCCAAAATAAAAGAAAAGAAGCAAATGTGCAGGCAGGGAAAGCAGGGACAGGCACCCTGGGATACACAGAGGGATGCTGCTCGGTTGTGCAGGGATGGGGTCAGGGAGGCCAAGGTGCAGCTGGGGTTGAACTTGGAAAGGGATGCAAGGAATAACAAGAAGGGCTGCTACAGATATGTTAACCAGAAAAGGCAGATGAAAGAAAGCGTACCCCCTACATGGGCAAGACTGACAAACTGGTAACTATTGTCAAGGAGAAGGGTGAGGTACAAACCAACTTCTTTTCTCCAATGTCCAGTTGCAGATGGTGTCCCCCGGGGACTCATATTGGGACCAGTACTGTTTAATATCTTCATCAATGACATAGGCAATGGGATTGAGTGCACCCTCACCAAGTTTGAGACTACATCAAGCTGAGTGATGTGATTGACATGTCTGAAGGACAGAATGCCATCCAGAGGGACCTGGACAAGCCAGAGGGTGAGCCCCTCTGAACTGCTCGAGGCTCCACTAAGCCAAGTTCCAGGTAGTGCAACTGGGTTTAAGCAATCCAAAACAGAAACACAAGCTGGGCATAGAATGAATTGAGAGCAACCTTGCTAAGAAGGACTTGGGAATACTGGTGAACAATAAGCTAGACGTGACCTGGCAATGTGAGCTGGTAGTGCAAAAAGGCCAGCTGTATCCTGGGCTGCATCTGAAGCAGTTTGCCCAGCTGGTCAAAGGAGGTGATTCAGCCTCTCTACTCTGCTCCGGTGAGACCTCCCACTTTGTTCAGCTTTGGAGCCCTCAGCACAGGAAAGACATAGACCTCTTGGAAAAGATCCAAAGGAGAGCCATGAAGATGACCAACCGGCTGGAGCACCTTTCCTATGAAAACAGGCTTATAGAGCTGGGATTATTCAGCCTGGAGAAAAGAAGACTACAGCCTTTCAGTATTTGAAAACAGCTTATAAGAAAGATGGAGACAAACTTCTTAGCAGGGCCTGTTGCAACAGGACATGGGGCATTGGGTTTAAACTAAAAAATGGGTATATTTAGAGAAGATATAAATATTATATATTTTATTATGAGAGAGGTGAAGCATTGGCAGAGGTTGGCCAAAGGAGAAGGGGAGGTTCAGGTTGCTCAGCAAGTCACCAGAGGAAGTTCAGGTTGGACATCAAGAAGAATTTCTTCACAGAAATTGTTGTTAAACATTGGAATGTACTGCCCAAAGAGGTAGTGAAGTCACAATCCCTGGAGCTGTTCAAGAAATGACTGGACATAGCACTTAGTGCTGTGGTCTAGTTGACAAGGTGGTGATCAGTCAAAGGCTGGACTTGATGATCTAGAGGTCTTTTCCAACCTAAATGATTCTGTGATTCATAGAGGTGGTAGATACCTCATCCTGGAAACCTCCAAGGCCAGGAATGGGGATGGGGCCTTGAGCAAACCTATCTAGTTGCAGGTGTCCATGCTAATTGCAGAGGGGTTAGTCTAGATAACCTTTAAAGGTCCTTTCCAACCCAAGTTATTCTGTAATTCTGTGATTCTATTACTTGAGCCTGAGTATTTTATCTTACCGCATTTCTTAACTCAGCTTTGTAGGCGGCCTTTAGAGCTACAAAAGCTCACTTCATTCAAAGCTTGATCCAGCTACTTGCTTCCACCAGAAAATAGATTTGAGTGTTAGCACTTGCTCATATTAGAGAGCTAGATAGGAATCTGCAGTACAACAGACTATGCTAGAGGAAAGCTTTATGCAAAAATGTGATATTAATCATTCAAAGGGAGATGCTAAAGGTGAGAACAGGTAGGAATGGACACAGGAATTCTTCAGTTCAGACAGAACTTCTAAGGTTTATCTTATTTTAATGTTTCTTAGTTACGTAGAAAATGACATTACACATGTATATATTGGAAAAAAGATCTAATTTATGTTTTCCACTATGCTATTCATTTGCATTATTCAGTGGCCACCCCCTGTAGTAGGTACAGTGATGAGAGGTCTCCACAAAATGACACAGCAGGGCATCCTGGCAGGCTGGGGAAGAAGGATGGGCAGAAAACGCAGCAAAACAGAACTCTCTGATTTGGCCACACCATCAGAGGTGTCCGTGAAACTGCCCTCCTGTGAGGCACACCACAGGTCAAGGGCTGGATTTGGTGCTGTTCTCATGCTCTAACACCGCCAGATATGACCCTAATTTCCAGAGCTTCTAGCCCATTCCCACTTGCAGGCTCACTGGCAGCCATCCTCCTGCCTATCCCCATCATGGGCTCAGGGAAGCACCAGGCTTTCAGCAGGACATGGCCATCTCCATCCTGGGGGAGTTCAGCCAAAATGACCAGCACAACAGGGTAGCTCAGTGTTTCTAAGTTCTGTTTTGTCAAGTGAGACTGTTCATAAAAACAGGCGTAGTGTTTCCTCCTGTTGCTTAAAGGAAAACTCACATGTTACTGTGGCTTATTTCCGCTAATCTTTGCAAAGTCCTTAAGTTTCATGTTCAAAGACATTAAGCACATGTTTATATCCAGTTCAACACCATTATTAAGGATTTTCAAGAGGATATGAGCAAAGCCAATAAATCTGGAAAGCAGCCATTTGACAAGTGCTATGACTGGCAGCAAGGACATCCAGCAATAGCACAAACAGGGGCTGCAATATTTTCAAAGCACTGTATGGTAACTCCAGACTGCATCAGTAGGTATTGTTATTACTCCAACATCATGTGGGCCAGCACACTGTCTCCTTCTCACAGCAGCCAGAGAAAAGGTCTTTTTTTCTCAAATTACACTGTTGAATGAAGAGACTTTCATTTTCACTAAATTCTCCAGTTCACTGTTGAGCAGCTCCATCAAAGGTGGTTTTGCTCAGGTACCAGAACCAAGAGAAGAGCGATGTGACATCCCATTAGCTGTGAGAATGACTCCAGGCACCATCTTCCTGCTGCTGCTCTGCATTCTTTTTTTTTTCTGTTTGTTCCCCTGCCCTTGTAAATCTTCTCTGAAGCTTTTAAAAAAGGTCTTTTTATTTCTTTAGAGATAATTTGTTCAAAATTCTAATGCACAGGATAGGCTTTTTGAGTTGTTTATCCTCAAATTCTGTGTGTACAGAGCAAGTGTGAGACAGAGATGTGCCTGTGTCTGAAGCAGATGAACACCTGCAGGCATAGGGAGTCTCCCAGCTGCCATTTCACACAGTGCACTACGTGTGAAATGGTCACATTTCAAGAGAATCTGCAGTTTATTCATGCCAAGTCCACCGTTTTTTAGGAGGTTTGATTATTTTAAACCCTAGCATGTGATTATATTATTTTTATCTCTTATAGACTGATGGAAACCCCAAATATCTTCACAAATGAGACATTGATGGTGATCTGGGATAGGCCAGATCTGTCTCTGACAAACCACCTTTGAGAGAATAATGGTTCAATTCTGTCATGAGATGGCAGTTCCTCTATTTGTTTCCCTTGCTTTGAGGAGTGGGGGTGAATCTGAGGCTTTGTTCTGACAGTGAAGGGCCGATAGTGTTAAAGCCATTTGCAAAAAGACTCCTGACTTCCAGCCTAAAAAACCTGAGCTCTTCTCATTCTAAACTTCTCCCCAGCAGATTCTGCCAATCATGACAAACAACGTGAAATTTGTGGTGAATTTGTGATGTGCAGAAAAGTCCACTAGGGACTAATTTGACACCATCAGATGCAATTTTGCTTTATTACCCTAAGGCAAGATTTAAACTAGTTTCCAGGGGTGAGAGGTTATTCCATTAATCGAGGGTGCTTGCCCCAGCAGGCTGCCACCTAGACAGTCTGGGGCATCATTAGGTGGATGTATTTCTCCTGTTTTCTTGGTCTTTTCTGAGGTTTTCATTTTAGGGTGGCACTTTTATTCTTAGTCTTCAGATAGACACCTCTTTTCATAGTCAGACCAATCTCTACCAAAGCCTTTCCTGCAGCCTGTTTTTGCAGGAGAAAAGTAAGATTTAGGCTCAGTCAGCTCAACAGATTTGGTTAACCCTGTGCTGTCTGGAATGGAGGATGAGGAGAGCACGGATCCTCAATGAAGCTCAGATAACACAGGGAGGCAGAAATGAGAGTATGTGGAACAAAGAGGCAACTCAGGCTCTGTAAGGCAGTGCCAGCCATCCCAAAACAGAGCTGCCTCTGCACACGCTTATCCCATAAGTACTTGGGAATCTGGGAAGAGATGAGAGCTTTAGCACACGGCCAGGCTCAGCTAAACCTTCATGTGACCTGGTGCCTGCATGTGACCTTGTGCCTGAAGCACTGCATCATCTGGTGTCTCGGCTCAGCACAAGGCTCTCCAAGTGGTCTCCCAGCAGGAACAACCCAGGTCCAGCAGAGCTTCCCATCTTGGGGGTTATCCTCAAGCAAAGCTGGCTTCTGGATCCCAGCAGGCACTGGAAGAAGTAGAGCCCTATTCTCATGAGATTACCCCTAGGTGACAAGCCTTTGTCACCGTGTCGCTAACCACGGCACAGCTACCCTGCCAGCCACATAAACTGCACACCACTAACCTAAACTGTGCAGATGTTAATGCTGACCAACACTGGGTGGGATTGCAGAATCCTCTCTGATACCTGTCTTATACTCATTCTGGACCCAGTTCTACCAAAATCCACCACAAAAAGTTAATGCCACAAGTAAGAATGGCATTTGCAAGAGTTCAGTCTGTTAAGTTTTTTTTTCCCCCTTTTGTTTCTTTAGGGTTTTCCTTCAGCTTCAACTTGAAGAAAGTTGAGTTCAGTTTAGCTCTGTGTCTTTGTGCCACTCCCTTTCACACAGGCACTGACTACAAGCGAATATATTGCTTGTGTGAGATTTTGCAAAGGACAGGAGAGCTCCTCAGTGGTTTTGGTAATGAGCCAGAAAAGCAAGGACAAAAATCCTGAGAACTTTACTCTTTAATCCTGGGTAGGAGACAGGATCTTCTTAAGGTTCTGTGTGTAAGTGGTTTAGTTGAACCAGGGAACTTTTGGTGCAGCAGAGACATAACAACCCAGAATCTGTGAATATTGCAGTGTTTGTCTTTGGCAGTAATTTGGAAAAGGCGCTGCAGAGGCAGGAACAAGAATCCCCAGGAGGGCAGATGCAACATAATCTGCCCCAGTACAACATTCTCTGTGGTTTTAATAGCTGGCATAAATTCCAACTGGTGAGGTAGTTCCACCTCTTTTTAAATGCCTTTTTAGTCGTCAAGAAGAGCTGTTAAATGAATTCAAATGAGCTAGTATTAAGAAATGAAATAATATTTATATAGGGCTTGGATGGGTTTGACTTCACCTCTTTAACTAAACTGGATGAAGGCAAAACATTGGAAACTGATGATTACTGAAAAATAATCTGGATGAGGAATGCTTATTAATTTTAAGTTAATTATCTATCCCTAAAGGGTTTTAATATGTTTTTTTAATATATGTGGAAATTCTTGTCTCGAGGCAGACAGCTCCACAGTCTGGATCACCTGAGAGTACAAATCTGGGCCACTGTACTTCTGATGACAGCACTGCATTTCTATCATTAATTAGCATCTCACAGAGCTAATGCTACTCACTGTCCTTCAAAAACCGCTCAACAGCCCTGATTTTTGCCACATGTTCTCTGCCTTTTCAGCCCTCCAACGCCCTGTGGGAAGCAGACCCCACTGCCATGTAAGAGTGCTTGCAACACACTCCTCCACAGGAAGAAGAAGAACAGGCTTGGATGCATCTGCTTTCAAGATCAGCAATTTCTTTGAGGGGAAAAAAAAAAGAAAAAAAAAAAAAAAAGAAAAACAACCAGGAAAAGCCATTTAAACTGAATTACTGGCACTATTATTTTCACCTCTCCACAACCTAGCTATGACTTCCAGTGCATCCTGAGTTAAGAGTTCATAATTCTATCTGAGCTTAATGGGAGTATTTACACAAGAATTGTGTTGCAATACCTAATAAGCTTGGTTGTGGGAAAACCTCTTTTGCTGTGTCTGTACTGATTTTAGTCTAAAGAACATTCCCACTGCTGCAGTTCCATCAATAGGTAGGAATAATTGTAATACTGCTGTGACTGATCACTGCTAATTCAACAACCATATGTATCTTCTATTCATGGCCCAGGGCAGATTGCAGTGTTTGCATGTTGGTGGCTGCTGCTGCCTTGTCCATCACTATCACAACAGAAGTTCTGCTGGGAAGCAACTCGTAAGAAAAACAAGATTTTCATCAGGTCCTCTCTGTCTCCACTTTCTTCTTGGACACGATAAAAAAATGATATTTCTTGAGGTCACTGTGAAGACTAATGAGTAAACACTTATAAAGGGCTTTGAAGATGAAAAGTGTGAAATATTCCACTTAGTTATGAAAGCATAGATGAGGCCAAAGCAGCAGCCAGTCATCTAATTTGAATAAAATATCATTTTATAATGTTCTAGTGATGCTGGTTTTTTTAATTTGATGGGCAGCAGTCAATCTCTGCACATAAACAGTGACACCAGAATCTGCACTTCATCTTTGTAAACTTTGGAAAAAATTTTCCATCTCATTTAAGAATGAAAAGAAAAAAATAGGGGAGAGAGAGAAAGAGAGAAAGAAAGAAAGAGGCAGAGAAGAAAAATATGTTCTTTGAGCCAATGTGAGGTGTAGGGCAATGTTTCATATTAACCCTGGTTTCCTCTTCATACATCTGATTTTTTTGAAAAACACGGCCATAGTTCATCCACCAGCCCTATGGCCCACATTGCTCCTAAGGGAGGCTCAATGCTGTGGTTAGAAAGAATTAAAGGAAAAATATTGCTGAGGAATTTAACCAAATTTTTCAATGTAGCAGCTTTGTAAGAAAAGAGGATGCACTGAAGCTAAAGTTTCTTATGAAAATCGTGGTGTGTTCATTGATTCTACCAGGAAAGTTTGAAATATTTCCAGCCAGGGCCAAACATAAACCATTGGAGGGCACTGGATTGCATTTGGTTGGATTGGGTTAGGTAGAGTAAAGCACCTTCTAGAATATGGAGAACTGGAAATCAAACCCTTGTTCCTCCTCTCTCCAAACACAGATATCAAGGTGGCTCTCCCTTGATGTAACCAGTGATTTCTGATCAATTATTTCCTCTTTCCAAAACCAGTTAGGACTTTTCCAGCAGGGAGGCTGCCACAGAGGAAGGGATGTCCTTCAGCCTGCAATGACAGGGATTTTCAGCTGCTCAGCAGAGAACTGGACAATGAGAGTGACCTGGGCAATGTGCTACAATGGGCCTGGAAAGCTGGGAAGAACATGGACAGTAAGCTGCAGATGATGAGCAGGAAAAGCCTGTGCCCATGTGATGCAAACCATTAGGTAAGATATGTCTTTCAATTTCTTGCTGCAGAGTCCATAGCAAATGTAATGGCAAAGAGGGACATGAGCATGGATTTCCCACAGGACAGACAAGCTCTCTCATTCTCTCATCACCCTAGGAGACACAGGCAAAAGAGGAGGGAGGGAGGGAGCAGTGCTTTCCAGGGGTTTATGCAAAATGCCTCAAGCCTGGGTGAAACAAAACTAATAAGAATGATTTTGGAAATCAGAAATGTCAATGAGCTTGGGTTTATTTTTTCATACTCTATCAGTTGCCTGACCTTGCCTCTATACATTCCTTTGTCTATACACAATAGTGCAGAAGGGAAGTTATTTCATCTAACTTCAGGCATGTACATATTTTAAGACACTATTCAGGTCAGCTCTTTTAGACATCTCTCACAAGACAAATAAATCAGTTATAAAATACCTGTGTCTTTCCACTGACTACAAAAGCAGTCGAGAAGACAAGTTCATATGCAAATATGTGGTCAGATCAATTTTAACTCCATGACTATACCCCCCACATCCTTCTCATTTCCCCCATGAAAAAATACAGATCCCCTCACAGCACAGAGCTCAGCACAAGAAGGGCTCTGCTTGCCGAGTTACACCAGGTTGTGCTCATTGATGAGTGAAACCAGGTTGAAATTCAACTGCTAGCTGTAGCCTCCCACTCATTATCTCTGCTGAGTGTTTAGATCCCAGGGAATTTGTGGAGTTTCTGGGTTTCCAGATACCAGATAGTCTTTCTTGTGAGGCACTGGGCGTAATTCCTTCAATGATTGTGGAGGAATCTCTAGAGGGGAACCTCATGAGCATTGCTCGCTCTCTCCTCTAAGGGAAGAAATTGAACTCATGATTTTCTGACAAATGCTTGTTTTCTGCTGTTGTCAGAAAGCCAGGAGACATTTAGCAGCTGTAACAGTGGAAGCTAAATAAAATCAGAAAATTTCCTGTCTGCTGCTACACTGGATAAGTATGCAAAGTGAGGTTAAAGAGAGTTAGATCTGCTCCACGAGACACTGTCACCCAAAATAATTCTTGAAGGGGCACAGTCTTCCCTCCCCTCACCCTTTGATATAGGTTTAATTCCATAAAACACAGTCCAGTGATCACTGTAAATTAAGTTGCATATTCAAGCTACATATTGATGCTAAAAGTGGACTTGTTTTTTATATAGAATATGGCCACAGCCTTCCTCCAACATACTAATGTGCAATTGATGGGATATCTGTTTCAGAGTTATGTTTGTACAATGAAGTTCTCATGTTATTGACCTGGTGTCAACAGACACTGAAGTCACAGAAATTAAGGTAGAAAAATTGACTTTGATATAAGCAATACGTCAATTTCTTTGGAATATGAAACTCTTTCACTTTCTTTTCTACTTTTGTCTCCTAGGGCCCGAGTTCCTTCAAAGATAAAACTGACTGCTGGTTTCAAGGGCTATTTATTGCCATGACAGTGACATATGACTCTGAGTACTGCCTCTTAAAGGACTATTAGCACCTACCTGATCTGAAAAAGTACAAACATTCAACCAAAATTGCTGTATTAATAGACAAGTCTAAAATAAATAAACAGGAAACAAACAGAACCTTTTAAAACAAGGAACTGCAATTTAAATACTTTAAAGATAAATAAACTTTTAGATTTGACTCCCTCTAGAGTATATTTAAGGAAAAGCTTGAATCAGGAGATTTCTTTTTTGTTGCAGAAACTCCCCGTAGTCCCACCGAAGTTCTCTCCAAGTGCAAGAATCCCTCTGTGCCCAGCAGCCTCTCTTCAACAGAGCTCTCTGCCAGTTAGAGCTAAGCCCCTGCAGCGCTCAGACCAGAGCACCTTAGTGCCTCACTGACACCAGAAAACAAAGGTATATCTTCTTTTTCAGTAAGAGGTGATAGAGCTGCAATTGTGCATGCCTACGTTTTCCAAAATGAAGCCCAAAGCCTTCCTGTCTTCATCAACCAAATGCAGTAAGAGGGCTTTCATTTGGTCTGCAGTGCTGAGTCAGAGTAGACCCATGTCTCTGGGGACCTGCTGTAGAACAGGACCTTCATTCACTTTGGCCCCTGAGGATTCAAACTCAACACAGTGTTGCAACATCTGAAGTTCTCAAATGTTTTTGTTTTTTTTTTTTTTTCTAGAATGAGGATCCGTTACCCATTTCAAAATGAGCAAGGCCAATGTAGTCACTTAGGTCATTAGAAGCCTTTTGGTGAAACTCCTTCAGTCCTGTTGTGCAGGACACGAGACACCCATGTATCCTCTCTCTGTATCTGCAAGTGCTCCCACTGCCACTCTGGGCAGCTGCACAGGTTTGTTTACAGGTGGTAGTGAGATATGGGACAGAAAAAAAGGTAGCACAGAATAAACAACTGAATTTTCACGAAAGAACCCAGTGGAAACAAGACACAGAGTCTCTCAAAGCATTTATATCTATGTTTCTAATAAAAAACAAGTAGAACATCAAATACATTCCATAAGTTTCATATGTAATAATGAAGAGGCAATACAGGACAGGCACAATTTTCCTTCTCTCTTTGCCAGAAACTAAGATGAAAAAATACAATACTTGGGTAAGAGGAAAAAAAAAAAAAAAAAAAAAAAAGAGTGTGAACTTACTGAGCTGCCTGGATGTGAAAATAGAGAAACTGTATTTCTTTCTAACTAGGTCCATTACTTTCCAGCATGTGATGGATTCTCAGTTGCTAGGTTTTTAAAGCCACAAAAGAAAGGAAAGAAGAAACCCAAAGTTTGCTATCTCTTGCTGCATCAATGTATAGATAAATTCAGTCTGACTACAACACATGTACTGCACGGCAGTACCTCCAGGAATAAATTTGGATCACTATGCCATTGACTCCAGAGAGTCAACATGACATCATATCCCCCCACACAAAAATAATTCACTAACAAACATCACTTAAAAAAGTGCTCCTTTATTCCACTTTTACATTATAGTTTCTTATGAAATATCTCAGTGGATGACTTTGGTGGTTTGCCACATTTCTCTCAATCTGTTTATAAATGTTTGGTTGGAAAGAAAGTAAACATTGCAGGAAAAACACTTTATAAACCTTTACTATTTTCATATAATACTTGAACTGGAATTAGTTTTGCTTAAAATAAATAATAATCCTGGAGTGCTCTGCGGAATGCCACAAAATCTCCCAAGCTTGTTAAAATAAAAATAAAAAAAAGAAAACATAAAATAAGAAGGCATAAACCAAGTGGTTTATATCTCATCTGAGAACACAGAAAATTATGTCTGTTATGAGGGGGGAAAAAACCAAAAACCAGCCTGCCAGGTAGACTTCATCCTGCACAGTATGTCACTGGTAACAGCCTTCAAGGCAATTACTGCTCTTTGATTATAAATCGAATTGACTAACATGCCACCAGAAAAGTGGCAGCATCGATGAGTTTGTGATTCCCCCGCTCCCCAATAATGGATTAAGCAAATGTTTCACACCTAAAGACTCTAGCTGCATTTGGAAAAGCACAACTGGTTTCTTACAGGCAGAAAAGTGCTGGCTGACAGAGTATGTTGCTGCTGCCTGCTGCTCCCTTCCCACCTCACACACCCAGCGACTTGCTGCTTGTTTATTTAAATGACACTGTTGTTTGAAATGATGGGGGCTTCTTATCCTCTTGAGTCATGCATTCTCTGTCTGCGATCCTCTGTTTAGGCACTTTTAGCACCTCATTAATTACTAACTGCAACAAAGTCATGCTGTTTTGCAACTCTATTGCCTTTGTTAAGAAATCTCAATCCTGTGTTAGAATGTGAAAGGGGACTGTTATCTACCATATGCCCTGCTTGACTCCATACTACAAAATTAGCTTTCTAGTTCCTGAAAAACATATACATGTGTCCCTTATATGCGTACCCCATGGTTAAACAGCCTGGTTTCCGCTAAATAACCTGCCAGTACCAATTGTAGAAGCTACTGCTGCAGATAAAACCCCCTCTTAACTCCACACGTTATAAATAAATGTTTTATCCAGGAATACACCATTTCTTAATAATGTCCTTAAAAAGTCTTAGTAATGTCCTTAATAAGCCTTAATAATAAGTCCTGCTGCAAAGTGCTACCCTAGATGCCTTTCCATGAGTCTGTGGGTACTAAAACCCTCTCAAACAGTTAACTATTAAAGATAAGTAACTAACAGATTAGGCAGTTGGAGATATTATTTCACTCTTAGATGGAAGGTCGGTGGGACAACATAATGTAAGGACAATGAAAGTCTTCCTTGTGATGCTCTGAATGTTATCAGTGTATGTAAACTCTGCAGGCACATTAAAGCAGATTGGTAGGAGAGGTTTGATCCAAAAGGGATTTTGATAGCTGTGCAGAAAGCTGTGATTTAAGAATCATCTTCTGAGGCTGGAAGAACCTAATTAAATTCACAATGTCCTTCCTTGTTTGGGGTGAATGCTCCTCAGAGTACAGCTCCTGCAGAGACCCAGAGCCAGCACAGGCAGGACTCTTGCATGAGCAGATTGTGGGCCAAACAAAGCTAAATTCACTGAGGATCTAGACTCAGCTACCAGTGGAACCAGGCCCATCTCATCAAGCAGCGTGTAAAAGCTTGTTTACAAAACAGGGACAGAAAAATAGAAATGGTAACAATAAGCTACTTTTCTTAGTGGTTAGGGTATATGCAGCCAGAAGACACCAGTTTCTGCTAATAAATTTCCATTTAATGTGAAATCTGCAAACATTCTTTCAAAAAAGAGACAGAAAATAAGATTTCCCTTCATGTGCCTTAAAATCATTTCCTTCTTATCATATGACACCAAGAATGTTTATGGTGGCACAGATGCAGTAAAGCAGCCTGTGAAGCAACCTCAGCCAAAGAATCACATAACTGAGAGCTCAGGGTGTGGGGTGCAATTGCACCCTGAATCACACTCCCATGGAAGGTACTCATGGAGCACAGGTCCACATAGTGGCCAAGTTTCATTGCCATTGGGCTAAAGGGAGCTCTAGAAAAAGACAAAACTGACTTTTTTTTGAAAGAAAGGATCTTAATTTCCCCCCTGATGGAGGAGGTTGGCTGACTCAGGCATGAATGGATATTTAGCTGTGCAGAAAATCCTAGCTGGGCTCAGTGTTTCCTTATTGCTAGCTCCTGCTTGCTCTCAAATCAGGATGAATGTAGATTCTGGCAGCAGGCTGGAAGGAACACCTATTGCCACAGTTTATTTGGAGAGTTTAGACATCTAAATATTGAATTTTGGATGTCACCTGCAAAGTCATATGCCCGCCCGGTAGGATTTGCTACTCCTAAATTGAAGATGTTTCCCTATTTCATGAGATCTTGGCTTTCAAGTTGTAGCTGTCTGATGTCTGATTTGTAATTTGTTCAATGTAGTAGATGTAGATATTAGCTTAGCAGAAGATCCACATCTCTAAATCCTTGTTATTCAAGGACCAGTCATCAGCCTCATGCAAAGAGAGAACTAAGTTCAGAAGTAAAACACAATGTGATTCTTTCCATTTGTGAACAGCGGTCAGAAATATGCTGGAAGGTACACAAAAAGGGTAAGGCCCTCTCTAGGGAGCGTCTGTACTTCTTTTCAAAGAAGTACAAGGGCTTTTTATGGTTCTGATGAACTGAATGCAAAATATGAACTGATGCAACATATCCAATTGCTTCAAACTCTCCAGGCATAGTGGATATCAGATTGAGCTTAAAAGTCCTTCTGAAGAGTACTGTGTCAACAGTGCACCAGTGCATCAGAGTCAAGCAGAGAATAAATATTCTTCAGGACTACCATTTTGCAGTTTTCCAGAATTTCACTTTACGCCTTGATATATGCAACAAGAGCATTTGGGTACAGAAGTGTTCCAGACCGCTCAGCACTATCTGCCTAATACTGAAACATCCCACAGAATAAGTATCAGTGACACATTTACCAATGTTTAGTGAAGGACAGGGCAGGGTAACCCATGGTTGTATGCTCTGTTACTTATGCTGTGACAGTGGCTGCCCAGTTCCTCAGCTACACCTCCTACAACCCTGTAATACCTCTTATGGCTTCAGGCCACTGGAGCTGAACTGCTTCAGTATATCCCGGCAATGGGATGGCATTGTTGAGGACAGCTGGAACTGCAGCACATGAGCTCTATCAACACTGTGCAACATCGTCCTTCTTCATGCCCACCTGTTCCTCTGTATGAACACTAGGCAACCTGCCCGTCACCCACGCCGTGCGCTGAGTGAGCACACACATAAAGAAATGGGCTTGTTCCCTTGTCCCTGCCTTTCCAAGGAACCTTACATTTGAAATCTCACCTACGATAGTGAGATTGCTTCACTGACCTATTTGAGACACTCCCTGCGCTTACAGTTTTACTGTTCAGGTTTTTCATTTCCTTATGGTGTACCAGACCAGGAAACTGAATATGCTGAAAAAAACCTTTTTTGTGTTTCATTTTTCAGCCTGATATTTCCCAAACCCTTGGACCAACAGAGCCCAGGAAGTGGGAATGAGCAAATCAGTTGGGCAAGTGTGGAATCTACTTAGATGGACATTAATACCAAAGAAATTCACAGGAAACACTGCCAAAGTGAGAAAACAGCTCCTCCCAAATACTGAAATCATAGAGGAATCAATGCCTAGACAAATGGATGTGTCAGACGGCTGTGAACCTTTGCTGCCGGTTACTCACATCTTCCAGCTTTACCCAGTGATAGTTCCACCCTATGGGCTGTCACCACTGGAGAAGCAGACTTGGGCAAACTGATGCATGAATTTAAGCTGGTACAGTTATTCTAGTATTGCCTTCTGGGTGCTTAAAGTTAGCCTACATCAAAAGTTTTGGGGTTTTTTTTCAATTTAGCATACATTAGAAAAACATTTATGTTAATTTCTTCTGTTCTAGAATGAGTATTTGCACCCAAAATACACAGATACTTCCATGGCAATGCTGAGACTTTTTCTTGCAGACACAGTTGCTCTAGGCACAGATTCTGCAAACACAGAACAAAAATTTGGTCTGCATCCCAAGAGTTTTACAATTGGATCACAAGTTCAAGAGAAGACCAACTGATAGATGAATACAGGGAAACAATGACTTAGCACGGTTTGATCATCCTCATATTAACTGCTAAAACTTCCTCTGTGCCAAAAACTTCTCATTTTGAGGCCTTCCTGTTGCGCTTTCTTAACTGAACTGCATCTGGAAGGTTTGTGCTGCAAAATTTGTTTGTGTGTTTTTCCCACAAATATGCCTTTTTTTTTTTGCCCGCATACAATAAAACAACAATTCATCCCTCCTCCAGTATGATCCCGAAGACCAGATCTCTCAGACTGACAAAAGGTCAAGCTGACAGCAGCAGGCTTTGGACCTGGCCCAGACAGAGGGGTAGTCCAGATTGACATGCTAATTTAGGACCTGATCCTGTAAACTTTGATTACACTGGGATTTTATTACAATGACAGAATTGCACAAGTCAGAGATGGGAAAAATCAATTAGATCATCTAGTCTATTTGTTGCCAGTGTATGATTGTTCTCTGCTGCGCATGTTGTTAGTGTTCTGCCATTAGATATTTTAAATATCTGAAACATAAAGACATTATTAAGAATATTGAGACTGGATCTTTAGGAATCAGTTTATTTTTAGAAAAGTATGCTTAAGTTCAACTTGTTGCAAGTAAAGCATTTTGCATCACTCACTTTTTTCGGTATACTTAGACTATTCAAATACAATCTTCTGTTTGTGATATTAACAGCTTTTGAGAATACTCATGATGTTACAGGAGATTAACCTCCTAAATTGAACATAGCTAAATAACAAATGGGTTGTGTCAGGAAACACAGAGAAAAGTAACAACTGTCAGATTGGGAAATACGGAAAAGACACACACACAGAAACACAAATGCTTACATATATGTGTGTGTGTTCTGGGTAATTTCTTCTATATTGGTGTCTTTCTGTGTGCCTTGCCAACTGTGCTTGCCCTTAGTTTGTACAGGAAAAGAGAAATCTGCAGAAAAGACTGTCACGATTTGGGGTCCTGTGTGGTGCCAAGAATATCGTGGGTGTTTAACAAATAGATGTGTCAAGTTGTGCAACCATTACTCAGGACTCCTGCTCCAGTCCTCCAACCCTTCTTCCTTCTCAGACATTACTGACTCAGATCTGTGGGGAAGCTACCAGGAATGACTCCTTGGTGGTGGAGTCTGATCTATGCCATCTACACCCTGATCAGTACCTGAAAAACAAGGATATGTATTGGACACAGCATGCTTCGTTTTCAAGTTATATATGAGAAGTAATCCTTTATTCCTTTACTGTGTTTCCCAAGTTGAAAAGGCAAATTAGTGACTCTTTTGTTCACTTATACAAACTATTTCCAGTCTAGAGAAGAATGACAAAGGGTGAGCATTCAGCTGTCCTGTTCACATGGCTAGTTTTTATGACTAGTGTGCCATTTTAAGCAAACGCAATATCAGCTATTAATTGAATATTAATATTTTATTTGGGATATAATCTGAGGATCCTGAGGCCACCTTTTTTTCTAATACAATGTATTAGCTATTTGGAAAACTGAAATCAACATTTTCTAGCTGTGGGATTTTGCATGGAGAAACTGATGGGCAGGAATTACGATAGTGAAAACATCACACACTATTACTCTGACTAAAGGATTACACTCCTTAAAAAAAAAAAAAAAATCCAAACCACAGCAAAACAATACCTAGCTGATTTTACAGACTCCTGCTGCTGGCTTCATTGCAGCTCAGTAAAACAGGCATATTTGACTTTCCGGCAACACACGGACCGTCAGCCATTCTTTCCCTCCCCACCCTCTTTAATAAACCCCAAAACAGAGAGGCGCATTAAACCACCCTGGGAACTGTTTCCGATTCATCTGTTTCGCTTGCAAGGAAACACTGCATCCAACTCCCTCCACAGTGTGTGCTGCTGCTGGCTCCTCACGTCTCCCGGCCTGGTGAAGGGAGGCTCCCTGCATGCTGGATCACCCCAAAACTCATCGTCCACCGACCGCAGGCCCAGGCCCAGCTGTACAGCCCTGCACAGCCCAGCCTGGTCTCTGGCTCTGCCTCCCCAGGGCTGATGTCAGCCTGAACTTTGCCGCTGATATCTCATCCATCGGGATGAGCGACATAAACAGAGAATTGCACGCCAGAGTTTTGCTCTGGAACAAGCTCCTTCCACACATTTCAACAATATAAATCTTCCCCTTTTATCGCAGAACGACAGTAACTGTTTATGGGTTCAGTTTGTTATTGTTGTTGGGTGGTTTTCTTCCCCCCTAATGGGGCTGGTTTTTGGAGGCAACCAGGCTCCTGGCATCCTCTCACTCGGCCGCTTTTTGGATCCTGTCTTGAGTCAAGGCACAGCTTTTGTTTTCTCCTCAGTCTGTGTCTCTGCCCCTCTTCCACAGCAAATAAACCACCTCTCCCCCCTGCTGCTGGTCACTCATGCATACCCTGCCCTACTGCTTGGCCCTCACTTGGTGCGCACCCCACGAGTCGGTTTTGCTGAGGCTCTTGGGTGACCCATGCAGTCCCCGGAGCTCTCTCTTAACACATCTGTCCCAGGCATCTCTGCTGGAGCAGGGACACAGCGAAGGGAAGAGGCTGGAGAGACAGTGAGCAGAGTTTCTCAGTCGTGCTTTGTCAGAGCAAGGAGAGGGAGTGCACTCCCCATTTGTTTAATGTTTTCCTTATGTTTCTCGTAGAGCGTTTATTTTTTGACATGCTTTCTCTGCCCACTGGTGCTAATGCTGCTTGAGTGAGTTGGCTGGCTAGCTGCAGGTTGGCTCACATACATGTCCCATCCTTTCTCTACTGCCTTGTTTATTTATGCCACTCGCCTGGTTTGCTCAGCTATTTATACACACTAGCACACAAGAAGTTTCAATCTCCAACGAAACAAAACATCGAGACAAATGCACTTTCTACATGTCAGGGTAGCCCCTAGTTTTGTCTGCTGAATTATTTTTATTTTATGTCTCTCTGGCAATCCCACCCCATCCGGCTCAAGTATCCTGGATTAGAAAGACTTTCCCCAGAGTCCTTTTCAAAGGGAGCCTCCCACAGACCTTTAAATCCCCCACATTTTATGGTGCCGATATTTAACAGCTCTGAGAGGGACAGCGGGGGGAGTGGGGAAAACAGTTACAAATAAGAGTGGCTGTTCCTCACACCATTGAGGTTCTTGATGCGATCAGCGCCGGTTTACACGGCTCACTCTCTCATCCCAGCGATAGGCACTGAGATAAGAAGGCAAGCGAGAGAGGGCACAGTGAAGTCACCAGTTTTACCTTGAATCAACCCCATCACCTCCTTTGTAGCCTTCCCCTTCATCCCAAAAGGAAACCATTCCTGGAGAAAAGAAACGCGATACGCTTCTGTCAAACAGGCGGCCTCGCTTCGCCGAGGTGCAGCGGAGCTCTGCCCTTGCTGCCGGCACTGTGCTGAGGGTCCCGGCGGCACGGGCAAGAGGCTGCTGTGTTCACTCCCGGCTCACGGCTCCGCTCGACCCCAGCCCGGGGCCAGCCCCGTGTGTCGTCTGCCGCCAGCCGGCCGTGGGGACGGTCCCCGGCCCCGGCAGGACACGCGGGTTTGCTCTGTTCCTACCCACCGGAGAAGTCACCCCGGAAAACCCCTGCCCAGTGGGGAAAGGCCACAACGGAGAAAATCCCGAGAGGCTGGAGACCCCTCAGCGCCTCACTCCCATCTCCCCACCTCCACTGCGACCCGGGACGTAAGAGGCAAATTCGGGCACGAGAGGGTGCCGCGCCGTGTCCCCCTCCGCAGGGAACGGGCTGAGCACCC
>VXBC01005897.1:1537327-1616183 GCA_013399945.1 Ploceus nigricollis | reverse complement strand
GGGCAGAGGCTGGAGGCAGGCGGGGGCCCGGGGGGCGAGGTGCAGTACCCAGGGTGCTGGCAGAAGCTCCCTGCCCGCCGTGAGGGTTAGAGAGGAGAGCCCCCCCGTCATCGGGGAAGAAAGAACAGGGAGGCAGCAGCGAGTCGCCCCCTTGGGAAGTCGCTGTCCAGGTCGCGGGGCGCTGGCACGGTCAGGCGGTCTCTGGCTCCGGCGTCGGGGTGCGGCGTGGGCTCGAATCCGCGGTGACACCTCCGGCAGTGCCGCGGGTCGGAGCTCTGCCGCAAGGAGCCGTGGATGAGGCGGGATGCGGCAGCAGAGGCCGTCGGGACGCGCCCCCGACCCGGCCTGGCCACCCCGCCTGAATCGGACCCGCCGCTGTTTCAGGGGAGGAGGTGTTTTCTGCGCACCTACAGCGGATGGGCTGCTCATGCCTGTTCGCTCTCCCTGACAGCTGCAGACACCGAGGAAATGTCATAAAACACAGCACCCTGCATTTCGTCAGCAAGAAGTAACCGAGTTACTTCCTCAGGGAGGGGAGGTACTGTTATTTTAATTTTCTCCTGCTCAGCCTTCGCTCCCTTGCCCTGCTTGGCACGGCTGGCCCTTGAAAGCCTCCTTTGTATGGTTTGCCTCCCGCAAACAAGTTTTGATTCACCTAAAGTGCCCCTAAAGCGGAGCTGAGGACGAGAGAGACAGGGGCTCCAGTCCTCCTATCCCCACGGCCTCACAGCGAGGGAGCACTAAGGGCTAAGTAAAACATGTCAGGGCATCCGGTTTATTATCCTTGGCAAGGGAGGGCTCCGCAGCCTCCATCACCTCCCACCCACTCCTTTAACCCCTGGCAACCGCGGGTCCGCAAGCTGCGGCTGCCCCCCACCCCCAGCCGCAGGGGTACCCCGACGGGCGCGGCAGAGGTTCAGCCCCGGGCTGGGGGCACGGCAGGGTCGCGGAGCGGGGCCCCCTCCTCCCGGGCTCGCTCCGGCACCTGGTGCGNAGAGCGCCGTCCCACCGCGTTCGTCCTCAGACAACCTGCATGGCGGGGTAACTTTCGGGAAAGACAGGCGGAAGTGTTGGCCGCGAATATTTAGCTGGTTGGTACACCGTGGAGAAGGTACCGAGCACTTGCTCAAAGTTTCATGGTTAAAATGCGAGAGTTAAGATAAATTCACAGCAGAATAAGTGGCTGGAAAACCACAGTTAGAAGGCCAGAATGGGAATCTGTCTCGTTATTTTGGCAGTGAAGGCAAAAAGCCTTTCAGAACACCTCACCTGGACGTGCTATATATCGTCTAGTGGCCGAGGTCTTAAAATCCAGCTGGTTGTAAAACATGATTTGGTATAAATAGTGGTTACTTAGCTTGAAGCAAAAAATTAGAGAGTGAGTGTTTATGAAAGTTATTATAAAAGTGCTTATGATCACTTGCACTAATCACTTTGGTTTTAATAACCTATGAGTCGCTGTTAGTGAATAGTGCAACTTTATTATGATTATAGTGTGCAGATAAAGATGACACCTGCCAAATTAATCTACTATGTGGAAGACTTTCCCTGGATTTCTGTTTCTTTTGCCCAGATAGTCTCCTTTAATCACAAATCATAAACACATTTCTAGGGAAATGCTTTTAAATTTCTGTTTAACCTACTTATTTTTAAATGTAGTACAAATAACTTCCCATCAAGCAGTCAGTGAACCCATGTTACTTTGTTTTGGTTATTATCAGACTCCTCCACTCCATGTATTGTATTGTGGACCTACATATTTTAACGTAAAGAAATTATAAAATCTCAACTGGCTAATTCAGAATACGGCATGCCAGAGTCCCAGCTAGTATAAACTGAAGTTCCTTTGTTAAATTACCCCATCAGAAGGATCTGGTCCTGGAGCATTACTTATTTTGCACCTATTGCCAAAGTAATCCTTCCTATGAGAAATGTCTAGTTTGCAATCCTTTTGCTCTCCAAACTCCTACTGAATTTTCTAGTTGGGGAATCTTGAATTTCTGTCCCATGATCAGTAGTAAAGATATAGTTGGCTGTGGAGAGATAAAACTCCTCTGAAGTCAACAACAAAGTGCAAACAAATGATTGGGTCCAGAATTAGACATAGAACACAATCAATAAAAGTTTAAAAGCAAACGTACCACTAGCAGAAAATTTTGTTGTTTTATTCTGTTAAGAGCAATCAAGATTAACAAAGTTGCTAGTTTCAGTCTTACAAGACAGAGTAATATGCAGCTGAGAATAGACTAGCGTACCAATAAATAAGAATTTCTGTGTATTGGTGAGTGATTGCAGTTAGCTTAGAAAAAAAAAGAGGATCAAGTCAATAGTTTAAAAATATTTTGGCTCTGTAGGCTACTACCAACCCCCAAAACTTAGTACTGACAGTTATGTACATCTCTCACTGACCTTCTAGCAGACAGAAATGAAGTATTATTTGCTGCGGGTCTGTGAGTGACCGGCAGACCATTTGCCATGACCCTGTGGACTAGCAGTGAGCTATGGACTAAATTTGGAATTCTAGAATAAGCAAAGTGATAGAAAATTCTGTATTTCTACTACACTCCTATGTTTGTGAGTAAAATAATCTGTATGACTTTATGGAAATGTAACTTGGATGTAGAGCTCCCATGATTATTGGTAGCCCATCAAATTGCCTCCTGTCTTTCACTACAACAGCATGTCCAGGATACCCATTGCTCGCTCCTTCCTTCCTTCCTTCCTTCCTTCCTGCCTTCCTGCCTTCCTGCCTTCCTGCCTTCCTTCCTGCTTTCCTGCCTTCCCGCCTTCCGTTGCTCCTCTGTCCATTCCTTTGCTGTTGCGGAACTGCAGATCTTCCAGCATCTGCTTCTGGTCACAATTACTAGTGGAGGCCTCCAGTCTGCAAACACTCTGCATCTCTGGCTTGATTTGCATTCAACTACTTACAAACTCAAAATTAGGGAGATGTTTAACAGCCCATTTGTATAGATAGCTATATAAATTAAAACAAACCAGGAAAAGATTGGCAAAACACCAACTGGTAAAAATATTTCTTCAGTCTTTTTATACTCTTGAGCAGGGTGTAATTCACATGGAGGTAGAATGTCAGCAAAAAAAAAAGGAATTACATTATTAGTTAAAATAACACTTAATTGTAGAAGCAATACAATATATTGCTTCTACATATATTATGTATTATTGATATCTATATATATGTTCAGGGTTGGCACGTCACAGATGGCAGTACTACAGAGCTGGTACGCAATATAAATGTTGTTACCAATTTTTAAAAATAGAAATAATTTTGTATCTCAGTGCAGCAGTTTTAAGGAGAAGTTAGCCAGGCAAGCAGCCATCAAACAGCCCCCCTTGGGCAGGATTGAATTACTGTCAGTTCTCTTTCAAAGTGTTTGTATGCTGCTGATAATTTTTTTCTGTGACGTCTTCATATTAGCACTATGAGGGTAAATACTTCGCTGGTGACAAGTGCATCCTTTTTTTTTTTTTTTTTTTCAATGAAACTATATTTCTCATTTTTTGGGTGAGAATCTGTCCATTTAAAAATAGACAGTAAAATTCCTATTGCAGTCATTGGAAGCAGAAGCTGTTCCATCATGTTGTCGTAATCTGTGAACATATCTCACTGTAGTGATATCTTAAAAAATTAAATATCAGGAAATCACTACCAATCGCTGAAAGCTTTAGAAGTGTGATAGGGATAGACTGCCAGTGTTGTTATATTTTAAAAATAACTCTGTATGTATGTAAAATCTGTGCCTGATCATACCAGCATATGTGGAATGGTAAGTGTTGTTATCCCAGGAGACTAAAGGACATTACTAACCAGTTCCCATCTCATACCTGACATCTGAAAGGGTGGTAATTTCAATTTTTTTTTCTATGACCTGCTGAAGACATTTCTTATACTACATAAAATTCACGTTAGACTTTAAATACACGTTGCCACAACTTCTCAAAGACGTTGATATAGGATGGTATACCTGAAAATACATGAAAAGTCCTGTTTGTCTCTGCAGACAGAATAAAATATTGCTATTATTAGTAAGAAGGTTTTAGAGCTTGAACCTGCCTCCTTTACTTTCAGTGGAGCAAGTCCTATGGACTATGCTGGAGCTGGAGTGAGCTTTTTTCTGCAGGACCTCAGGATACATTTTGAGTTTGGAAGAAATCCCATACTAAAATACTTGCAAAATTGCATGATTCAAATATGTACAGCCCCTAAAGAGGAGAAAGTAATGCCTCCTACCTTTCAAAACTATGATACTTAAGCTGCTTGGGAGGCAGTCTCTTTCTTAATCATATGAAAAGTACAACTATTTTACTACTTCCACCTATTGAGCCAACTGAAGCCAAAGTAGTTAACTGAGACTAATTTCTTCTTTTGAGCTTTGCCCTTAACGTACCACACTGTTGCCAATCCCCATTCTGCTGTTTCTTCTTGCTATAAATTTTTCACTGGAGACTATGGAAGTTACACCTGATAAAATCTGAGCTGGAACTCAAAAAATCAGACTTACTCATTTTCTCTTGCTTAGCATGCTCATTTTGCTCTCTGGTTTGCAAAGCAAGTGTGCTGGCTGGACCATTGCACTTTATCGCTAACATTAACAAGCTGTCTGTCATTTCATACTCAATCATTTATAGACAGTGGCTACTAGCAACACTCCTCCTTTAAAACTATGGATGCTCTTAAGAACGATTTTCCCCCTGCAGTGAATTGTCCCTTTTGCTCGAAATTAAATTAGAAGTTGCAAAAACTTGGTGGAGGAGATATAAAAGCTAATAAGAAAATATTTTTGTCTCACTTCTAATTTTGGAGTCTGAAGTACTCAAAATCACTTTGCCAATTTTTTTACCAAAATAATTCTGAACAAAGCAATCTTATCAGATGACAAAAGGCAGCTGAAACCTTGTACGTTTTTATACAAAAGTCTGTCTGTCTGCTATTACCACAAACAATGCTTCAGAAAAAAGTACTCAGAGAACATTTATTCATGCAAAACGTCTATGGCTCTCAAAAATAAAAGAAGACAAGAGCTACAACTCTTTTATAAATAATTGAATAACTGAGTTTTTGGTGACAGCAGACTCATCAAAATTAGATGTTTTGTCATAATAAAATCTAACAGACTTTATTAATGAGTACCTCAACCTTTTTTTTTGTTGCTAGTACAGAGCAGTGTGATGAGCAATGCTACTTAAGGAACGATTGTACTACGGTTGTATGACAGCTGACTAATAAACATTTCCATGTGTTTCAGTTTCTAGATTATGAGCTATCGACCTTGCATTTTAAAATGTTAGTGTTATTTACTCCTGTAAACAAACATAACAACCACTGAAGTAAAGGAGCCACAAAACACATCTTGCTTCAGTGCTCCTAGGCAAGAACTCACCCATGGGAACCAGAGCTGAACTGGGAGAGCCTTTGGCTGTGGCAGTGGCACTGAGCTCTTGCCAGCTTGAAGCAGCACCCCAGCCTTGCACTGATATTTTGGCTCCACACAACAGAATAATTGGGAGGAAGAACATAAAGGAATGCTTATAGTAGTACTTTTAAATAAAAGTAAAACTCTAAACCACAGGTTTACACCAAGTTCTTGTAGTGCTGATACAAACTTTATCCTTTCAAGCTTCTTAATGTGTGTCAGTATTACATCCTGACAGGCTTCGTGTTTAAAATTGCAAGGTCCTAGGTGGGATTTCAGACATTTAATATTTTCTGCAGGGTAAAGAAGATTTTGGGGCACTGTAAAATGAAACAGGAGGTCATTGATAGATGTTGGGATAGTAACGATGTGTGATTCCTGTGGCTTCCTGTAAAGGGCAAGGGCAAACACAGAAAAGCTTACATCCAAGAACTGGACATAAGGTGCCTATGATGTGCCTGGGACAGGACTTAAATATGAGTCCCTCACCTTTAAATAATGCTTAATTTCTACCTCACCCTTGACACATGGACATTTCTCAGATTGTCTGTCATTTCTAACGTGATGTTTCATCTTACTGACATTGAGCATCTGTCTGAGCTCAGGTCCTTTCATGCAGAGACTTTGAGATTTTCTCTTAAAGAAACACTGTGTTAAAAAATTGCAATGAATAAATAGCGACAAATAATAAATCTATAAATGCAAAATTCCTTCACACGGAGCACGCAATGTTGTAGATGATTGCTTACTGACATTGGAATAAAGTCACATGCATTCCTGCTCCATACCCAGCCCTCAAGCCCTCGTCTTTCCTGTGCAAACTAAAATTGGTGCAAGCAGCAACCTGAGATTACATGCAAATCCAGGTGAAAAAACTTCATTTCATTAGAGCATTTCAATACAGAGGGGTTAGAGTCATGCTATATGGAAGAATTAATTTAGCTTAGGTTTTCAGTTCCTGGCCAAATGCTTTAGCAGCTAAGCTTTTGGATACATTAAGGGGCAGCAAGGCTGCTGTTCCTTTCTTGATATGTTTCAGAAGAAAAGAGTGAATTCTCCTTTCTTTTGTTAAAGAATGTACTGGTTTGCAGTGTGGTGTAGTAGTGCCAGGGCACCTAAATTCCCTGGACATCCAGGATTTGATACAGTTTCTGACCTCATCTTTTCAGACCAGGTTAAGACTCCTTTGTTCAGTGTGCTGGATTTTTTCCCTTTTGTAGGCACCCAACTCTTCTCTCCTACTAAAAGGCAACTGAAATACCTTGTTCAGAGCTGCCAGCTGTACTTTGATGGAGGTGTTGATGGAGTACATCACGACACAAAGCAGGGATGTTTGAAACAGCATAAATCCTCTACCAAGCACCAGCTCATCCACCCCACTTCTCCCCAGATAACTCCCTGGGTAAACAGCTTCACTGGTGATAGCGTTCTCATGGGAAGTCACAGCAGAGGTAGGGCTTGAGATAGTTTAATTCAGCTTCCCTACAGGGTGAGGCTGTGTTTCAAGGGGAAGGAAGACAAGGTTCTCACGTAAACCAAAATCGTAAGAGCAACCAGCTGGTGGAACAAGATTTCCGTTGCATTCCTTGAAAAACTTTTACGAACATCCACATGAACCAGAGCTACTAAAACCGACACTTTAATATGTTTACAAAGTTTATATATGTTATCAGCACATGCAATACTCCCATTAGGATTTATTACAGGTTTCTTTAGCAACAACATTTTTTATCATAACAGCTCAACTGGTCAGAGAGAGGAAAACAGCCAGTTTCTCCAGAGTGAGCCTCCCACACACACTTGCCCAGCATTATTGAGTTGCTTATTCATGAAGATTACACAAACCAGTGTCGGCAAGTGTTTCATAACCTTGTTTCCTTTTCCTAGAATGTTCATTATTAATTTCACTTTTTCTATGCCATTGAATAATGAATTGCTGGTGTTATATTCCTTGATGTGACTGCCGAGGGAAGAGCTAGCTCTCCGAAGTAGAAAAGTGGGAGCAAAGGCTATTTATTCAACATGGGAGTCAGAAGATGTGAAATGCAAGTATTTCGCAAACACACAGGGATGGATGAAGATTCCAGAAAGTTTTAGTATAGTGCAGAACTAAAAATAATCAGCTGAAATGTGACCTTCTTGTGTTGGGCATGCTGGCCGCAGATGTTTAATAGCAAGATCCTGAAGGCCTGGAAGGCAAATAAATGACATGATTTTGTGTTTTGCAAAAGAAAAAAAAAAATCCACAACAGTTTCTGCTTTGCAGTCCAAAATGAAATCACACATTTGTCTCTTGTGTTTATGTTTTATGAAGAGTTGGGCAATTGACAAGTTTCAGAGTTGAGGGCGTATTAAAAGGGAAAGTAGAATTCTGTATGAGAGTGTAGAATTTATAACTTGTGCTATGTCCTAGACAAGTGTTTTTAAGATCAAGGCCACAACTTTAGGAATGAAACTATTTAAATGTGCTTTTTAAGCTACCAATTGAGGAGAAGTTTCAGATGTGTAAAAATCTGTCAGTAGGATTCAGCTTCAAGTGAATGTCAGCAAAAGGACATCATCACTGCTTAGGTCATACATTATTTCTGAAGACTAGACCAAAGTCATTTTGAGGAACAGACAAACATAAAAAATTAGTTCCCCTAGACAGACTGTGGACAAAAATATTGCATTTAATCTCCATTGGCATAATTTATTTCTGCTACAAACCTACAAAATCAATATGATTTGAAAGTGCTTATTCTCTTCCATGACTGGGTTCTTTTCATCTGAGTAATTAACTAAGATACTAATCCTGCTTTAAAGTCCTGGCTTCCTTCAAACGTAGAACAAGTAAGCTGCCACATTACTAACTCTGAGTTCAGTATATCTAACAAGCAGTGACATATATTATGGTTGTATCATCTCAATCACTCTATGAATGTAAAAATTATGGAGGAAATTTCAAACAGGCTTTCATTTATGAGGTATCTACATATTGTACCTGGATACTCTGCTAAACACAAGTCTTCCCAAGCTTTATGGAGGTTAGAAGCACTGAGTGGGGAGTGATCAGAGTGGGGGCATCTTACTACTCTTTGCCAGGATCTGGCTGGCCACAAAGGAAACTGTGAACTGGACCAATTCAAGACAAGGACAGGCTGCTATTCACCTCTTTCTGAAATCACATCATTTCCAGCTACCCAGCGAGCAGAGAAGTTCATTTCTCTCTCAGGATAAATCACACCTGAGTCCGGATAAAATAGATTAATCAAAAGAGTAGCCTTCTCTTGCATTTCCATACTTTCTTGATTATGTGAGAGAGGAGGATTCTATCCATAGCTACCACTAAAAGACCACCAAGAATTATGAAGTCAATCCATAATCCTTTTTGAAGCCTTGAATAATTTCTTGAAAAGTAAGTTATTCATCTATGAACTTGCTGGTTGAGCCTTCTAGTCTGGTTCCATGACTGGCTGTGGTTACTTCTGGGAACAGGAAAAAGGGCCTGTGTTTTTCATCTGGAAGTATGCAGAGACCTTGGACACATCTTGTTCAAAAGAAATGAGTCACAGAAATTGCAGTACTGCATATAAGAGAGTTTATTCAGAAGTAGAATCTTCCATCTCATTTTCCTTAACTCCGACTAAAACATTCTCTGGCTTATATAGTTAATTCCCTGGAACCCCCTGACCCCACGGCTGTTGTCCTAGAATTGGAAAAAGTCATCCTTATGCATTGTCATCTCTCCGTTCTCCCTTACACATTAATGTCTAGGTCTGTATATATGTATTCCTGTACATACACAAAAGTTCACATCAACACAAGCAAGAATTAAAGGTATTTTCACTTTGAGATTGTCTTAAAATATAGGTGAAATTCATGCTGATAACCTCAGATAGAAGTTTTTGACTCCATGTAAAGTCCTTTGGTTTGTCTGAAAACTCCATCTCTTCTCCCACTGTTCTTATCATCTGTTTGGTCATGGAAAACAAAATAATTAGTTTTATGTGGGCTAAACCAAATGCTAAATTAAAGAACAAAAAAATTGCCTGGGAAGCTTGGTAGGGGACCCTCTTTTTTTTTTTCTGATGAGCTCATCATGTTTAAAACTGTACCAGAAAGTTTTATGGACCCTTCCCTTTTTGGCTATGAAACCTGTCTTACTTTTCAAATGACCTGTATCACTAGGCTGGGAATTTTACTTTGCCACTTGGAAGGAAGACGATGCTCCAGAGGTTATGCTCTGGGCAGGGAAAATTCGTGGTTCCAGTGAAAAAGGTCTTTCCTTGCCACTGTGGCAGTGCAGCAGCACTGCTGTTAATGTTCCTGGGTTGGCCATGCATATGGGTACACTCCTGTAACTGCATCTGTGCACGTGCAAGGAAGGACAATATTCCTCTCTTTTATCAGCAAACAGAAATGTCACGATCATAAGGTGCATGCCATACTAACCCAAGGTTTTCAGTTAGAGCCTCTGCATTGTTTTTAGTGGGAGATGGTTTAGGCAGCATAAACATGTCACAAAGGTTAAGGGACTGATTCTGCTTCTAGTTACAACTCATGTCAGGAAGCAAGTATCTCACAGAGGCCTGCCAGCATAAAATCTGCATGTGCACTGAATCCAGCCTAAGTGTTTATACAGGCTACTAAAAGAACATGATAGGTGGGAGGTTTTTGTTGCCAATCACCAAGAAAAGGAGTAGAAATGCAGTCTGTAATTCGCTTTGTGAGTTGCTGGTACAGAACATGAGGGTATTTCACTGTTTTTTGTCAGAGAACCGATGCAACTTGCCACGTAAAAGTGCAGGAGAAATATTTTATGGCTTTCTCCATGCTGTACTTATTCACCCTGCCCAGCACTGTGTATTCCTACATTTTCCTTCTTTGCCTTCCCTCTCTTCCTACAGATATTGAACCTGAGTGCTATCTTTCAAAGCAGTGCCTCAAGAAATTCACAAAATGAGAACATGCACCGGAACAGACTAGCTAAATGAGTGAGCACAGGAATAGACACAAAATGTTGCATTTTCTGAAGTGGCAAGTGGCAGAGGAAGTAGTAAGTCTAGATCAGCTCCATTAGCCTGCCAGGTTTAATACTTGTATGATCCATGTCTTTCTCATAGTCCATTCAACACATGAACCCAGCCCAAGCTACTGGAAATGAGAACTAGCAGATGAATGCATTGAACCAGAACAGACACCAGAATTCACATGCAATCATACATACAACATACAGGATGTACAATAATGTGCCTTTTGCCAAATCAATTTTTAAAATATTTATTTTCTCATAGTCTTAGAAATTTCTATTTTTCCTTAGTGTCACCCCAAAGAAACATGGTTTTAGTGTTGTCTCATCCTCACTCCCTTGTTTGTCTCTACAAGCAACTTTCTTCCTCAACATAGTTTTCCCCTTTTGATTATAAATTTTTGCAACTTGCATTGCTGAGACCAGGGTTTTGGGGAGAAATGATGGAAAGAGAAAGGATGCCCTTGAGCTGTGGTGTGATGACGTGATGATAGCAGTGGGTTTCTTGGTGAGAGAAAAGAAGCAGTGAACAACTTCTTTGATTTACAGAGACAGATTGTAAAAACAAGCCATGAATCTCTGCATATACAGAAAGATGTGAATCCTTGGAGCCTATGTCAGATATAAGGAAGGATGGGAAGGTTTGCATAGAGTAACAGAGAATGTAGCCCTGAGGTCTATTACATGCGAGAATAGGAAGTGTGAAGTTTGTAAAGTGGTGAACTATTCTGAATATGTCAGCTGACATCAAACATGTCTATGGCTGTTTGACCAAGCACAGATACCAAACTATCCATCCAGTTTGTCTACTGCTCTCCCCTTCAGGGACCAGCAGAAAAAATGCACTGTTTGCAAAAATATTGAGGGGGAAGGAAAGCCCCCTCCACAATGTTGTGCTTTTCCCCACCATTCTGTCAGGGATGGTCAAGATGTGTGGCAGGGCAATTGGCCTCCACTTAGTACAACTTACAAATAAGAGTTAGTTCAGAAGTAGAATCCTCCTCCTCAGCTGCATTGCTGCAGGCAGGATGGGCAGCAGAGTTCCTCAGCTGAACTGCAATGTGCAGCTCTGCTCATTGCACTCTATAAGCAATTCCCAGCTCTTGTAATGCCTGACGGTCCCAATTTTCCCTATGCCAAGCCCTTTCTCCAGCACATTTAATTCCTCAAAGCTCTGCACATCTCTATTCTCTCTTGTGACAGGAGTTAAATAATGTCCACAAATGGAAATATCTACTCCTCCTCTTGGCTTGCTGTGGAACCATAATCCCCCTCCCCCAAAATATTCAGTCTAAGTGGATTTACAGAGTTAGTCTGAAAGTTTCTGAGTTCTGAGCACTGCTGTCTCTACAGTCAGGCCAGTGCTTCTTGCTTCTCTTTAAGATGGACTCCCTCCGATGACGCAGGGGCAGAGGAGGTACCACACCCTGTCCAGCCGTCGGCCTCGTGCTCAGACAGCTCTCTCAGCTGCCAGTTCTTCTTTAACGTTTTACAATGAAAAAGTTTCAAACAAACATCAGATGAAAGCAATTTTGCGTCTAAACCAAGCATGGCCAGGTTTGCATTGGTGATTTATTGGTGCAAGTCATCAGCTCCTATTACCTTTTTCTTGAGCCATGCAATTCTCTGGCTTCCAGACATTTCTAGGGCCTGATTCTTTTCCTATTGAAGTTAATGGGAGGTTTTGCCACTGATTTCAATAGGAGGCCTCTAACTTTCCAACCTTTCCAACCTGCCTATAGAGTCTTGAAGTGCTTCCAGGTTTCCATCATAGTCTGCGGTTCCCCTCTTTAAATCAATTGGACATTAACAGATTGCCTGGGTCCACACCTTTGGATAGAGAAAAGCTCCAGATCTGATTCAGCGCTCACTCACACACCAGCTTTATACCCCAGTGGAGTTCCTCCTGATTTATATTGGCAGGAGAGTGAGGTCCAATGTTACTTATGTCTGGGTCATTGCCAGCAGAACACGGAGAGAATTCAAGTCACTTGTTATCCCCTTCCCCACACCTCTCAATCACAGCGTAAATGTATGTACATATATGTGGATATATTAGAATCATCTGGACTCTTTTAAGTTATTTGCCATTGAAACTGACTTCAAATTCAAGTTTTAAAGTTGAAATAACAAAGAAGGAAAAAAGAGTCAGAAGGGAGCCAGCTGCAAGGGTACTCACAATTTTCATCAGTCTACAGGACACTCCTAATAACATATTTTACTACTTTGTAGTGAACTTTCTTTGCTTCTGCCATAAATATATTCCCTATGCTGTAAATGAATAGCTTGCAAGCTCAGTAAAGTTAATATAGAAGAATAAATCTTAACTACCTAATGTCAGGTCAGAAATATAAATCTTATCTAATATGCCAGGTCAGAAGGAAAGAATACTTTTCGCTGAAAATAGCAAATACTTTCCAGTGCAGAGTCGGAACTTATTTTTCTCTTTAAAAAAATGTGCTGCCCCTAATAAGATTGGTTGAACAGTCTCTTTTTAGAATCTCCAAAAGAAAAATAAACACATAGAGCAGAGTTAATTTATAAAATGCTCCAAAGTTTATCTTGGCAGAACAGTTGTAGGCAGTGAGAGTTCTCTCCCTCTCACACATGCATTCATACACACACACACACAGAGACGTGCACACATCTCAAAATTAGGACAGGCCTTTACAATAGCAAATGCTACAGAAAACTCATATATCTGGGTAAATTCATAGATTCTTATTCATGCAAGGCTCTCATTTTCAAGTCAATGGAAATTTTTCCAAAGAAAGACAACAATCCTTGGTGCCTTTTTGTGTAAGTACCGACCTGCTGTGTCACAGTGGGGGATAGCGAGATGCACAAGTGCCTTGTGTCTCAGGCCCCCCTCCCATGTACCAGCACTTCTGCCAGCTGTAAAGCAGTGATGCAGCCACTGTCTCCTCCTCCTGCCTGCCCAAGACCCCACTTGTTAGACACAGCTGGACAGACTGGTGGGTGATCTGCTAGCCAGCAGCTGCTGGCACATAGGTCCCTCCCAGTAGCCACAGGCTCCTACTGCTGCCCATCCTCTTGTTCCTCCTCCACACCTGCTTCACACCATGCGCCCTGTTCTTGCCAGAGCCAAGGTAACTTCAGAGCCTGAGGAGATGAGGCCCACCAAGGGCTTTCTTTCATCCTCAGAGTATTAACTTTATTTAACTTTAAAGTCCATATCAACCTGTGTCAGGGAGCCACAACAACAGGGAAATATTGCAGATTCCAGATCTACCAGCCAAGAGATTGCCCAAGAGAACAGCAGGTGCTATGCTGACACCCCCAAACAATTTGGAGCTTCTCCACCTCTTGTAGCAGCCACTGGCCTTTCACATAGCTTATTTACTTCAGTGTCTACAAAGCAAACAGTCTAACAGTCATTTCCCCCAAGATAAACAAGAATAGAGGCAGTTTTACATGACCAAACCACCCCACTTGATGCTGGGGTGTGCACAGTCCTCTGGACCATTTTGCTCAGTGCCATCAAGCTACTCAATGCAGAACCTTTAGGTTCTCTCCTCTCCTCTCCTCTCCTCCTCTTGTCTCTTCTCTCTTTTTCTTTTTTGGCTGCTGGGAAGTTGCCAGTAATGTCCAGCATTTGGTCTGACAACTGTTCTACTGTAAATATTTAGAAGAATCCATTAGAGATTAAACAAAGTGTAAGTAACTGCTCCTAAATGATAGCTCTTATTAATGTTTGCAGCTATAGACTCTTTACAGATGCTTATGAAAGTCCTACCTCTAGGCTGCTTGTAAGAAAGGGCAAGACAGAAGGCAGCAGCCAGAACACAGTGTAATTTGAGCGTCAGTGTGTTATCATTACAAATATCAGCACAGAGACAGCATTCTGTGGAGTGTGTACCATGCTTGCAAATCTTCCAGACAGCAACAGGCAGAGTGTGTTGCCCTGACCAATGTATTTTAAATGATCCGTATAAAGCCACAAGAGTCTCTGCTAAGACATCTTTGCTTTTCTCTGGTCTGCCCCAAAAATATAACCTCCCCTTAAAAAAAAAAAACAAAAAAAAAAAACAAAACAAAAAAACCGCCCACAAAACAAAAAAAAACAAACAAACAAACCCCAAAATGCCCCCAAACCACCAAGTCCCCTTCACCTCAAAGTGTATCAAGAATTGTCATGTGCTACAGGGGAAAAGACAAGCACTGCTCTGGTGGATTTTTTTAAACTCTTATTGTATTCCAAAATTATCCTGTTTATACATCTTAAACGTTCCCTGTGCAGTAGGATATTAGGGGCTGAGAAAGGATGAACACTCACACTATTCTGGATCTTATTATGAAATACTTGAGAAGTAATTCTAGCAGAAGTCTCTTTCCAGTGGACATAATTTTGAGAATAAAAAATGCTGCTTTTGCAACCAACTGAGATGAATGAAGATGTATAAACACATCAACATGTTAGCCAATTTGTTTGCTTAAAGAAATAAATTATATTCTAGGAACACAGTGAACAGCAGATATTTGTCTATGGATGGGCATACTATAGCAGACTTTTCTATCATAACAGAGGTTGGTGATACAGATTTTTAAAATTTTAATTACTCCATTTATTGTCAGTGATCAGTGAGTAGAGTGTGCTAGTTCCAATACAGAAGGAGTAAAAATTGGATAAAACATTTGACTCCAGTGTCCACCTTGAACAGGTTAAGTCCTGCAAGAAAAAGGCCTGGAGCTTATCCAGACCACTTATGATGCTTTCCCAGGGCAGAAATGTCTGGTACTCACAAATAATGCTTGTAAGGCAGACCTCTTAGCTTCACCTCTAGTTTTTGAAGCTACTAGTCTCCTTCTCATTTCTTATCCCCTTGCCTTAAATAAAATGTCTGGATAATGTGTCCAGGTTTTCCTAGACATCAATCTGTGCTCATTCTTTCAACTCAGTTTCATAGTCATATCCAACCTTTCAAAATTAGTCACGATTTTCTATAAGTGACTTTAGATCTTAGCTGGAGAAATCAATAAAAGCAGCCTGGACAACTGGAAGGGTTGGGCATGAGCTACTGAGCAGGAATGTGCTGTCTTGGTGGGTACTCCCATCTCTGATCAAGGTGACTTACAGAGTTGGTGGCTTCTGTGTCACAGCAGGGAAGAAGGTAGCATGTAAGGCAATTTTTTTTCTTCTGTACCTCCATGTGTGCATATATAGGAGTTTCAGAAGGCCAAGCAGAAGAGATACCCATGCTCTAGAAAAGCTGAAGAGGGGCAGACTCAGTGGTCTCTTCAAGAAACAGGAACTAGTGGATTAGACAAGTGGCTAAGACACAACTAGAGAAAATTATGTAAAATTAAAAGAATACTTTCTTGATATTCTCCCATTCTCCATCCTGCACAAATATATAATGGTAAAATCAACAAGTCTCCTGCCATCTGTTTGCTTACGCTGATGCCTCATTCAGCAGATATGCTACATAGAAACCTTACTAGACAAAAAATTCCAATTTTCTTCATAAGGCAACAATGTGGCATTTGTTATAAGGAAATTAAAGTTTATTTAATTTCTGAAATCTCCTGTGAAACAACTGGTTCTCAAATCACAAAGAGAATATTGGATCATCACCTTATATTAGAAATATGGCACTTTTATTTGCTTTTATCTACTATTATTTTGTTGTCTTTTTAAAAAAATTGTTAGAATTAGATTGATAAGCATAACAAAACCCACTGTAAGAGTAAGAAAACTGTGATATTGCTGATACCATCATAATGCAAAATGCTAACAAAAGGCTATCTTGCCAACATGTGCCCCTATACTAGGGCACAGCAGCAAGGGATGTCAGAAGGTGCTCGGCATAAACTGTTGGATCCACTCAATTCCTTTCCCAGGTACAATAATTTATGGCTAAGCTACAGCATGCTTTTTAACAGATATCTCACCTCTGATTTGAAACATACATGTGACTGAGATTATACTGCCTCCCTGAGACTGCTGCAATGATTTTATCTACCACGGCTTTCTGAATTTTATCTTAATTAACGCAGTCTCACTTATGCCTATTTTCAAACATTGATTGGTTATATCTTTACTTCCAGTGGTAGATATCGTTATAGCATAGGTATTTTAGGGGCAATGTTTTGTTACAGATTGCCTTTTTTTTTTTTTTACCGCCCAGACAAAGAACTGCTGTTGTGAAGTGTGCTCAGACAAGGCTGGTTTTGGAGAAAGCAGTCCCCTAAGCTAGTTGCAGATTTTACTATGCTTTTTTTATCTCTAAGCGCAGGCTTGACTGAGGCCTCAGCATGTCTCAGCTCAGCCCTGTTCTATGCCAGTGAAAGCCTTTTGGTGATAAATATTCATGTACCTGTTCTTTGCTTACAAAATTGTTACAGAAGAATTGGGGCAGGGTCTAACACAGCGCTGTCCTTACATTGTGACCAAGAAACTGTTCCTGCTGGAAGTGAAGACATGAGGACATCCCAATTTCCCTCATTGCCATGCCCTGCCTGCCACCAGCAGCTCTCAAGCATTACGAAGCAACAAGACACTTCAAAGCTTAGAGATCTTCCTAGGTGAAAAGTAGCAGTGAGGTGCTGCACTGTCCCTTCTTAATCCCTGGTACTGAGCTATTGCTTTGGCATGGGCTTTGGGATGGCTGTGCCTCCTCCTTGCAATGCAGAGCAGAGTAAGGCCAATAGCAACCAATCTGGATTTGCTGGCAAGAGTCACAGCTTCAACCCGAGAGGTTCCCCAAATGTCTCAGTTCAGACTGGTTATAGCAGCCAACAGACAGGCAGTGTGCCTTTCCCATTCTTCTCCAAACATGTGTTGTTAAAGGTAATATGGCCCCTAAAGCATTTACTTACATCATGGAGCTGCATCTCATTTGATTGCTGTAAAGTGCTTTGAGGACCACAGGGTGAAAAGTCCTACAGAACTGCATGTATATTTGGAGTCTTACTGATGCTGTTGCTATGTGATTATATAATTTTCTCAGGGGTTTTAAGGATGGTTGAAATCACAACAGTTTGCATTAATTATACTTATTCTTTTTTTCCCATGTACGTGATAAACTTTGTAAATGTTTTCCCTGATTGTTTCGCCTCCTTTTTGTTTAGCTTGCCTTTGAACACCTCTTTCTAATTTTCTGTGAGAACACCGTTGTGGTACTGGCTTTTTTCCATATGGAGTGTCACATATGATGTTGGTATGGAAAGTATTATAAGGCAAACAGCAGATTTAAGCTGAAAAAGATACTTTAGAGATTAATGAACAGGCTTTGATTCTCCTTTTATAGGACACTGGTTTGAGTCTTACTGAAATCAAAGCAATCTGTTTGCCTTCCTGTGAGGATATAGCTTAGTAGCCCCTTATAAAACTACTTAGTAATCTAAAAGTTGAACACTTTTATATTAAAAAAAGCACTGAAATTATTATCTTTGTTGAATCTCTTGCTGAGACACAAAGGAGCAGGGTTGCTGACTCCAAGCACTGTAGGAATCTTACTCCCAAATATAATGGCAATGATTTAAAATGCATGAACATTAATTTTAAACAGTTAATAAAGTAGTGCTAGAAGTCTTTCATAAGTCTTTTGAATTCACACAGCTATGCTTTTCTCTGCATTATTAGGGAAGACAATTTTTTTCCAGTCTTCTAAAAGTAAGGAGAAATGAATAATGGTTTTGCTCTCTGAGACACCATGAAAACATGGTTGTTATGTTGAAAATATTAGATTTTTTTTTTTGCCAATACAAAATTACCCAAAACTATTGAGAAGCTAAAAAATAGAAATGTTTAACTTTGAATTAGTTAATGACTGAGAAGTTCAAGGCATTATTTTCAAAGTTAGTATGTTAGGAGTTAGGCTTTTGCCTGCTTCAGGAAGATAAGTGTCTGCTCCAAGCACAAGAGCCTCCATTCAAGAATGAGTCCTTAATTTTAATCAGGTATTCAAGTCTAACTGAAGTCAAGGGGTCTGTAACATATGCGTGTAGGTAACCATATGCTGATGTGCTTTTTCAAATAGGGAGGAATTTAATCATGGGCTTACATGGTAATTGAATGGGGTCTTTTTCCCAATTTGGTCTGGGTAGGCAGAAAGTAGCATAAAAGGCATCAAGAAACATAAAGTTTGTTAACTTAGTGCTCAGTGTAGAGGAAAAAAAGAGCCTTTTATTTCCCTGAAATTTCTGACCTTTTTTGTTATTTTTCTTCTCCCTGTTGCTCTTTGCTCACCAACCACAGCTCTCGTTTGCTGTGGACAATTCCCAAAGGGAACATTCCTCGCTGGAGTAACTTACCCAGCTCTTTTCCTTAATTTACAGCGAGTACAGCACCCCTTACAGAATCCATAGCAGACCCTTTGGCTGCAAGCCAGTGCTAATAGCGTGTTTTCCAATAATCTAATCTCGTCAGTCACAGAGCAGAAATCAGAAAGTTAAAAGAACTGGCTTCTCAACTTGTCTCAGTCCACCTTTGAAATCTGTGCATGGAAATGTTGTGTGAATAACTACAATAAATTCTTACCACACTTGCACCCATGACTCAATAGTTGTGCCCATAACAATCTGGTGTATATGAGAGAACCCTCTAAAAAACAAGGTTTAATGTGGTGCCAGAAACAGACTCTCTCATGAAGGCTTGCTTGTGCAAAGAAGCCAGGAATTTCAGCCAAAGCTGAGGACATATTGTAAATATCCATGAATTAAACACCTCACAATCCTAAGAGATAAGTATCGTTTCTCCTTTGCAGATGAAAAAATTGAAGCTCAAAGATGATAAAGCCAAAATTTCCAAGTTTGGCTCTAGAAGTGAAATAGCAATTCTTTGATTGGACTCCTGAATAAATAGCTTCAATTTCAGACCTCTGACCACCTGCATCTTCTGCAGCCATTCTGAAAATGAGGATATATACACAGGAATGAAGCAAGAGATTAGTTGTCTCACTGGAGGCCCTAGATTTGAAAATGTAGATTCTAGTACTTTACAATGCTAGAAAAGGACATTAACCAGCCAGCTTTATCATCCTTCAAACCCAAGAACCCCTAACTTTCTTCAAAGGCACATAACTCAGTGGTATTGTTAGGGAAAGACAAAGTAACTAGATGCTGAAAGTTAACCTATACCTTTTACCTTTTCCCACATGGGTTCTTTTTCATGTGTGCTGGACTGTGTATATTTTTGCTTTGGAGGTGCAGAACTGACATCATCACAATATTTTTTGCTGATTTCTAACATCATGCAGAGCTCTGGTGGTCTACTGATTACAAGATGATAATTAGGTCCATTATTCTACCTCAGACCTGGATCCCTTCATGGATGATTTTGATTGATGTCACCAGGAGCATATGCTTTTTGGGGTAGCAGTTTGCTACCTCTGTGAGACTTGCTACCTCGGCTTGACTTTCTTCGTGCAAGTCCAGGAGGTCAAGAAGCCAGTCAAGGAGGATATTTTCATTCTAAGGCACAGTTCAGTCTTTCCTTTCACTTATTCCATTTTGGCATCTGCTTGTGACATTTTTTAGCACAATTTTTCTGCAGCAGCCCAGCATTTTGGTTGGTGTTGTTGCGGTCATCTCGATACATCCGAGCCCTGTCTCATAGCAGCCCAACGTGGTGGCAAGCCACTAGCCACCAGCTGAGCTGCCAAATATTCATCATATTGGATACTTTAAAAATAACTGCTGTGATTTCATGTTTTTCTAATATCTAGGGGACGTTGGGTTTTCACTGAGGCCTAACTAATTGTTGGTATAACTTATATTAGGCAGTTCTATTTGCAATAATGGGTTCTGTTTCTATCATTCATTCTGCATCAGCTTAACTTAATTAAGTTATAGCGTAACAGAACAGAATGGAACAGTCCTCTCTTCCTCATTACTGGAGTTATTAGAAAAATATTCTTCAACAGAGCACATTGCAAAGGACTAAGGATATTTTGCAAGCTGGTTAAGGCATCCAGCACCTGAAAAAGCAGCTTTCTTAGGCCATGAAATAGTAAATGGATCATTTTCTTGTGTGAGAGCTTGGTTAGGAAGATGTGTCTTACAAATTTGTACTTGAACGTGCAGAGCAAGGTTAAACATGCACCCTGAGGATGCTGCTCTGAGCCAGCATAAATTATGTGACCCCTACCATTGTTACCAATTAAATACTTCAACAAAAGTTTATTTTTATAACCACTTCTTCAATTGTGCATAAAAAGTGTCAGATGTCACTTTCAATATACATCAGTGATACTACACAATATATTAGACAAATAAAAAAGTAATCCTTAAAATTTATAGTTCCTAGTTTGCCCATTAATCTTTCCAAATGTGAGGGGTTTTTTTTCCGTTAGGCTGGAGACAAATTTTAAAGGCAAATTAGACTTTTTTTCATATTTTTTTGCTATTTTACAGAAACATTAAAATGGCTTCAAAACCATTGACTTTTCAGCTCTTACTATAAAATGTTTAATAAGACTCATAACTCTAACCCAAAGTTTCCTAGATATTTAATTCTTTATTTTATATATTATTGTTGGGCTATGAGATTTTGTTTTTCTTTACCTAATATTGTCAATAGGTGGCCTCAGTTTATTTTTTTTACTGTAGAGTTTCTTTTTCCTTTTAAATTGAAATTCTGTATCTTATAATCCTTTATCACTTTTACAATGTTGCTATTGCTATTTTAAATTAAAGCCACTCAGACAATTATTAATGGAATAATATTCCATTAGACTATGACACTATTCAAAACCAGAAATATTTTGTCAAATATTTTGACAAAATTTGATATGTCAGTGTTATACTGTTAATTGGATTTGGGATAACAGACATATTATTACAGATGTTATATCAATTAAAAAAAACAAACCAAAAACCAAAACAAAAAACCAAACATAAGTTTTAATTCATTTAAATTCATTTTCTCTTCCAATCAACTGACCTGATTGGTGTGCAAGTCCTCAGGGAATTGGTGGTGTACCACCACAAAGAAAGTGAACTGTTTCTCCGCTTTAGCACAAAACGGATGATAGCCTTGATTTTGTCACCAGCACCCCAATAATTCAGCTCAAATACTTTGTAACATAGCTGTAGCTCAGCAGTAAACTGCCTGCTGTGTGTCACTGCAGTGATGTCAGATGCATTATGGTTTTGGGGAAGTGAACGATGCTCGGTGTGAGCACTAAATTTCTTTCATGTGGGTCAGTGTGTGCGGCAGTGGAGCTGGTTGGGAGGGAAAGGCTCAGACTTCAAAGGGAGGGCAGCACGCAGAAGGGGTGATAAAGCAAGCCCTAACTACGTGCCATTCATAGTTACTTCACTAGAAAATCCAGGCACACAGAGCTGTTGAACTGAGTCAGTTTCTCAGGATTTGAATGCCTACTTAAATCTCACCCATCCTATTACTTAATCCCAGTCTAAACAGGCCATCCAATCACACTGCCCTCTAAAAATCAGATAACTATGCTCCAAACCATGGAGTATGCTAATGTTGATTAACAAATTATCTTCACCCTGTTTTCTTCACAGGAGTTTTACCATTGACTTTAGGGGCCCAGGACTTTTGTCAATGAGTCCAAGCTGACTGGTGATGATGACTCTTGTCTGTTTTCCACCGGAGTTTAATCTGATTTCACATCATAGTGTTCATGTTTTGCAGTCAGAAACTTTTGACTTCTTTCTCTTTTAGACTAGCATGAGTCCTAGTGACATGAGGGAAAGGTGAAAACAGTTGGATCATCATTTGCTGAGTGTCACTACACAGCATTATTTTAATCATTAAATTCAGCTTGGAATTCTGGACAGTATTTTGTGTCACTGGCAGATGTATGGTCCAGTCAGCCTGGAGAAGTTAGCCTTTTTCCTTCATGAAAATGTGAGATCAGAGTTTTTCCTTGTTACAAGTTGTAGAACACAATTTTTAGACATTTTCTAGCGCTGTGATACTCCTTAATACCTATACTATGACTTGAAATCTTGATGTGGCTTGAATTTAAAGAGACATGTTCCATTTCAATGTTTGCAGGCGTCAGTCCAGAACAGTTCCACTGCAAGCAACATATTTGGGGCTTCCAGTTTGCTTCAGTATGGTATGAATTTAATCATTACACAGAAAGAAATCATTTCATTCAGTACAAACTTTTGATCAGTTCCACTAAGGAAAATACATTAAATCGAGAGGATATTAAGTAATTGACCAAAGGCACATCTGAGCACCGCCAAGGCAGTGGGCTGGCTTGCTGTCTGGCTTATTAATTTTTTAATGCTGTAAACATGGTAGTAGAAAATCATAGTTTCGACATGGGATTACAGGCTTTTGCTGTCTAAACCCTTCTCCCTAGTCTCCGGCATGGAAAGTAAAATCTGTTACATCCTGCTGTTCTTTCTGTGGTTTCTGAAACAAAACTTTGAGAGAAAAACTCTGGTCTCAAAAGACCCTGTGGGAAATGAGAAACTTGCAAATGCTACTGTAGTTGTGTAATGTTGACAGTATGAGCTGAGTGATCCTTATACAGATTGGAAATACATGAGCATCTGTGTAATACGCAACAATCAAAGTCTCCAGTATGTTAAGAGAACAAAACAGGAGAATCAAATGGGGTGTGGGGGGTACAGGCTCTGCTGCCACCAGGATAGCCTAAGCATTCACAACCTTTGTTAGAAACAAAAAAATGGAAGATGGAAAGTTACCATCAAGCAGAAACACCACACATTTCAAAGAATGAGCCTGTACACTATACATTTTTGCTTCTTTACTCAGTAGAAGCATGCATCTCTTGTAGGAAAGAGATTAGAGAGTCAAGGAATTCACAGTGATGTTGACAACTTTGTTTTTAGAGCTCTGTGTCCACATGAACAGTATAAAATCAGCTGGGGATCTTCATGACAGCAACTTGCAGGACTAGAGTATTAAAATACTGTCTATATGTGCATCAAATATAATCTCTTTCCAAAAGTCACACCTCCATTTTTATCTGGGCACAGATGCTTTATTTGCAAGTAGCTGAATCTGACAACTGTCATAACACAGCTGGTTATAGAATTATTACGTTACTACAATTACTAGGTTACTACTTTTAATAGATCACATACTTATCCTTCTATAATAGCTTTTTTTAATCTAGACAGAGATTATGTATTTGAGTTTACGTTTTAGAAAAAATTCATGATGTATATTCTTGAAGGCTGGGTATTTGGAAACAACTACAGCTGACTCTAAAAGTAATATATGTAGTTGCTTACAGGATTTAGAACTTGATGTGAGAAAGTATTGCCTTCACCGTCACCATCACTATCAGGTTGTTTAAGGCAATTTTCTCAGGGATTCTCTTTGGTTCCTATACTGGTTAAACTTCCTGGAGCCTTGAATGTTGGTGGTGCTCCATAGTATGTGGAAAAAAAAAAGCCAATTTCCCTTCTCTCCCCATGAAAAGAATTTTTCAGTTTATTTACAAAACTCTCTGGAATGACAAGGAGCCATTTGTGGTTGTTGTGGTGGATTTCTGTTGTGCTGAAGATGCTAGGAGGCTGCATAAAACTCTGCACCCCTGGTGAGATTTTTCAGCCTGTTGATGCTCTTTCTAACCGAATTCAGGGGAAATGTGTTCTGGCTGCCAGTATACTTAATTTTCAGGATCACTCTGCCAGACATGTGTTTAATAATGATGAGGCAATCCGCAGTGAGGTCTTGGCCATTTGGGCCAAGGGCCTCCTTGCTCATAGACACCACTACAAAACAGTTACGGATACTCCCTGAGACTGTGGAACAGTCCCGTACTCATGTTTCTGTTGCTTTTTAGAACTCTTGACATTTGGTGAGTAAAATAGATTGGTTTCTTTTCCCTCAGATGTGAAGTGCCTCTTGAAGAGAAAAATACTGTCAAGCCAGGCAGATGTTTGGGGAAATTTTTTTTTGTTTTGTATAAGATCTTTTCCCTTCAAAACATCGGAAGATACTTTGCTACATGTTTTATATCAGAAGGCAGCAAGACCCTGAAGTAAAATAGAAGTCAGGCAAATCTCTGGAGGCGTTACCACCCTCTCAGAAAGAAGTCCTAAAATATTTGTGAAGATCAAATCACAAAGAGAAGCAGAAGACATTAAGCCTTGAACAGCTGATTTTTAGACTGATTTTTCCTCTTTGCCTCTTTTGCGGGTGCCTCAGATTCCTGTAAATCCAGAGGAGGCTGAACAGAGAGTCCACATTCCTCAGCTATCACCACCGATTCAGTTGCATCCCGGAAAACTTATTGCCAATCCAGCACAGTGATTGCCATGTACAGGTTTATCTTCCCCAGCTGCTCCCTCATCACAGCACATCCAGTCCTTTGCCTCCCTGCAGGTGATTTAAGGCCTAGTGATCAAGCAGAGCTTAGCCTGCAAGACTGAACTCAGGTTTCACCTTGGCCCAGGCCAGCAATCTCTTTAGCACTGATAATACAAATTTATCAGGCCCATGCATACTGGCTCGCCCAGGGCTGTCCTACCACTCCTGGGCTTTGTCCTTGCTCAGCACTGCCTGTTGCCTACACGACAGTTCAGCTTTTTTGCCCCACCATTGTGTGTCTCACCTCTAGCGCATTTCCACACAAAAGAAACACTGTCCAAGAAAGAGTCTGAGGAAATACGCTGTGGTTTGCAAACTGAATTCCTTAATGACTTTCTCATTAGAAGAGCTGACTGCCAAATGCTGTTTGCGCTTGCCTAAAGGACGGTCTGCATGATTGAGAGTAGCTCTGCTTTACATGAAGTATTGTTTTCAGGCCACCACCACAGGCAGCTGCTTCTCACTAGGCAAGGGAAAGAGAAAGGAACGCGAGTGAGCACAGAGAGCAATTGAATGACACGAGAACCCATGGGATTTCCCATCCCAAATCCTCACCAACACAAGGGCTAATGTCCGTGTGGGTGCTGCATGGTGGTAAAAGCTGAGGTGGGGTCTGGCTCTCCCAGCAAGGGGCAGCCCAGCTGGGAAGGCTGAATTCCAGAGCAGCTCTGCTGTGAAAATATTTCCTGTGAGAACACGCAAGCCTGAGAAACCAGGAGCAGCAGCAGGGATGGATTCCATTTGCCTAGCACATCCATTTCAAGAGTAAACCTCTAAAGGGATATCTTGTTTTTGGAGTGGTGATGAGACAGTGCACCTCAGCTATGGCAAATGGGCAAAGAATATTCTTCTACCCTGCGCTTTTTCCCAGCTGTCAGAATGTATGCCCAGCTGGATTTCTCCTGCATTTCTTATTTCCATAAATTTAAATCTATACATGGAGTAAAACTGATTGAAAAATGTCATTGCAAAGGTTTAGAATTTACTTGCTGCACACGGTCAAAAGCTAGCTTCTTGTCCACGAAAGTTCAGATTCAAACTCAGCTCCTTATCCTTAACTTTCTACTTTTAACAGAGACCACGACTCATTGTTTCCAGAGTAGGTCTTTGGAAAATATTCTGAGATTTCATTTGCTAATGAGACTTAAAACTAATATCTGGACAAATGGCTTGCACAAAAAGAGGCCTCTGGGAAAAAAAGAGCTTAAAGCCAGACAAAAGAAGGGAATAGTTCAACATTCATTTAGGGTCTTCTCTAATTTCCAGTATTTAGGTTTTACAAAAAGAAAAAAGAAGGAATAGATTTTGGACCTATAGCCAGTCATGAGTCTGCAAATGAGTAGTTTGCATCACTTCTGGCTGATGTTTATGTAAGAGCTGAGAAGGAACTTGTCCGTGGGTCTCTGTGCTCCCACCATTTGCTTTGCCCACTGCTATGCTGCATTTTCCATCCCTGAGAGTCTGTGATTTCACTGTGCTCAAAAAGTGTTTGGATACATGGGGGCGGAGCACTCAATGGTTAGTAGGGTCATGCATAGAATATTTCATCCCCATTGAGTCAGTTCTGAAAGTTGTTGAGAATTTTTTATATTTCTTTTTTTTTTGTCTTTGTAATGGAGCAGGCTGCACCAAAGACCAAGTGGTTTCAAGCAAGTGTATTTAGCAAGAGCGTGTCTTGGACATATTTGCCATGCTACACTCCATACCTCCTGGTTCTGCAGCCAGTGTCTAACCCACAAGGCCACAGTGCCCAACGCTCTGCCAAGGCACTGAATCTCTCTTCATCCCTCTTACCACATCTATAATTTGTGGCTAACAGGAGCGGTCTGTGCTCTCCTCATGCTTTATCACCTGCTTTTTTACTTCAAAGTGTTTCTTAACATGGATATACATTACTTACCCATTTCTACTGTTTACCTAAGTATAGAAATTCGAAGCAATGCTTACATCTGGTGTATCATGACTGGATTTCACTAGATGGGGCTTATGTTTCCAGCTTCCTGGGGCACATCACTTAAACTCTGAGCTCAGTGTCTGATACAGGGGAAAAAAAGAGGTAAAACTTCTGGTTGCTTCCTTGGGGTTATGGTTGCAGTTGGTGAAGCACTTGAGATATGCAGGTACTAAAAAATTTGCTACAATGAGAGAGGAAGAGTGAGGGCCAGTTCTGTACCCAAAAGATTGAATGGATCCTGGAATCCTTTCAATCCCACCTAGCCTTTACAGCAGGGGAAGAACTGGCCCATACATTGCAAGGATATGCAAGCATCTGGATCTGAAGCAGAGGGCGAGGAGGCTGAGAGGTAACAAGAGCGAGATCTTCAGCTGGAGCTTGGAGATGCCTAATTTCAAGCACATTATTTCATTCTCTAGGCACAAATATTTTTGCTCCACAATTTCTTTTCTTCTGGGTTCAATGACAAAGCCCAGTGCTTTCAAAGAATGCCAGTTTCTGGAGCATGTGGCTTGTCCCTCCCTGCTTTGATTCTTGCCTAGGTCAGAATAAGGGTCTACCTTTATTGCAAGACAAATGAGAAACTATTTTATTACACAGATACAAGACTCAAAGAAATGTCAGATGCAGTAAGAGACAATCAAAAAAGTGCATCTCTTTAATAGTTGTTAAGAAAAAACATGTGCTTCATGTAAAATGTTAATTCTGACTTTTCAGTGATATTTTTCTTTAAGAATTTCCAAGAATTGGAGGTTATTTTGCTTCACACATTTAGTTATAACATGACATGAAATCAGTGGAGCTTGACTTGAATATTTTGTCCTATTCCTTGCTCCACAACACTAGCAATAACATTCCCAATTTGGAACTATGCTTTCCTTTTTTTGCTGTGTTATTTGTATGAGATGTTTCTGGAATGCATGAAAAGAGGCAGAAAATGTGAAAATGGCTAGGAGTACATTTTATTTTATACTTAGTACTTCTGGAGTTAAAGAGGAGATGGAAATTGGCCATGTAATGGATCTTAGCTGTAGAGAATTATCATATTTCAATAGTAAAGTATTGCCTGTCTCGGCTCACACACACATCTTGACCTCAGAGCAGTTGCACATAATGTTTTCTCTGTCAAGAGAATCTATTCATAATGATGTGTCACAGGTGCTCACACATAATATGTTTCCCGTCAAAAGTGATCATCCATATTTTATACAGCAGCTTTGATGACAAATATTTTGTACTTCAGCTGCTTTTTCATCCAACTGTCAGACTTAATGAAGGAAAGTCACAGATAGTTTTTAAATAATGTCAGCTTCTTAGATCACATTACTGTGTCTGCCTTTTAAAGTAGTTTCATACAAGGGCCACAAGACAGAGGAGAGAGAGACAAGGATTTACTTCATTTTCATTTACTTAACTTTAAAAGCAAAAAAATCCTAGGCTCTTAATTTCAAAATCAATAAGCTCTGTGCCTTTGGAATGTTTTCAGAAAAAAAAAGTGTTATATTTATTAAGTACTCAGTATTTTGAGAGTCTATTGAAAGCACTAAAATAGGCAATCACACCATGCATGTGCATATCTATAAAATTATCACTGGCCTGAGGAGAAGGCAGAACAGGAAGCCAATAGTATTTAGAAATACAAGTTAGAAATGTAAACGAGGACTATATTTCTTCTATATATGAAATATAACCAGATGTGTTAGGCTGAGAGATTAAAGCTTGCACTTAAAAAAATGACCATTTTTTTCATGCAAGACAAGGACAAAAAAAGGGGACACAGGATCTGGAGTTACTTGATGCTCCATTATTTTTTTAGTTTCAATTTATTTAAGAAAGCAAGCAAGAAGGAATTAAAAATAGGTAACAACTCCTAAAGTACAAGAGGATGCAAAAATTTATTCTCTACCTCTGAGAAGTAATACACTTAATTATATCACATAGCAGATTAATGTCTGCTACTGAAAAGATAGTCTGCAACAGCATCCTCTTTCCTGCTATCCCCAAGCCCCTAAAGAAGTTAGGCAGTGAGTGTAATAAATTTCGCTTTCCTTGTCTGAAGAATTAGAACAATTCAATTGAAAAGCAAATATAATCCTACCTATGCTACATGCTAAGACTGGAGCAGAGTAAATGCCACAGTTAAGTCTAAACATCAGGTTGTAATTGTTAGAGATTAAAAACATGCCAGAGAGAACATTCCAGGGAAATAAGGAGGGTGAGAAGGATGGCTCTTCTGTGTCTTTTTTTTAAGGCAAAGTATCATCAGGTCTTACAAGGGCATATTCCTGCACAGCAGAACTCAAATAAAATGGCATTTAGTCAATGAAGGAAATTATACACTAGATCGATTTTTCATCATCCAACTAGGAAAAGTAAGAATAAGTGAACCTGAATTTATCTGCTGAGCCAAGTGCACACAAGGCAGAAAAGCCCCTGAAAATAAGAAAAAGAAAAATGAATGTTCTCTAGAATGCTGCTGTTCCATACAATCTATTTCAAAGATCATTTACTGTTGGCTATTTCTGCAAGATGTGAAAATGTCAGCTGAGCTTCTCATTTTTATGCAGATGAAATAATGTCTGCAATGACAAGTCAGGTCATAAGAGACACAAGAAAAAATGAAGCAATCTTTAAGAGCTGTCAGAGAGATGGATGGTCCACCCTTCCAAGTGCAGAGGAACTGTTATTTCATGGTCTTGTTTAATGTATTGTTTTCTCACAGTTTGTTGTTTTTTTTAAATTCTTTTCTTCTCAGTGCATCCTAACGTGAGCCAGGGTTGCCAAGGAGGGTGTGCTACATGCTCTGACTACAACGGATGCCTGTCATGTAAGCCCAGGCTCTTCTTTGTTCTGGAGAGGATTGGCATGAAACAGATTGGAGTATGTCTTTCCTCGTGTCCAAGCGGATACTATGGGACACGGTATCCTGACATTAATAAGTGTGCAAGTAAGTGCTGGGGAGAGGGGAAGCACATGGATTTGTTTGTTCTCTCTTGAATGCTGTGTCTCCTTAGGAGTCAAGTCAACAGAGAAGGAGACGGACAGGCCGTGTCCTTCTTTGCTCAGTTCTTTGTAGTAGTGCAGTAAATATTAACCCAAGCAAGAAGATAAAGACCACAAAATGGCCTAAAGCTCAGGGATCCTGGATCTGCATAATGACCTGCCTAGAATCCAGGTGATGGCCTCCTCCTCCTCTACATCCCCATGTGAAGGGGAAGCACCAGTGGGCACCAGGCACTGCCCTCCAGAAGCAAGAGAACGCAGGCAGCTCCAAAGAGAGAGAGGGGACTGAGGAATGCTGAATCTTGGTGGCTGGAGCTGTTTAACCCACTGCCCTTACTCGCCTGACCCCTTCAACAAGGAAATAAGGTGGCAGGTGGCATTCTTTGGAGATGTGATTTGCCCTGGTCTCTTTATAGCTTATCTCACGCTCACTGTATTCCTCTGAATGCCTGTAGAAGCTGGCCAGGCTTCAGCTGGCCAGGTTTCAGCCTGATTTGGGGGAATTTACCAGTTTGTGTTGTCTCCGGGCTGAGGGACAGAGAAGCCAACTATACTGCTCAGGCAACATTTTGACCCCACTGTGGATTTTTGAACCATAAATGAACTGGAAAAGATCACAATATCCTCCCCACTCCTCTTTTTGTTGTTGAATTCACTATTTTTAATCCCACAGGTGATATAAAAACATAAGAGCCATGGCCAAGAAACTCTCCCAGTTTTTACCTGGTAATAAAAGTTATTTAATGAATGGACCCTAGAGTAAAGTCTTACAGAGTAACTTGACACTGAAAAGTATTTGCTCACTTTTTAGCAGTGTGTGGCCTTGCATATCAAACATGAGCCGTGCCATACATAAGGTTTTATGCATTTCTCTTAAAAATTTCTGAGAACTGGGAAATATATCAGCAATGCCAATTTGAGTAGTCATATAGAGAACACATTGAATACTACAGAACATCTGATTGAACATCAGGGAACCATTTAAAGAAAAAAAAAGATACGTTGATCAAAACCACTCCTAAGCAGATTCTAAATTCTGGCATATTTTTTTTTCTCCTGGATGAATATTTTTTATCTCCTGCAGACAGGAGGTAGGAGTGTGGAGCTGACCCAGCACTTGTGTCCCATGGGGTTAATTAGTACCTGTGTGGTGCCAGAGTAGGGCAGAAGCAGCACAGTGTTATTCTCATGTGCTCTGCTCTGCCTGCCATTTGCACAGGTCTCCAAGAAGATTAGCAGTGTGAGGCTGTTCAGCATCAGGCCATCCTTTCTAAATTCTCACCCATGCCAGGGTCACTTGTGGCTGGCCTCACCATGTGTACTGGCCAGGAAGAAGACCTAACAAAATTTGCTTCCTTTGAGGATTGTCTGGCTTTGCTATAATTGTGTGTCTGGTGTATGTGAGAGAGCCCATGGCAGTTCATAGCAAAGAGCAACAACACTGTTGTTTATGGTTTGCATTTCAGAATGTAAAGCTGACTGTGATACCTGCTTCACCAGAAACTTCTGCACAAAGTGTAAAAGTGGGTTTTACTTATACAGTGGAAAGTGCCTTGAAAAGTGCCCTGATGGGCTGGAAGCCAACAACCACACGATGGAGTGCACCAGCATCGGTGAGTCTGCTCCCCATGTCCTGCCTTGTTTTCTCAGAGGGGATGTGGGATCTAAGGAAGGCATAATCAATTACAACACCAGGGAAATGAAAATGTTCTTCATAACAAAATGTATTCCCCAGCACAAAATACTCAAGGTATTTCCCAAGTCTGCCACTTCACAAGAGACACAAACTTGGTTGTGTCCCACAAACACAACCTTGATGCTAAGGGCAATTCTGCCAGAGGAAGGACAGCCTGTTTGGTCTGCCCTGAGGTAGCAAGACATACATCTCTTACTTGGTTATAGTGTTATGCAGCACCACTAACATCAAAGTTTCAAAAACCCTGAGTCAGATTCCACACGTAGTTTAAAAAAGATAAAAATGCTAGTGGCTTTACTTTAGCTCCCTTGTACCACCTGAGCTTTCACAGCACGTATGCAACAACATTTTGAAGCTTACCTTTTCAAAAGTGAAGGCTAGAAACTAACACATTAAGGAAACATCCCCCCAAAAAACCTCCAATCTCCAAAATGATATATGTGCATAATCACCTGCCTTCAGAAAATGAGGATTAAAATGAAACACCAAATAGGGTGTCACTGACACTGAAGGAGTGAGATTGATGTCATTGTGACTCACTGGCTGTGGAGAAGAGACCTGCTTTTGTATCTTGAACCACTGACTCAAAAGCTCCACTTATTCATACAAGGGCAATTTCGGAGGTCACCACACCTCACTGTCTGCTCCATCCCTCGGCCATCCCTCCAAATGAAAGAAGAACAAGTGATATGTTTGCCTGTGAACAGCTGCAGTTAGCATCCCCCTCCACAGGCACTCTGAAGCTGTGGCAGGGTTCAGCTTATTTTAGTCTGTTGGCTGCGAATTGTGGTGGCTGAGGGCTGTGAGCTGCAGTGCAAGCCGTAACCTCTTCAGCCACCAGCACCCAGGAGCACTTAGGCACAGTCTGGCCGTGATGGAAATCTTCTCCACAGTATCGTGCACATAGCTCTCTCTGGCATCGAGTGTTTTGGAGGGGAAGTAATGCAGGAATAAAAATAATGTGCAGTAGTTTGGCGTTCTCCTTCTCAAATATATATTAGTTCAGGTGGTAGTGTAGGCTTTTATGGTTTTATTTTCAAGCAAAGACTTTCATCTTTGAAAGAAATTCAGGGGATCATTTTTGTTTCTTGATGGCTGTTTCCAACTGCTGTAGACTCAGCTGCTTTAACAATGAGTCAGTCTCAGAGAGGAAAAGCCATTTAAAGCTATGGAGTAAAAACAGAACCTTTTTGTGCATGTGAAAGCCAATTATTTTAGCAGAAGAGCTCCAGTGTAACATGAAGAAAATGACCCATATGACAATCCACTGGAGGAAGGTTCAGAGATTGCCTCAAGTCTGTTATATTTCTAGGTTTCAGAAAATTTAGAAGTAAATTCTGGATCTGGAAAAATGTTGACTTGCTAATTCCTCCTTATAGAGGAGCTGGAAGTCTTTCCTTCTTCAGTGGTGACTTATAGTCTTAAGCATGCAGTCGGACTTAAAGTTGGACTATATGCATTTATATATATATAAAAATATATATATATATATATACTATCTTTTTTCAAGAGAAAGATAATGAGATGGCTTAACAGAAGGATAGCTATTAAAAGCATATTTTTAGCCTTCCAAGTTTACTCCCATTTTTTGTTTACACTCTTTGGACAAATGTGAAATGACACACCTTCTGACCTCCAAACACTACAGGATGCACATTCACATCACTCTGGTTTAGAAAGGGTAACCTGCACCATTCTGAAAAGCTTGAAGCCCCACACTGACCCAAATTCTCCTCTGCTTTGCCTGTTTCTAGCTTGTATATGCTACAGATGATGGCTCTTTAGATGGCCAAAGACACTTGATTTCCAATGTAACATCTTTTGATATCAGTTGGTCCTTTATAACTATCAATTTCCAAATTTCCACCTTTGAGACAAACTGCAGCAGCTTGACCCAATGGCTTCACTCACCTTTCACACAGGCATGACCAAAGTTTATTCCACTGAAGCTAAAAGGATTTACACCTCCATCAAACCAAAGCAAAGTCAGAACAAACCCCAGTAACTGATTCCATTGAGACCAGTTGTGCTGTTATTGCTTTGTTTCAGGAATGTACAAAACAGCAAGTAGAAAATAGTAACTGTCATAATTATTTGACATTATTTTACGCTGTATATCCTTAACAGTCCAATTTCTGTCAATTCATTGCTGCAATTCACTACTGATTAATTCCATTAGTTTTTGCCACCTTTTGGCTGATGCAGAATGAAAATAATGTATCCTGTATACAAAATATATATGTATTCTGTATACAAAAGTATATTGGTCAAGCTAAGTATGTTCTATATTTATTGCAGTGCACTGTGAAACTAGTGAGTGGAGTCCATGGAGCCCTTGCATGAAGAAAGGAAAAACTTGTGGTTTCAAAAGAGGAAATGAAGTAAGGGTCAAAGAGATCATACAGCATCCATCAGCAAGGGGAAATCCTTGCCCAGCTACAACCGAGAGCAGAAAATGTATTGTACAAAGAAAGAGATGTCAGAAGGAAGGAAAAGGTACCAAGTTATCATCATCATAATATGAGATTGATATTGTGTTTTTTTAATAACTCACACCTGAATTCTTAGGCCTAAATTTCAGGCTTTACCAAAGCTGCCATTGATGTGGTGGTTTTTGGGAGAGAATTGTGCCTGCGGTAAATAAAATCTTAACATTGCTCAAAAAATGTGCTTTGTGTGATCTAGAGAGGACAGAGTGGGCTGGAAGGGAAGGCATTTTGTCTCTCAATTCTGTCTGCTGAAAGAGTTGCCAAGATGAAAAGTTGCATTGTAGTGCTCAGAACAAACAGATCCATCATAAAACATGTCATGGTGGGTGTTGTCTGTTGGGTATCAGGCAGACAAGTTTCGTGCTTCAACAGAGGGATTCCTCCAAACTAATTCCTATTTCATGCTTCCCTACAAGATTTTAACTCTTTTAAATGCAGTGTTGTGGCCTCTCTCCCAGCCTGAACTCTTTTTACTAGCTCTGGTTGAACAACACAACCTGATCCTGCCATCTGCATCTGGGTCATTGAGTCCCAGCATGGGAGAGCGATCACAGCGTTGCATGGCAGACAAGGGAAACTCCACTTGGTTTCACCCAAGAAGCAAGACTGCCCCCAGAACTGTCCCTCTGTGCAAGGCAGCTTGTTGGACTTATTCCCCAGCATGGCAGTGAGGGAATGGCCTCACATGTGTTAAGACTGGGAGATGCTTAAGAAGTCTATGAAATAATAATTTAACAAATTTCACTCAGTAGATACTGTTGTTTGATTATTCTCCCCTTCTTGCAGAGGGGAAGTTACTTGATCTGTCCTCAGTGAAGTTACTCTGGAGGAGCTATGGACTATTTCCTTTTCTCCATTCCTCCCATTTTCTCTGTCCCTCCCATTTCCATATCTCATCTATTTCTCTCTTTCCTCCCACCCCTTCTGAGGGTGAGTAGAAGGGGTGGAGCAGCTGCTCCTCCATGTGAACTCCTGTGAGGCAGCAGTAGCTGCTGGTACCAAGTAATAACCCCCTGTTCCACCATTAAATGATGGCCAGGGCTGCTGCAGATGACTTAGGGAAACGCTCAAGGGGCTTGGATCTTGTAACCCTTTTGAAGGTTAGCTCATTCCCTGGGGATGTACCTCATGAGAAGGGCAATCATGTTATTAGAGAGAGTCCAAATGAGGGCCACAAAGATGTTGAAGGGCCTTGAGGGGAAGCCATATGGGGAGCAGCTGAGGTCACTTGATCTGTTCAGCCTGGAGAGGAGGAGATTGAGGGGAGATCCCCTTGCTGTCTACAACTTTCTCATGAAGGGAAGAAAAGGGGCAGACACTGATGTCTTCTCTGTGCTGACCAGTGACAGGACCCAAAGGAATGGCCTGAAGTTGTGCCAGGAGAGGTTTAGGTTGGATATCAGGAAAAAGTTCTTCACCCAGAGGGTGACTGGACACTGGAACAGGCTCCCCAGAGAAATGGTCACAGCAACAAGTCTGACAGAGTTCAAGAAGCATTTGGACAATGCTCTCAATGGTGTGACTGTTGGGGTGTCCTACTCAAGGCCAGGAAATGGACTTGATGGTCCTTGAGGGTCCATTCCAACTCAGCATATTCTCTGATTCTGTGATTCTGTAGTTAGAAGGAGGATCTTATAAATCTTATCTTCAATAGTTAGAAGGAGGTGACTCCTCCTCACCCAAGAACTGGGTAGATCAGCTGATCTATAGGGCATAGATGTCACCTCCTCCACCTTGTGTCAGGCAGTGTCCTGAAGAGGTAGAGAGCTGTAACTGTGTTAAGGTCACAGTCAATACAACCTATTTACAGATTCCCTTTAGAAATCCTACAGATTTCTATGTTCAAAATGTCCATGCTTGCTTCTGTTTCTACACAGTGGCACAACTTGAAACTGCCTCTCATTAGCTCACTGTAACTGGGGAAAGAGTCCACTTTTTTTTCCCCACCAAAGCCTAATCTTGACAGAGATGAAAATATAGGACTGAACTGTAATTTTGGACTATGAAACTGGGTTTTTTTTTGAGGCGATGATATTATGTGTTTGCTTATAGCAATTTGGCAAACACTTCAGATTGGACAAGACATTTCTCTTTGAGAAATGCCTGCTGTTCCTGTGTAATAAGAACTTTAGAAGAAACTACTCACGTATTTTGCTACCATTCTTATTTTATGGGATTTGAGCCAAACCATACTTGAAAAATACTGTGCACCACAAGAATTCATTCACAATCATGAATCTTTTTCATTCCTTCTTTTCTGCAATATGCATAAAGGTGGGCTTTTTTCCTTCTTTTGAGCAAGTCACAGTCTACATTCTAGCCTGCTTTGTGCTCAGTCGATAATTCCTTCAAATGAGGAACCTGTGCTCCCACTCTGTGCCCTTGGGATTTGTATGCCTGTGCCTGAGATCCTTTTTTTTTTTGTTCTGACATTCACCTTCTCAGTATTCACAGGAGTCTTTTCCATTCACATTCATTGCTTCAGGGAGATGAACTTTTTTTTCTTTAAGATAATTCTTAATAAAACTGAGAAATATCACATATGAAACATCAGGTTAAAAGAGCTTCAAGGGATGAATTATGGTGACAAGCTAGGAAGGTAAGAATTAAGCTGTAAGTTGTCTTTCTATTCCTACTGAAATGGGGAAACAAAGCTTTCCAATTTAATCTCCAGGCAACATATCTTCCCTACTGTCCCTTATTACACAAGAAGAAATTTCTATTCCCCTTTGAACAATAGAATAATTGCCCAAGAAAGCAAGCTAGACTCTGTTCTTAAGGCTAGTTGTGGCCTGTCAGTGAGTGCAGAAGGAGGTGACAACAGAAACACTTGAAAAGAAAGGGAAAGTCAATAAGTTTGTATTTACTGTTGAGAAATATTGAAAAGGCTCTTTTGTATTGTACAACTTCCCATGGCCACTCAGGCATTGCTTTATAGTTGAACTTCCAAGGCATTGGCTTTTGAAGTGTTGCAGCAGAGCCGGCACTTTTCTCCATGACCATGAAGAGAGGGTCAGCTCGGTCACTCTTGGCTGTTTCCATTTTGGATAGATGTCTGTGGCTGAGGGGTTTAGGTCAAAGACCACATGATGACGGGGTGTGCTCGTCACAGATGCCTCAATGACTTTGCTCGAGATGTTGAGGTCAGCGACAGGATGTTACTCAGTGAAGGCGCTGCTATCGCACAGCAGCAAGGACATGTTTCTGGAACAACTATGCAAAACGAGATAAAGCAGATGAAGGGGGCTTTTTTTCTTTGTTTCCATCTGCTGGTGTGTCATTGAAGATGATGAGACATCTTGCAACCCTTTATTTCCCCTTCATTGGCTATGCAATGATGTTTTACTGTGAGAAGATGATAATATTTTCAGAATGGATGCAAACAAATGGGAATAATTAGGATACAAATAGGTCTATTAGCCTAAAAGATTCTTTTTACTTATTTTAGCACTAAATTATTTGATCCCAGTGTGACCTGACATGATAATTCCCATTTGTTTCACATACAGGCTCATTTTGTAGTTCAGTCCCATCCAAACCTCACTGTAATTTATTTCATCATTCTCCTCTTTTAATCCCATGATGTTGTGTTCTTTTTAGTCTGCATGACTATATGATATTATGTTCCAGTTTTTTCTTCTCCCGTTCTTTCCCTCACACTTTTTGTTTTGTTCACCCAGTGCAGTGTACTGTAACTTTTACCTTCCCACACGTAACACGTTCTTGGCTCCTACCCTTCATTAACAGATAAAAATTGAGACCCGCATTTCATGTAGCCATGTCCGTTAATGGCAAATGGCAAATAGATGTACTGGAAAAGCAAAACTTTCAGAGCTCCTCAAACACTGCAAATTATCCATCAATATTATTTCTTTGCCTTAATAAATGTGCTCTGGCCTAACACAAGTCCCTTTGGACTACTGTCTGCAAATGTATGAGATTGACTTTTACTGGACGAAAGACAAATATTCTGAAATTCCGATATTCTGCATACAAAAGTATTTGTGGGGAAAGAATTGCATGTTTTCATGACTAATTCTGCCAAGAGAATATTCACCATATGACTTTCTGTTGAGTCCCAACCAAACCCGCCCAGTGATCAGACAATTTCAAGTACTTTCAGAGAACATGTTTTGATCGGTTTGAAGATAATAAAAGAACTCACCAAATTTAGTATTAGTTATGAACACAGAAGACACCTTAGAAATCTGGGTATTATGCAAGCCAATAGATGGACAACATTGGTTACACAGCTGCATTATTGTAAGCAAATAAATACCTTTCAATTGTTTCTCGTTCTAATATTGAATTTTTGCACACTGGTGGTGTTTAGATGTTCAGAGGACAGAAGCAATATTAATTTAACTGTGTCCCATTCTGTGCCAATACAAATCAAAGAAAGTTCCTGTTCCTGACAGGCAAAATTTCAAGAATTAGACATCAAGACATGTCTACATGTCTATTCTACATTCTCTACACCCGAATGTAGAATAGCATGTTTCTTTTTCACTGTGGAATGTAGCAGTTGTCACCTTGTACAGTCTAAAAGCAGGATACTGTTATGAGAGGAAGAGGGATCATTTCAGTCAAAATTCCAAAGACTGCAACCCCCTGGAGATGAGGTAGCTTGTCAGTTAATGGTCTAAGCTCTAAGGAGAATAGACACACTATGCTATTCCTTTTTAAGTTTACAGCAGGAATAAGAGAGAGAGAAATGCCTTTGAGGTGAGGAGCTGAATTCTAGATGCAGACTGGTGAACAGAAGGGAACTAAGGGAATAAGATTTGTTGCTAAGGAATTTTAATGAGGAAGTGCAGAAATTTTGGGTAAATAAATTAAAATAATAACTTCTATACTGTATGACATACATGTGAATATAAAACTGCAGGTTCTATTAAATAGCCTAAAGAACTGAGACTCAGCTAATTTCTGTTGTTTCTTTGTACTAGTTGTTCCACCTCTTATGTGTCCCCATAATGCCTCCAAACATATTCATCAGATAATGTCTGAAGAAGTCTTCAATTGGCTGCGGTGTGAGGAGGGACTCCAAGCAGGACGAGTGCATTTCAGGGGAACCATAGGTTAGCCACAGTAAAACAAAAATTGGATTTGAAAAATACTCATGTTCAAACTAATTTTACCTAGTCTTGGCAAAATCAGGTCAGAGCAGCGTTTTGTTGTGTTGATGAATGTGTAGCAATGGCTGTACATCTGCTTATTCAAATGAATAGTCTATCCCTATACACTCTATACTCCAAAGATAAAAGTCTCTTCCCAAGGCAATGGAGGTCCACACCACTTCAGTAATTCCTCAGAGTACTATTTTTAAGCAAATATTTTTCTGATTTGAAAAAAAAAATTGACTACAATTCTAAATATTTCTGGTACTGACTACTTTTACTTAATCACATTTAAGTCCTAAGCATGGCTATGTGGGAAAGTAAGATATTCCTATCACAGTCCATTCCACAAGTCACATCCTCTCCCTCATATATAGATCAGTGGCATTTAAAACGAGAGGGCTGGAGCATGTGAGCCAGGGAGACGTCCCAGTACACAGTTCGCTCGTGTAACTGTGAGAGATGGGGTGTCCTGTGTGAAGGTCACTAGTGTGGTTATGGTTAATGACCTTGCTCCATGGCAGGTCACAGGACTTCTGAAACCTCAAAATGAACACGAAGCTAATTACTGCATCCCTGTGTTTACATATTGCATATGCCAATGGGTCCTAACTCTGGCCTTTGTGAGCCTGAGTTACTATAATTGAGGAATCTGTCTTGTGAAGAGTTTGGTTGTTTATTTTCCATTTGTTGCTGCCAAGAGGGCTTCTCATTTCCTTTCCTTGCAAGGGTTTTGACTCTTTAACTTTAGCACATTTCCAGCCTCCAATAGTAGGGCTGCTGAGACTGGGAATCCACTAGCTGCAACACGAAGGGAAATGGCATCCTGGGGATACCCCAAGCGAGGCAGAGCATGGCCAGCACCCAGCTGCCACTGCCACTGTCTGGCAAACATGGGCACAACCTAGAGAAGAGATCTGGATGAATAGGCTTTAGAGGGAAGAATAAGGCCAAAATGAGTCAAAATGATTTGTGAATCCAAAATAGCTAATAGTAGAGGATATACTGACTAGAAATCAAGGGCTGAAAAGGCTGGAAAAAACTATTTTTAACCTCATAGCATTTTCAAGATTTGATCATAGGCAGTTTTGAAAGTTTTACTAAGTTACTGCCTGCAAACAGAGACATTAAAATCCGAACTAATTGCTAGTAATGTTTAATTTCATGACGAGTTATTTTGTTTGTGCTACTGTGAACATTAAATTCTCATCAAACCTCCCAGTTCTGACAAACACACATGAACCACACAAGCAGGTAGTACATCCATGCTGTGTGCCTCTGTATATATGGTACTCCACATGAATGCACACCCCCTGTACATGTGCACCATGCCAAGGTTGTGATCTCTGAATAATATGCATCTTGAACAGTCAGGTGAAAATAGTTGCGCCCTCAGATATCAAAATTAGTCTAAGCCCTGCAGGGTGCTGGGCTGACACTGTCTCTGTGCTCCTTGGAAGATGTTCTCCTTTCCTGCTGCTAGCTCCTTTCTTGCCACCTTCTGCCTCCTCCCTGGGGAGGCTGGGAGCAGTGGAGAGGTGACTCAGATGCCCTGAGCTCTTCTGGAGCATGCTATAAAAAATGTGCTGGGCATGCTGTTGATAAAAAGCATCAACCTCATATTAACAGGAATAGTGTCAAAGCTGAGACAGAAATATGTGGTCAATTGTTCTTGTAAGGGAAGTGAATCAGAAAAAAGCTGATTGCATTCTTTTATTAAAATGTGAACAATGTGAGAGCTGTCCTCCTCAGATCACTAAACCAAATAAGGGATAGAAATCAGCTCTTTTTCTCTTCTGATCTTCCCTTTTGGTGCCTCCTTGTGCTCCAGAATTGGCTAGCTGACTATATTTTAGATGCCTGAGCTTTGTAGGAAAAGCCAAAGGGAATACAAACCCCTCAAGAACCCTTCCTCCTCCCCCTTGCAAAGTATCCATCAGGTATTCATTCAGCACTAAATTTCTAGCATCTGCCTAAATTCTTCCCTCTTGAATAAAAATGTTTGGGATTGAAAGCTCCAGCTTCAGAAAGTAAAATCTGCATCTGTGTCTATTCTGTGAAAGAAAAGAAGGTAGAGGGTCTGCTTCTTGCCCACAAAGTCCAGGTCCACCTTCTGGCTTGCTACCAAACCAGCTGGGGCTATTCCCTCCACAGCAGATATGACTGGGGAAGAGGGCAGGTCAAGCAGAGTCCTTAAACAAACTCCCAGTTATATTATGCAGGCATGCAGGAGTCAGCCTAGTCTCTGATCTTCCTCCCTGGCACACCTGGGAACAACTGTGGTACAGCTTATTCACGGCACCCTCACCTACAGCGACTTCCCATCATTTCAGGGAGAGGCACACAGGAAACTGTGACCACCCTGCCCTCTCAGTGCCACAGGGCGCAGACAACGTGCAAAAGAGCAGCGTGTCATTCTCTCCTACGCCTCATCCCTTCCTTCCTCTGCCAGAACATCCTCGCATACCCATCTTTCTCCCCACGCTGGTCTTCCATCCAACTCACAGTTAATGCTTCTAAAGTTCTTCCCCTAACTCCTAGTATGTAAGGAGCACTTTCTGAGGAAGGGACACGTTTGTCATTCCTGGAAGAAGAAATGAGGATCTTCCAGGATGTGTGCCACAGTGGGATACCATCACAACTTCTTTCTGTTGATGCTTCAGCAGACCCCACATTAAGCTGTTTTCTCACTTTTGGACATTATTGCTCCAAAATAAATGTGAAGGGATGTGGCTGCTGAGAGCAGGGCCTGCCTGGCTCTTACCACCTGGAGACCTAAACCCTTCACTATTTTGACCTGAGTGTCCTGGAAAGAGGAACAAATGCAAGAGAGAAGCTTGATAGGGCATCTATCAAATTTAGTCCAAGAATGCAAAACATTTGGGGTATGTGAGCTACAGAGTAAATCAGGCTGTGGATGTTTCAAGTCTAATGGCGACACATCCAGCACTGTTTAATCAGCTAAATCCTGGGCTGTGGAACACTTCCATGTATAGCAATGCTGTTATAACACTGCACTCATGGGCAGCATGGCATTCATTCATTATTGTGTTACAGCTGCCCTCATTTTAAAGGGCCTGATCCAAGACCCACTGAAATCCCATTGACTTCAGAGTATTGTGGATCTAACCATAAAGCAGGGATTTTCAGCATTCCTTTGTAACAAAGTGAAAACAAAGGAGCACTTTTTTGGCCGCTGCTTCTCCTCATCTCTCTGGATATTTGCCTTTTCTTCCCCACCCAGGCAGCTCTGTTTGTTTTTCCCCACCCAGATCTCTGCATCTCCAGTCTCATTGTCTCTCCTCAGCTCACTCTCCCTGCCAGCTCTGACACCTGATGCAGCCTTTGGTCTGCTTCGGCTGCCACCTCCCAGCTCTCTTTCACCTTCATAGCTTTGAAAAGGGTATGAAGTTAAGTTATGAAGTTAAGCACTTGCTGCCATAACCTTGTGTTATAAAGGTCCAAGGAAGCTTCAGAACATTCCCAATGAGATGATAGCATCCAATGTTATTCTCAGAGATCCTAAAGATTGGGAGAGAGGTTGTGGGAATCTCCATGGAAGATTTTTAAGAAGGTTAGACAAACAATCATCAGTAGTATAGTAGCTCAGATTCACAGAATAGTAAGGGACTAGATAATTCTTTAATAAGCATTTATAAAATGGCAACAAAATTTCCACAAAACCTTTTCTTGCCTGTTGCTTTCTGCAAAACTCCCACAAAAAGACAGCATATTGCCTATTTACAGAGCACAAATCCAAGTATGTATGTCCACTGACATCAGTATAAGGCCTCCTGCTGTCATTTACCAAGCTTAGACTTTTATTTGGGCTTGAGTCAAAGAACTGAAATTAACTTTTCATTCTTTTTGTCCAGTTTAGTCATTTGCACTGCAGAGATATATGTTCATGTTTCTCTTTGCATTCACCAGCTTTGAATAATTGTTACAGGAAGATTACAGGGCTGGATTTTCTTGCTAATTTACCAGAGATATAAGGTAGCAACTCTCTGCCAATGAAAATGTGTCTATTTTAAGAGCAGGTGCAGATATGGTCCATGAGGGGCATATCATACAGGAGTATGATTAGGCCTGAAAAAAACATAAGGACAGATGTAAACAAATATTATTTTTTCAGTAATTTTTGTTGAAGCAATTTTGCAGTGACAAAAAATTATTGGAAGAAAAAACCCAACATTCTTCATTTAAAAATGTGGTGGCCATGCAAGATTCAGAAAAACCATTTCTAAATTTTCTATTTTTAGTTCCTTGAAATTCAAAATAGTAGCAAAAAAATTAACTGGTGCTCCATGAGTGAAACGTGTGCAGCTGACATTAAGGTCAGAATTTGGCAATTAACTGTGGGGATTTTCTATTGTTGTTTTGTTTTACAAGTAAAATGACCCCATAATGAAATTTCTCAATTCTAATCTAATCCTCCCCAATATCTACAGCAAACAGTAGCCCCAGTGTAAAGATTTACAGCTACAGTTATGTCTCTGCTTTGTTCTTGAGCGTGTATTTACTTCTGCCCATTTGCTTTCTGAAATTCTCTCTCATTTGTCATCTGAAGAACTCCATTTAAAAGGAAAACAGGCTTCAGACATGAAACACAGCTACATTCCTGAAACATGAGATGAACAACCTTTAATGCATGCAACCTTTCATTTACAGTAATGTTTAATGGATGGGCTGGTTTCATTATGGACAATGCCTCTCCCTGTCATTAGCCTGCCGAAAGGGCTAAAACTCTTAAGCATTTAAAGGAGCTCCATTTCAGGCTCTGTATTCCCTCCTCCCCTCCTTCCCCCACTCCCCATCACCCCTTGTGACTGCCCTGTTTCTAAGTGAATAATCTAAATGCTACACTCTGCAAATTGCACTTATTGCTGGCTTCGAGCATCGAAGAACCCTTCTGAGCACTTTTTATACAAACCCTAACAAGGTCAAAATTGGAAAAATCTCAGCTGGTGGACTTGGATCCCATGAGCTAGTGACCATTTATAATTAATATTAATGAATGGCAGATGACAGATGTTTATTGCCTAAGCAGAAATGTGCATTGCTAAACCAGAAGTATTTAGTTTAAATCCAGAGGAACTGACTTTATTTCTTGTATGGATGTGGGGTGGTGGTGGGGAATTCCAGTGGGTGATCCAGCCCTTGCTACCTTTAAGCATGAGCATGGAAACAATAATTCTTTAAAAAAGAATCCTGAGCACTCTATTTGAAGTACAACATTTGGTCCTTCAAAACATTAATTGAAGTAAGGAGAACTCTCTGCACGCTTTGGCAGCTCTGATTTGCAGCAGCAGAGGGTTTTATCCATAGAGTCTAAAGCACCAAAACTAAGGAACTCTTATCTCTGTTTTACACTTGTGGAACCTGGAAAAGTCATTTAAAGATGGTATTATAAAGAAAAAAGTCTTTGTCACTGAGACAAAGGATTGCATTCCCAGACACAGTATATTTTTTTGTTGCGGGATTTTTTTTCCATAGTGGTCTTAAATTAAACTAAAGCTATGATGCATAAATCTCTCAAGTTTAAATGTGACAATGGAAGATGTAACATGGAGATGGAAGAGTCTTGTCTCTGTGAATACCTGTGAACACTTAAGGCTGATGGAATCTCTGGTTTTTATCTGAAAGAAACTCTTTTACAGCACATAAATTAACTTCCTTGACATAGAGACATCTTGGGTAACATTTTCAAAAATACAACAACAATTTAAAATAACTTTTTAGAATTTCTGGTTCAGGTTGGAGTAAGAGTCTATTTGTTCTGAATCCCTTGGACAAAGCATCCTGCTCCTTATAGTATCTTGCTACAGTGTGTGTGCACCAATTATTTGATGTTTTCTTGCTCCTGAGAATTTTACACTGTCTGTAAACTGTTTCTGAGTATGCCATTCCAGATCCTTGCAAAATATTACTTGGTTTAGTGGCTACAGGATTGGTCTCAGGTCTTATAAAAGAGTGCCAAAGGAGTTGCTAACAAAAGCAGGTGGTGCTTAAATCTGTAGAAATAGTGAGCAATTTCTGCTTTTGGCTGAAGCAGAAGTTCTTGGAGCAGGCAAGAAAATTATTAGTTACTCAGTTTGAAAGAGAAGCATGAACATATTTGGTGACTACTGTACAGTGGGTTTCTTCACCTGGAGGCAGGAGGCAGCTGGAGAGAGAGACTGCTGATCCCCACAGTCCCAATTTTTCCCAGAGAGGCTAGGGAGGATCCTGATTTTGTGCAATATATTGTTGTACTGAAAATATCACTCACTGAACTTTTGCATCATTTTCCTTAGAACCTTTCTTGCATTCCAACAGTTCAGCTCCCATAACCAGCCCTGCTGTACAGGCTGCACACACACCACAGGAACACCCAGGGGTGTTACCATTTTACCAGCACTGCTGTAACACTCTTAAGGCACCTGCCAAGTCGGAAAATAAAACATGCAAGTTGTGCTGAATGGCCATTGTGCACTGCTGGCAGGATCTGTGTGAGACAGGACGTGGGGCAGATCTCCTGGTGGAGATGGATCAGGGGTTCCAGACCTTCCTTAGCACTTGGGGGTGCTCTGCCATGAGAGGCTGCATTCTCATCTCAGTGGGGGCTGCATCTCCTCCAGCCTTTCGGCTACACAGGCTTGCCTGCATCCATCTCAAGAGCATGGCAGTCAGTTTGTGAAGTATCCTCAGTGAAGTGGGCTCCAGTGATGCACTGTCACATGGCAAAATCATTCTTCACATTCCACTGCCAGCTACTCATAAAGCTGGCTGCTCACTTCAGTGTGCAAAGCTGTGTTACTACAAAAAGCTCTAAATGCAAAGTTCATCCTCAGAGGAATTTAAAAAGAATAAACTTATCACATTCTTGGGGAAGAAAAAAAAAAATAAAGAAGGCAAGACAGCCTGGATAAAATTCACATGGACAACTCCTATCTGTGATTCATGTTAAATTGAAGAATCACAGGCAATGTTAAAATATTTCCATTCAAGTTCCTTTCGTGCATATCCACCATGAACCCCACTTAGAAATACTTTTTTAATATTTTATAGGCATTGATTTTCCAAATAAATGGAAAATACCAGATTACCAAAGTCATCACATTTCCCAGAAACTTGCTGATTTCAGTGAAGTCCCAGTCGAAAGCAGGCAGGCTTTTGAAACAACCCAGCCTTTGTGTTAGGTTTCTGCCTAGTACCCTTTCAGCTTGTCCATTGGGTTGGCCTCTGGCAGCCCACCCAGCAGGATGACAAAGACTCAACAGCCTGAAAACCTGAGATCCCTTTGGCAACTTGGTCCAAGAGTCCTAGGCTTCATTGGGCTAAATTCTGAATCTTTCTGGCATATAAATTCCCTGGGCCTTTTTCAGAGGCAGCCCAAGAGTCTTGGAGATCCCAGTCCTTTTCCATAAGCTTCTCTCTACCCGGTAAACTGCCAGGTATTCTCTCAATAGGTAAGAAAAATCCTTCAGAAACGTATGGAGATGGCCAAAGTTAAACCTCATGTCAGTCTTTTAGAGAGAGAACTTTTGGAGTCTCTGATCCATATGAAATTTAGAAGCCTGACCTGTCATTTTACTCAATTTGAAAATGTATTTGGAAATATTGGCACTACTTAGAGAGGGGAGGATCAATGCTTTGGCCATCTGGACTAGTACACACACACTGGAGACACAAAACAGAAAGAGACAGTCAATTTTCAACACCTTGATTTGAAAAGTATCCTTGAAAGCAAATTCTCCCTTCAATTACACCAAACACCAACCTTGGTGACCTCCGTGTGTTTGAGCAAGTACAACACAGAGGTCAGAACTGGGCCTCCGGTGAATTTTGGTAAAAACAGCCTGCTTCTGTGCTGATGGTTTTGCTGAGAGGATCCATCAGGAGCTGCTGTCCCCTTGTATGTTACCTGCTGCTGACAGGCTGATCCAGCTGTTCAGCTGGCCTGGGGTGCACAGGGACTCCTGTCTACCTGTCAGCACAGGTGTCACCCCAGGCAGAAATGCAAATAAACAATGCTCAGAGTGGAGGGGACAAGTGAACCGTGCCGAGAGGGGCCAGAGGGGCATCCTGTTGACTCCTCATCTTCCTTTACCTTCCTGGCATATCAAAAAAACTTAAGAAAATGTAAGGAGGGGACGCCAGGGGGAGGGTATAGGTGCACCCACCTATACCAGCAAATGAAATGGTGGAAGATGCCCAGGCTCCCTGGTCCTGGTATATAGTACCTACCAGGGCAGGAACTGCTGGCCTGATTCAAGTGTTGGAGTTAACACTTGCAAAATGCCTCCAGGATCTGTACCCAATCACCAGTATAGCCCAGCTCTGAGCCATGGTTGATAATGGAAAAAGGCATTCCTCGGGATGCACCCAGACATTGGGGTCGTATAAGTATCATCTGAATGACCAAGTTCCATTGAGGCAATCAGTTTAAGTAAAGCCAAGGAAATCATCTTTTCTCACTCATCCCTCCCTTCAGAGCACACTGAGCGCAAATTTGAGTACTAAAGAAACACGTTTTCTTTGCGGGTTTTTTCCATTTTACTATTGTACTAGAAAGAGTTTAAATGTCTGCTGAGGCACTAGCATCTGTCTCTTATCATGTATAACTTTTCTTGATTATTTCTAGAGCAGCAGACTAAACATGCAGCTCTGACATAATGCAGCATCACATTTTTATTTCTGGTTTGTTCAAAAGACTGCACCAGCTGAAATAAGTCTCCTAAAAGGACTATATTTATGACCTCAATCCAAGCTAATGGGAGGGCTTGGATTATTGGTGACTAAAAGGAAAACAGGCTATTAGAGATTTTTCCCAATATCCTGATGCTCTAACAACAGGGTAAGGGCTTTTGGTACCAATCACTATTATTCCCAATCTTTGTACTAGTTCCTGATTCTCCTAGTCTTAAAAGAGGCCCATCAAGTGGATTTGGACGCATGGACCTTTTTCCCTCTTTTAGGAGAGCTGTAAAAACCTAATCCCATTCAGAAGTCACCATTAAAAGTCATTAAAAGAAGAAAAGGCCAGTTTCCTAAATAGCAGCATGGTCTAGGTCATTTCCTGTCCTAAGGAATGGGAAGTGATTTTCTGGTCTGCTAAATTGCCATTACTTTCCTGTCCTTGGGAGCTGTGTTCAGACTTTATAAGCTGCGGGTTCTTATAAGATGAAAACTGTTATGTAATTACAAAATTGGTGCTGTTAGCACGTTAATCCTGATTAAAACAAGGCTGCTAGCAAATTCCCTTAGTCCCAACAGACAAGCATGAAGGGAATAAATGCCCACAAGCACTTGTTCGAAGAGGCAGCAGTAAATGTCTCCACAAACAGCAAACAGAACTCATTATAGGAATCCTCCTTCCCTGGCTGCTTCTTTGACTGGAGGATATTCTATTTTCAGGCATTGGCAATATCTTTTCTATGGCACAGGAAAGGCACATCCAACCAGTTACTATTGCAAGAGGTCATCACAAGCCAGGGACTTTCCATAAACCTTGCTTATGAGCTCATGAGGGTAGAAGTGTCATTTCCCAACCATCCACAGAAGAAACGATATCTCTTGACTTCCCATACACCTAGCAGAATACAACTTTCTCCTTATCTCCTACAGCAGTGAAAAACCCGACATCTCCTGTCTTGGTGTAACTAATCTGGTCAGCCTCCTCCCATTCCTCTCTTCCTGTTTTATGCCAATGGCTGTGGACCAGGTCTGAGCTATTTCTGTATTTGGAAACAACATTTTCATTCCTGCTAATGTGCCTCTTTCAGCGCTGTTCTCGCAAGGACAAGCTAGCACACACAATGTAAATAAGAACATTTTTCAAGTGAATGCAATCTAGTAGTCCAGATCTTATTTTCAGAGGCAAATGAACCTTAAGGATCCTCATACAAAGACATCTAAAGTCTACATCTAGAGAAGTATTTCCACTCTTAAGAGGAGATAGGACATGTAAGAACAAGTTAGTCACCAAGTCCAATGATACAGTTGCTCAACCATAAGTAGCTATCAATAGCTTTTGAGGTATAGCATCGTCATAGAATCACAGGATGGTTTGGATTAGAATGGGCCTTAAAGATAATCTAATTCCAATCCCCTGCCACGGGCAGGGACACCTTCCACTAGACCAAGTTTTTTGAAGCTCTACCCAGTCTGGTCTTGAACATTTCCAGGAATGGAGTAGCTACAGCTTGTCTGGGCAACCTGTTCTAGAATTTCTTCCTAAGATCTAATCTAAACCTACTGTCTTTCATTTTAAAGACATTCTTCCTCGTCCTGTCACTACCTCCCTTTGTCAAAAGCCCCTTTCCATTTTTCTTGTAGGCTCCCTTTAGGTACTATAAGGCCACAATTAGGTCACACCAAAACCATCTCTTTTCCAGGCTGAACAATCCCAATTCTCTCAGTTTTTCCTCATAGGAGAGGGGCTTCATCCCTCTAATCATCCTGGTGTCCCTCCCTTGGACTTGCTCTAAAAACTCAGTGTCCTTCCTGTGCCTGGGACCCCAGAGCTGGATGCAGTGTTCCAGGTGGGGTCTCACAAGAGAGGAGGGGCAGAATTCTCTCTCTCGCCTTGCTGGCCATGTTGCTTTGGATGCAATCCAGGACACCATTGGCTTTCTGAGCTGCAGGAACACATTGCTGGGTAATGTCCAGCCTCATCTATCAGCATACCCAAGTCCTTCTTGGCAGGGCTGCTCTTCATCTGTTCACCCCCCAGCCTGTACTGACACTGCGAGTTGTCCCAACACAGGTGCAGCACCTTGAACTTGGTCTTGTTAAATCTCATGAGATTCTCAAGGGCCCACTTTTTGGACTTGTCCAGGTATCTTGGATTATCTAAGATCACTACATAGAACTATGGATACTTAAGATCAGTATCCATCTGGACTGGTATGGAAACCAGGTAGGCTATCGTCATGCATCTCAACAGCAGGAGAACATAGGTTTGGCCAAGTTACTTGCTCCTTGAATGTCTTCGGACCTTAGCTCTGCTAAAATTTTTACCTATATTCTCTTCAGCATTTGGAACAACTTCAGCAGTAAGGCAGGCCAGGAAATGCACTAAGCCATGTATCATCTAGATTGTTCTGAATTTGTTGACCCTCACACTCTGGTTACCTGGAAATCTAGTGATTATAAAATAGGGCCACAATAGCTAAGGAAAAAAAAAAGACTGCTGTGAAAAAAGTTACGCAGTTATGCTGTTTGAACTTCAAAAAGACATACCAGATGAATCAGCCACTTGTGGCTTGGGAATGAAAGGAGAAAGTCCACTGAATCACTGGGCAGCCGGGGGTTTGGAGGGATGTTATCTTGGCAAGTAGTGTGAGTACATGCTACAGGCTATGTTCCAGAAAAAAAATGTGTCACTTTTCTTGAAAATGAGAATGATCTGCTTATTTGCATAATATGGCATGAATGTGTTGTTGACAGAGCTAGAGTAAGGGAGTTCAGAGCCTGGGGCATGCTTCTCTGCCTGGTTTCTTTGCTCAGCATGGTTTCTTTGCGTCATGCTGATGTTGTCCAGGCCACATGATGAGGAAAGCATGACAGACTTTTAGTCTAAGAGGACTAAAAATGCCTCTGAGAAGGGTGTGGACAGGTGGAAAGGAGAGCAACACAGTGTAGTGGCACTTAACCTTTAGGTTTTGTCCCTGTGCCTCATGGGATACAGAGGGACTGGGGCACTGGTACTGCAGCACCAGTGCTGACAGTGCTCCAGTAGCCAGGAAAGCGCAGAGAGGTCAGACAAGGCTGTGAGGGGTGTGAGAGAACACGTTACAGCAGTGGCTTGTGGTCTTTTATTGCAGCTCTTCAGCTTATTACAGTGTAGTGGGGAGGATCTGTGGTCCGTGGTGACAGTCACAGTAGAAGCAGTGGGACCCTTCCAAAGAGGGGCCTGTTACATCAGTGCCTGCAATCCCAACAGGAACAGTTCCATGACCTTCTTGCTCCTTTTGCTCTCCCATGGTAAATGTCTTCATGGGAGTGATGAAAGAAATACAATCATCACAAACATCTGATGCCAGATTCTCATCCCTCTGGGATTTCCATGAAGCCTACCCTGTAATACTTCCCCCCCATCAAAGTGAAGCAGTTTGCACAATCAGATTTTATGTCTTCCTATGGTGTTTTGGGATTTCAGCACCCAAGTCTCCTGTAATAATTACAGCTGAATATAATAGGTGGGACTAATTGACAATCCTTAAAGCATAAGAAATCTGTCTGTCACCTGTGGTAGTTAATCCATGTCAGCCATGATTTTCTAAGTAACTGTCTGTCATACAGAGTACCTTTTGAGTACCAAGGACTCCCAAGTCATGGCCAACACGTCCTCCAGCTAACCCATAAAATACAGCTGCAGATCTAGTGGAAATACCACATCTGATGAGATAATGCAAAGGCTTCTCTGAAATACCTGGCTTGTTTAAATAGACGTATTCAGACATGGATCACATAAATACAGACACAGGAATTTCTTTGACCCAGGGCTATAAAATATGTTAACAAGAACTCAGCACCTTGAATCTGATTAGACATGTAATTATATTGTTATCCAAACTAATTTCATGTCTGCACTTAATTTGAACTACTGCACTTCTCAAAATTATATCAAGTCACTAGCTTTTCATCAATATAGGAATTTGCTATTATTAGAAGCAGCAAGGTATCTCCTGTGTACCAGAAAACTCACAGTGCCTGCAGACCAGTTCTTCCAGTACAGTTGTCTGTACAAAGCTTTAGTTCCAGCATAAAAGCTATTTTAACACCAATTAATTACTTTATTGTAATATATATTGCAAGTATTATACATTCGTAATACAATAGTTGTAATATATAATATCAGAGATGTATTAGATTCTCATGAATACTTCTCTGATATTATATATATTCTTTTAATAAGCAAAACACTCTATTGGAAAATATTTCATCTCCTGTCTAAAAATACTTAGCCTATTTTTTTTTTTAATTTTGAACGGTTGTATTGAATCTATAAGAAGAAATAAACGTTAGTAACGTTAGTGCATCTAAGAAGAAATAAACGTTAGTAACGTTAGTGCATCATAGCAAAAATTGCGTGACCCATTGGGAAAGTTCACCCGCAGGCAAAATAAAGCAAAGACAGCCGGTACAGCGGCAGGAAGGGCACGGGCGGGAACTTCAGGACACGACCGGAGGGGACGGGCAAGGGGACCTGCGGCTGCGGGAGCCGCCCCCGCCCCGCGCCCCGCCTGGCGCGGAACCGCGGCGCCCCCGCGCGGGCGGCACGGGCACTGCAGCACAGCCCGGGGAACAGGCAGCGACAGGCATCGAGAGAGAGAGAGAGAGACATAAAGGGCATAAAGTGTAACAGGTTTCAGCCCGGGAGAACTTTCTAACAAGAACGTTCTTCGTAAATGAAATTGAAATTCCAGGAGAATATATTCCTCCAGGTCATGTTATTGCATCGTTTACTTCTTCGCTGAGTTCCAGTTTTAATAATGGCCTTGCCTTGTCATCTTCTTCAAAGGCAAAGTAGGTCATAGAAATATAGAATGGTTTGGGTTGGAAGGGGCCTTAAACGTCATCTACTTCCAGCACCCCTGCTGTGGCCAGGAACACCTTCCACAAGACCAGGCTGCTCCAAGCCCCATCCAAACTGGCCACGAACACTTCCAGGGACTGGGCATCCACAGCTTCTCTGGGCAACTTGTTTCAGTGTCTCACCACCCTCACAATAATTTCCTCCTAACATCTAACCTAAATCTCTTCTCTTCTACTTTAAAACCTCTCCCCCTTGTCCTATCACTCTCTGTCCATATAAAGAAACATTCTTCATCTTTTTTTATAAGCTCTCTTTAAGTACTGAAACACCAACTCTTATTCAGAGATGAACTTGTAAACATAATGGTCCATGTAATTTTTTCGCTTTTCATTTCACAGATAGCCAAATGCCCAAATTTTCAATGCATTTCCACAATTCCTGGTACCCAGTTAAATGTGCTGCTATGAAGTGAGTTTCAGCAAGTAGAAGAAAGAAGAAAAAATATTCAGGAACAAATCTCTGGGAAGAAGAGGGAAGGGATATGAACAGGGAGGGTGATGTACACAAAAATGGGGCTCCAGCTATATCCCAATGCTAGCAGAGAACTCCTGGTAGAATCTTCTCTTGGGTCTAAACTGAAACACAGACTCACTAGGAGTAACATTACACTGTCACATAAAAATTCTCATTTTAAAAAATAGTAGTGAAAGGAACTAAAGAGCCAGCAAAGTTGACCCTTCTATGCTATATTGCTTTACCATAACATTCTAGATTTAGAGGTCAGATCTTTTCACAAATGGCAGCAGAATGGAGGTGGTAACATTAAACCATGTACAAAACTGCACAGAGGACTCCAAACTAGCTATCCTCTGAGTAGAAGATAATTACAACTCAGTTTTAAGTATTTTCCAGAGATCAGTTTTCCTTGTCATTTCTAAAGATACCAGTTTGATTAAAACAGAAACAGTAAAGCTGTGCCTAGATAAGTTTCTAGCTAGACAAAGATATCTTATTCTTAGTATATCCACACACATATAAATACATATATCCTGGTCCATGACTGAATGGGAAACCAATACATGTCATTCCAACACACTTAAAGAACTGTGGCTGGGAAGTCACAGCTGAATGATTTTGGCTAATCACCAAGTGAGTAATGTCAAACACTGAATGTCTGGACAGTTTCCATTCAAATAACATTTCATCTTGGGCCAATAGTATTTACAAACCACTGGAATGAAATCCCACACTGTCAACGTTACGTTAGTAAAAAACAGCATTACAGCTGGGTAAGATGCAGCCTTACTTCTGCATGGAGGTCTCCCAGTTCTCCCAGTGGTGGTAGCTCTTTCTGAGCCTCCCACACCAGTTCTGCAGGTCTCCCCTGCTCACCTCTGTGCATCCTAGATGGCATTTACAAAGTCAGAGAGGGATTCAGCACATGTGTGGGTGTATATTCAGGTAATCTCTGACTGGTTCCCTGAAATTTAAGGTGTAATTTTACATTTAAAGTTTTACTGTTCCAGAAACAATGAATGATAAAGGCAGATACTGGTCACTACTTAATGTGTGTATCTAAACCTTCCCTTACTCTCCAATCCCAGGCAGTGGTGGTAAAGAATGGAGAAGGTGTAAAATAGTCCCATAGAGCTACATAACAAGAAGATAGAGCATATTCTCATGTCTTGATCTTGCTCCTTGCTTTCTGCACTCTCTTCACCTCCTCTAAATCTCTCTTCCTTTATCTTACCTGCACCTTGAACCTCCTTGGATGGTTATCTATTCTCAAAACAAAGCCACTTCCCCTGCAGCTACTCCCTCATTGTGACATACTCCCACAGAGCTCAGTGAGGCAACCAAAAACCACTGTCTTTGGTTTTGAGGCAGGAATGGGCAAAATTGATAAAAATTTAGCACCCTCAACAGCAAGAGCTACGGCCAGGTTTATGTAACTCCCCCTACACCGGTGTAGGAAAGCCCAGATTATCTCTGTTAAAATTTAAAAACAAAAAGTATTCTCTCTGTAACAAAGAAGGATAGATTACTTTCACTAGTATCATTATTGAGATATCATAAAAGAGAATTTAGCCAGATGTTTTTCAATACTTGTCCAGAAATTTCTCCATGTAAGAAGGCATAGGGGTCATATGACATTCTGTCAGGAAAGTCTCCAGAGAGGTTGCCTTTGAAGATATCATTGGGATTCATCTAATTACAGGTGAATTTCAGCTGCATAGCTCAGTAGTTCCACACACACAAAAAATCTAATCTGTTTTAGGCTCATGTGTACTTACACGTTCAAGCCAATATCATTCCTGCACTGGTTTGTAAAGCTAAGAAACAGAATCATAGAATCACATAAATGTTTTGGTTGGAAGGGATCTTTGAAGATCACCTCTGCCATGGGTAGTGACATCTTTCACTAGATCAGGTTGCTCAGAGCCCAGTCCCGTCTGACCTTGAACAATTCCGATGATGAGGTATCCACACCTTCTGTGGGCAGCCTGTTCCAGTGTCATACCACACTCAGCATAAAACATTTCTTCCTCATGTTCAAGCATAAACGCATTCTATTATATCATCTCCACAGCAATATACAAAGTTTTACTGTTCCTAAGGGGACAGGATACTTTATTGGAGAGGTCTGTAGCAGCAACAAATTCCTCAACATCTCACCTAATTTAAAGCAATAAAGTAGTTGAATACCTAATTTTGTGACAATGGTCTAGAGCTTGATTTGAGACACATTTTAATCTGAAGACCATCGCACACCTGTGATGGAGCACACACTTTGCCATGGGATTCATGTTGCAATACCAAGAATCCCCTGGGATGTGGGTTGTGGTGATTGCACATTTCCAAATACTAATGTCCAGCTCTTAACGGGAGGTGCTAAACCAGGGCTGGTTTCACAGGTTATGGCAAAGTGGGGGACTCATAAATTTCAATAGTCTGAACAAGTCTTCTAATGTGCCACCATTTCTTTCAGGGAAAAAAAATAGGGAGGAGAAAAGAAAAAAATCCAACAAAGATGAAAGCAAGGAGACAAGACAGGAAAGCAAAGGGCGAGCAGCCCGAAGACAAAACCGAGAACAGAGGGAAAACAACAACAAAACGCAGCCGAAGAAAAGGAAAGCCCCAAACAAAGAAGAGGACCTGGCACCCGTTGACACTGCACATTAATGGCCCTCCATGATTGTTTAAGTCTTATGATGCTGCTATCTCTACCAGATCGCCCTGACAGGTGTTCCAACCATTCAGGCCGCAAATGGACAATGCTACCAGTTATTATTAAACTTTAAACAACATTCCAAATACTTCCTATATTCTCCAAGCAACCATAGTTTATTAAAGAGATTGACATGAGCCAAGGAAAAAAATCTAAAGATGGGATTCTTTAAAACTGTTATATTATATGCTTCCATGCATCTGTAAAAGGCAATTAAGAAATTTTGTATATAATAATAATAGGGTATAAAATATAGCAATATAATAATGAATGACTTTCAGATGAACAATGTTCTTTTTCTTTGTAAAATATTTTTCAAGTTATTGTTTAAGTATGAGGCAAGAGATATGTCTAAATCAAAGATGAAAATCGTATCCCTTCATATATTGTACATAATTAAGAGAAGGAGGAAAACATTTCTGAAGAGCCAGTAGGAGCCCAAGGTTTTACAGCCTCTGGTGGAGCAGGATGGGATTGCCCTGTGTTTTCCCAGTCCATGCTCCAGACATGGGTGAGAAACATCAGGAGAAAGCCAGCAAGGCTTCAGCTGCTGAGGAATAAGAAGCAGAAACATCTGCAGCTTTGAAGACTGAATCCCTGAGGCAGAAGCAAACTGAGCTGAGCTCAAATAACGCTCTTATCTGTGGACAACACAATGTTTTCTGGTCTAAACAGTGGTACCGTGTGCTGTTTTATGCTTTTTATACCTATGTGTAACTTAAGTCTACATTTCAAATCTTCTGGTGAATGACAAATCGTATTTGTAGGAGACAACGTTGAGTTAATAAAAACCAGAAAAACAGATCATGTAAGTATGTGTTTTTCACAGTGATGGTGTCACTTTTTCTGCTGGGGAAGGGAATAATTTCATAGCTTCACAGACAGAAGAGGACACAACTTACACCCACACTGTGCATCTAGCAAAAGAGTATCCATGAAAATAAATTTACAAACGTATACAAATTAAAAACTTCTGTCCAATTTTACTTAAGTTCCTATTCTGGTTCTTCTCTCTGACACAGCAGAAGTGAAAATCTCCACTGCTCAGAGGACAAACCAAATCCTGTGGTACCATTCCGGGTATGTTAGAGGCTAGAGCGGCCCATCAGTGAAATGCAGGTTATGCTACACACTGAGTTGCTGCTTAGAAATGGACTTACCCTTTCCAGAAACATGTCGAGGAACTAACATACCTCACGATTTGTGTTCTGTTGCCATGTTTTGCTCAATGACAGCTGTCACGGGGGTAGCAGCCCACCCACTGTGGAGCGTGGACTAGAACAGGTGGCAAGAGTCAGTTCCCCTCCCTGGTCACTATTTCTGTTTCTCAAAAAAAAAAAAAAAGACCCTGTCCAACACTGAAGCCTGTCTCTCAGGCTGAGGACACCTGAGTGACAGGTGCCAGTGACTTTCCAAGTAATATCCTAATCATCAAGACAGCAATGTAGGATGGTCTCCTGCAGTTTGCTTTGTAAGAGCTTTGTCTCTAATGATACACGTAGATGCAGTAGTCTAACCACACAGTGTTTAAAACTTCCACAGTTTGCCTCCTACATTCATGAGAATTAATTAAAACTTTCTGTAACCAGTCCCTGATTTTATGCATTTATTATATTTTTGCAGTTGAGAAGACCAAAAGGCTGAATTTTACAGAGATGAGTATCATACACATGTAGCACATCTCACACACAATGGTGTCTGAATGGGTGAGAGAGAAAAGCAGGGTGTGTTGAATGCCTATGAGGAGCACCTAGCAGTGGGAGACTGGAGCAGGGGTGACTATTTGTGAGCTCCCAGCTCCATTGCATAACTTGTATATACCCTCCTCCAGAGCAGTGTGGTCTCAGTCTCTCACTACTGATCCAAGCAGCAGCAGTCAAATCCCTCCACCAACATCTTCGCACCTTGTTGGCAGCAGCAGCTGAGGAGGAGCTGGTCTTAGAGTAGTGGAAAGTGCAGAACCTGTGTGCACCACTGAGGCTCTGGGTGATGCTGATGTAGAGAGAGGAAAGGAGAAAGCCTCATGCTGCCAGACTCAGAAGCTGGCACCAGAGGAGGTGCAAGTATCAGTTCTGGGCTGAGGGGTGTTGGTATCACAAGAGAAAGGGGAACCCAGTGCTTCAAACCCTCTCCTACAGCTGCAGTCGTTCATCTGTCTGCGGTGCTGTTGGGCAAACAGGGATATTCAGCTGCTCGGAAAGAATTTACTGTTCAATTTACTTCCTCCAAAGACAGGTTTTTGGCCAGATGAAGCATCCCTACTTGGATTCAGCAAACTAGGTCAGCAGCTGGACCACATGAATAGTTGCACTCAGGGAAGATTTGTCTGCAACTCTTAAAAGTAACTAGTAGGATTGTTTTTTCCTTGCCTTGATTAAATATAGGAGCTAAATGGCAAAGGGGTTTGGTATGGAAGAATTTCTTTTGATAGAACCACAAACAAAATCTATAAAAATGAACAAGAGTGTTCAGAGAGGAATTTTTAAAAAAAGGAAAAAGCAAAACAAGATTCTATACTCAGAATGTCCCTGATCTCAGTTATTCTCTACTACAACACTTGGAGGAGTCAAAGGAATGCCATTTATCTGGCAAAGATAAACAGAAGACTGGAAAAGCAGTATCAAGTAGTTCAAGAATTACAGACTGAGGGAAAAGAAAGAGGGAGAAAGGAAGATAAAGAAATTTAGGACACAAATGTGAGTTCTGTTATACACTCTCACAAAAACCTTTATTACAGATCCCCTGCTTATGCAAGAGGCAGTGACAAGTCTGTTTTACCAAGAGCAGAACTTGGAATGCTGTTACCTTTCAGCAAGAAATAAAAACGTAAACAAAATTTGGCCCATGGCAGTAATAATTTATAGCATTAGTACCTGAAAAAACAGGCTACCTCTTTCCTGGAAATGAACAAGGAAGTTGCTGTCATGTTGCTTCCTCCCACACAGAAAAATGTGTGATAATATTGCCTGTAACCATGGTGAAGCACTAAGAAGTACATCCAAGTCACTTGGGCAACTAAAATTTTCTCAAGTCCTTGCACAGAATGTAAACCACCCTGCTGGTAGGTGAACTACTCAATTGAGACTCCCAAGAAACTGAAGGAGAACATGGACCTTTGTAGGCCAAGTATATTGCAATAATACCTTTTGCCCATCCAGTAATAAATGTGTAAAATCAGGAGTCAATGATCTCACATGCTAATGAGAGCTAGTGAGAACTCATAGGACCTTAGTGGAGAAGATTTGATTAGGTAATAGGAGTAGCTGTGACTCAATCCGTGCAAAATTTCTTCCCTGACAATTGCTTCCCAGTTAAAAAAATACCTCAAAATCTTAAAAGTCGATTTCAAGTGATTCCCAGAGAATGATGAACAGCTGTTCTTAAAATGGAACCTAAATTGAATGGACATTAATTATACGCCAAATTCATAGTGTGCTAATTATTAAAGAATATATCTGAAATAAAATACTAAATGTCAGTTAAGGCCAGTATATAAACACACATTGAGTGCTATTTCTGACAGTTAAGCTGCTCAAGGAATTGTCATCAGTAACAAAGAGACAGAGAAAACCAAACAACTGTCTGACCAAGCTGCAGCTTGTTCTCTCACCTGAAGATCCGAATAAAGGAATCCAATGTTAAAGAGTTTAAGTGCTGAACTGCTGAACCTTTCACTAAATTTGTCCCAGTAGCTTTATTCTGAGCCACCACAGCAGAGTTGTCAGGCTGACCAAAGCACTAAATAAATGACAGGTTTTGCTGTACCCTGCAGCAAACTGGCAGCAGAAGAACCCACCAGCAGAATGGGACCATCATCATCACCATCATCCCCCACAGTGAAGGTCTTGCGTCTCTACCAACAGCCTCTGTGTCCTTGTGGTTGATGTGCTGACGGGAAAGCAGCCATGAATATTGTTATTAATTCGGAAGAATTCCTCTATAGCCCTCATGAGTCACTATAATTATTTTTTGTTTCTGTGGTTTTAGGCTCTGAAACTTATTGAAGGCTGAACTTTCTGATGCAGCATGAATTTACCATGACACTTGTACTTACTTGCTATGCATTGTTATTTGCAGAGACAGCACTGGGTTTAGTTCACATGGTTCACATGAAGTTGCACAAATTCAAACAAAAACCTCTGCAAAGGATGACATAACAGCTGATCGTGGGAGCTACTCTTCAAAGTGACATTCTGCAAGCATCAGCTGCAGCTTCAGCCTTTCCTAAGTCCATCAGCAAGGGCTTGGTCATATTTGCAGGCTCAGATCTGCTACTCCACTGCTGTTATTTAGCACAAAGCTTACTCATTAAAGACCTTGCACTCCTACAAGCAAGCACACTCTGTTGTTCCACATCCAGAAATAATTTTCTCATGTGGCCTCTTGTTAATGGGGGATTGGATTTTTCCTAGTATTTTGCAATAATTTGGCATAATTTAAAGAGAAGTGAAGTCAGCATGTTTGTTCACCATTTTAATAATGCATCTGCCCCTTACATCTTTCTCTCCTAACTTCACTGTGATACTTGTAGTGAGTTTAGGCCTGCCCTTTCAGATCTGGAATGCTAATTGCATTTAAAAAGCAAGAATACCCATTGATTAGTTTGACACAGAAATTTCTGTGTTTTCATGTGCAAATTCTTGTTGATAGTGTTCTATAGAGTGTTTCAGAGTGCTAACAATGTCCATATAAAACAAAGTGAAATCAAACCATCTTACTATCAGACTCACCTGTAATCATGGAATCTCAGCCTGGGGAAAGAAGGGTAGGGTAAGCAGCCTCTCTTGGATAAAATTGGCAGCACAACTTCTTCTGCAGTCACTACTGTGGAAGCAGAACAAATTCTGCAGGTACCACAAAAATATGAGGCAATATAGCAAGCCTAGGAGAGAAAAGAGCTGGTCTGCCACCTTTAAAAGGATCATGTGAACAAAATTAAACTAGTAACAGCAACCACATTTTATTGTATAAAGGGAATAAAGCACTAGGATGAATGACCCCAGAATGAAATCAATGGGATTTAATTAATTTAGCTCTTGATGTGCATATAGAAGGAAACCAGAGATGAGACAAATTAATGCAGAGAAGGGAACAGAGTGCTGGCTGGCTGCAGATAAGCAAGAAGCTGAAAAACATGCTGTCACTATTATTTAATCTATGCATTAAGTAATCTCTACTCATTTATAGTCTACTCCAGTACTCCTGTGTCTAAACAGGTTATTAAAGTTCTACAGATGTTCAGACAGACATTGTCCAGGTGGAAGCAGTATAGGAACTAATACCTTGCTCTAGTAAAACTAAGGTGTTCTCCCAGAACATGATACTAAGGAACTGCTTTTGTGATTTTGAGGTAATTTTTGTGACTGAAAAACAGGAGGGCAGTTCCTTTCCTGCTTTAGGCTACAGCACAAAATACCTGGTTTTACAAATGATTCAATCCTTACTATATCATCCATGTACTGTTTAAATACATAGCAGTTCATAAAGGAAGCTGCCATGAGAAAGGAAAATGTGGGTAATATTTCTTATGGAAATCAGCACAATCTGCTCAGGGCTGTGTTCCTTTTTCATAAGAAATGATATATTGGTTTAGTCTGCTGTCAAAGTTGAACAATGGTAGAAACTGAAAAACATCTCACAGCAAAAGCACAATTCCAAATGGTAAAGGAGGTTATTTTTCACAGTGATGCTCTGTTCATAAAGTAAACCTCCAGTGAGTAAATTACAACAGAATGTGTCCTATAGCTACTCTAATAATTCTGTTCTCTGACAGTTTCAGACAGCAGGAGGGAACTAAAAATGAGTAAACTATGTCCACAAGACACTGATGGATAACCGCGTATTCCTGCTAGTTATTGGAAAAGTAATATCCAAAATAATAAACTCACGGTCATCCTTTTATCAGCCCTCCCCCCCCCGCCCAATCCCCCATTTCTTCTAAACTAGCTGATAAAAAAGCATCTGGTTTTGCAAGCCAAAGACCAAATAATGAGCAAGGAAGTATCAGCCTGTTTTTAAACCAGGAGATTTTTTGAACGGTGGCTGAAGAGCAGAATTCTGTCATGTTCAGTGATAATGTCTCCCATGTCAGAGGTTTATGTCCTGCTGTCACTCTGTTCACTAATAATACCTGAGATGTTACTCTCTTCTAGTCTGTTACTTCCATTAAAGAGTGACTTTGACCACAAAGTGTGAGGAGTTTCTATTTTTTCCAGACGCTAGTTACTTCTTTCTAAAACATTTTTCCACCCTCCAGCCTCTGCCTTCTGTTCTGTAGATGTGCCTCATGTAGGATAACCAACCCAGTTCTGCTGGGAACAAGACTGAGTGGTTTGGATGTCTCATGTGCTTGTGTGTGTGACTGGAGTCAGGGACGGAAGGACTGGTGGAGACTGCACTTTGGATCAAACACCTCTAAAAGAAGGAGGATATTAGATGAGCCAAAATTATACTTTAAAACACCTTGAAAGCCTGTGGGAGATCATTCACACATTTTAGTCTCTTGTAGTCATCTTTGAGATGAAACCCAAGGGTAGAGCCTGACCTCGTGGGCTACAGCTTTGGCCCATTTCTACACCTTTGGAATATACTGTGCTATTTCTGTGTTATTCTCCTCACTACAGATGCTCAGCTCACTTCCTAATGGGATTTGTAACAAATGAACAGTCTTCTTGAATGTTAATTAAGTTGTATACATTATAGCTAATGAATAGTGAGGGCTGAGCCACCTGCTACTCTCCGTCCTGACAAATCCTCTTTGGAGTACCTTTTGGTGATAGCTTCCCAGATAATCTTGAGCAAGAGCACATATTCTACTCCTTATGAATCCTTTTACCTTGCTGGCATTATCTGAGCTCCAGTAGTGCATCAAACAATGTAATTAGCATCCCTCATCTGTGGTTTCTTTTCACAGCCTGTTTCCTACAACCTTACATTTGCTGTGCCAAATGCATTACTGAAGTCTAGACATATTGTACTTGCTGCTTAGAGGAAAAGAAAAAGAAAACCAAGTACAATCATTGCAGTAGATATCTTGCTTGAGATATTAAATTCTTGTTTTGGTTTGTTTTCCTTTTTTTATACAAGAGAGAAATGCCAACACAAGAAAATTTCTTAAGCACACGCACCCAGAGACTTACATTTTCAAAATTAATCCCAGGGGAAAGAAAAGAATGATAATTAAAAGTAACTATTTGAAAGTCAGCTGGGCATCTTAAGCTGAAATTCTGGTGCACCATTAGGGGGCCATCTCAATATAAGATCTTAAGAATGAAGGTTTTAGAAAGACTTAGAAGTTTTATTCAGCTGAGACAGACTTGCTCAGGGATAAGTAAGAATTCTTTGCAATTTTCTCATGGGTCCTGCAGGATCCTAGGAGCAATTTCTTACATTAGGAAATGCAGGTCCACTGCACTTTAGTGTCTGTCAGTGGGTGGTTAAGAAGCACAATGTGCACATTGTACCTAGGCTGTAATTAAAGAGGTATCAGCTATTTTTCAATATAGAAAGCTTTGTCTTCTGACGACAAGAATAAATAATCCATCACTCAGGAATGCTGGATAGTCATCATTTCAGGCCTATAAATCATACTTAGAATGTTTTATAACCAGTTTTACTGAAATGTTACTTCATAAAAAAATCACAGTAGCAGCACCATGCATTGCATTATTTATTGCTACAAGGGGGAGCTGCAGAAGCATCCTCCTCATGGTTCAGCCATCTCCCCCTGTGGGAGAGCAATAACTGCCATGTTTTGAAGAACAGATGACAGTACCAAAAGGAATTTCTGTATTAATTTGAAAAGTGGACATGCTGTGCTTGCTATAAGGCAACAGGTGATGCAAAGCACTCAGAGGATTATTTAAAGGATGCACTGACAACACTGTGTATTGTTTTAAACAGCTTTTACCTTGATTTTTTAATACAGTGGCATAGATCTGTAGTCAAGGTGTCTTTGCACATGATTTGTGCAAGCAGTAACAGTGACTTACAATTCTGTATAAAGCTGTCTATACAAACACGAGTTCCCTTGCACAAACTCTGCTGAAGCTGGTCTGAAGCTCCCACAGTCTCTTTCCTCAGCTAAGCACAAGAACAAATCTCTCAGAAGGCTGTGGCCAAAGGCTTAGAAGGTTCCTGTGGGCTTCTGTAAAGCAGCAAGATGAAAATCAAAGGGGAGAATGCAGATCACCACATGAAGGCAGGAGTGTACAAATTCAGAGAGTAAGAAGAAAAGGCCCCTTAGGCAGCACTGGTAATTCACAGCCGAATGTAAACAGTGTCATATCACAAAGAAAGCAAACATCATACTGGGGCACACATGCAGAAATATAGCTTGTAATATATATAAAATAATTCTTCTGTTCTACTCAGTATTGCCAGAAGTATCAGCTGAAGTACAATGTCTCCTTAAGGTACCACAGCTGAAGAAAGAAGTGGTATAACTAGAAATTGTTCAGGCAAAAGCACTGAGAATGATCAAAGCTTCAAAAAAAAAAGCTTCAGAAAAATGTTCCCACACCTACCTACCTATGAAGCAGATAATAGCCATACAGCAGCACTGCCAAGGATGAAAGGGATATGGCCACAAATGGGAACCAGCTGAAGGAAACAGAAATAAATAATTCTTTATCTGTACAAATTTCTCCCTTTCTGGATATACTAAACAACATAACTCACTGAGGGCATTTAGCAAAAGAGAAAACAAAACACAAGACTCCCAGCACTAAAATTAACATATCTTTTCCATCCCATCTGTAGCCAGTACCTAATTTTACCCTTTCTCAGGATGTGCGTGTTTGCATTCCTAACTCCCTCATTAATTACTTTAGAAAAGAATAACACCTTTCCTACTCTTTTCCAAATAAAATTTACTCTCCCTGTTTCCCAGTGATTCAAAGAAACACTGGAGCCTCCTAATTTGGAAGAAAAATGCAAAACATGTTATCATCTTTCTTAGAGGCAAAAAACTTGTTCTACCATGCTGGAAAACTGGTAGTGAGCTGGCCTAGCAAATTTCCACCTTGATGGCCAGTTTCACCCTAATATGGGGAGAAAAAAAAATTAAGTGTGTGCAAAGCAGGCGTTCAACAGACAGATCCTGAGCTACCAGTCAGCATGTGTAGACTTCCCAATATTGAAACAGTCCTCCCACTCCAAGTGTATCCTGAAAACGAGGATCCCATACAGGTATCCTCAGATAGCAGAGCAAAGAGCTATCTAATGTAGTCAGAATTAAACAGTGAATTCTTGGGCTGAATCTCCAGGTGTGTACATCAATGTCTATGTCTACCCAAGGAAGTGATTTATTTCATGTATATGCTGTTACCTGCAAGTAAAACAAACACATGCAAAGGGACAGGGAGAGTCCTATACTCCAAATACCCAGATCCAGGACAGTGACATTTCACTGGACTAGTAGACAGGTGGGCTCACAGCTGAATGTCCCAATTTGGAGCAGACATCCAAGCCGAGCAGCGTTCCTATTGTGTGACTGTTCCAATTCAGACCATGCATGCTAAGGCAGCTAGGATCACATGGCCAGGAAGCAAAGCAACATCTACTAAAAGAAAACCTGTTTTGAGATCTCTGACACCGGCCTCAGTGGCTGGGCAGAATTACATCTGCTCACCAGCAAAACACGGGTGTGCAGGGCAGAAAGTGATGTGGCTGCTGAACTGATGTAAGCGCAAGGAAGGATCCATTTGAGGAAAGCAGTGGTTTAAGGAGTCCCTCCAAAGGCACTACAGGAGGCAGAAAAACAGAAGTGTAAAGGAAGAATGAAGCTACATGAACATCTGATGGAACAGGAAATCTGGTCACAATATTAAGTCAGTAAAACAGATTTTACCTGGAACTTCTTGATTTCTAGCTCTGGATCATGTTTTTTCGTCAAAGTTTTCATTACAAAAAGAAAAGGCCTAGTCATCTGGCTTTAGTTTTGACCCTACACATGCAGGGCATTCCAGACTGCACAGTTGGTTGCAGCCTTAAACCTGGAGATAGCATGTGAGTGGGTGAGTCACATTAAAATTGTTCTCTTTCTTTTCTGACTCATTGCAGTTTTGTATTTCAAATTTTGAAGTTGCTTTTGCACTGTCAGCCAGTTTAAATAAATGTAGCAAATTCTTTAGCTGCAATGTTCTCACTCATTTTCCACAGAAGCTTAGGCGATACTGAAGATCTACTTGGAGACTTTTTACTGACTTTTACTATTTGTCACTGTGTCCAGATGACCTGAACAATGTCTTCATTTTAAATTCAATGATGTGTTAACAACACATACGAAACATAAGAATTAATTAAGATCTTGGCCTTGACATCTGATAGTAATAAGGATGTGAAAAAATACTGACGTACATACACGTCAGTGTATTCTCAGCTGCAATTTAGAGAGCTTGTTTTGTGGTAGAAATCTTGAAATGCTACCTTTGTTTTTTTTTTTACTCTATTTTCCACAATTCTATTAAGACAGAAATGATCAAGACTCCCAGCAACACCGAAAGGAAAGTGAAATGCAGGCCTGAAAAAGGGCATAAGAAGGGATTTCGGCTTATTTTTATTAGCTAAAAAAAAATTTCTGTGACAACTGTTTACCAGTGAAAGGCCTCCTATATAATTTTCTGGTTTCTAGTAACTAACAGAGCCTAAGTTGCTTCCCAAGGTATTTGAGGTCATCCCTATGAGACCTTGCCTTTCTTGGCAATGTCCTGCATAGCAGGTAAGTAATGAGAGAAGCATTTCAGTGACTCAGACAATGGGGTGATGCCTCCATAACCAACAGAGAGTCAGGCATGAAGCAATCTTCATGTGGGAAAAATCTGAACCACTGATTCAGGGGTTGCTAATTGGGGATCTGAGACTCAGAGGGGCCTAACACTATCATTTTCTTCATTCTTGTGTTGTGGACTCATAATAATAGGTTAATTATGGTTTTAATTTTGGAAATAGAGATCATTGTTCTTCAACACACAGGCCAGGCATATAATGATTTCTTTGTTGTAAGTCTGGCAGAACACAATGCTTCTTGTTTATAACAGCAACTGGACAATTTATTTGCATGCAGGAGGTAGTTTGTTCCACTGGATACCCTTTAGCCTTTACTTTTCCATTGTTCAGAAATAACACAGTATACTACAATTACAATTATACTACAATAAGCCTTCAATTATTGGGTAAACAAATTTAATCAACCAAGAGCATGGCTCATACATAGCTGCAATTACCTGTAAAGTTATGGATACTGGCAGACAATGGTACTGCCTTTCACTGCGTCATGAGAAATGACATCCCTTAACTTAAATATGCTCAACTATCAGCGAGACTCCCATTGTTAAAGAATATTATGGTAATTATTCTATTTTGGCATTACTCCATCTTACTACTCACAGATGCACAGTGGAAAGATGAAAACTTCGGTGCCCCTTGGATATGTTGTCCCTTTGCTGCCATCACACAGTGGAATTTCTATGAATATCTCATATTTTAAAAAGAACACAAGTGCAAGCTCTTGGGATCTGATTGCTCATCATCTGCCATCAGGACACAAAAGCCTTTGCAGCTCTGACCAGTGCAATAGTCTCTCTTTTGCTCACAGCTGCCCTTAAAACCTTTGGCTTCTACCAACACATGGATGCTTGGGTACAGGCAAGAGTGATCCCCAGCAAGAAAGAGCAGCTTCTGGTGCAGGAGTCAGTGACCTGCTGGAGCACAACTCATTGGCTAAATCAGCCTCTCTGCATGACTGCTCTGTTTCAGGGCTGAGGCAAAGGACAAGGTTCACACTGAGATTACCATACCAAATTTTCACTGCTTCCATGGAGGTGTCTGCACAGATAAAGTGTCTAAAATCCTGTTTTTGTCAATATTAAATTGGTGAATACAGTAGTAGAGGCTGCAGGGTAATGCAGTTGTCCAAAAATAGGTGCCCAGGGCTATTTTACCTTCCCTATCAAGCCCCTACTGACTTCCAAACAGAACGTCAAAAAGGGCACATCTCCTGCAAAGCTTGTGTCACATCCGAAAGGATGCATGACTGTCACCTGCCTTCTAAGTCACTTCGGGACAAACTGAGTTGATCCAGTGGCTCTTCTGACTGTACTGCCCAGAAGCTCAGTGCAGCTTCCTGAACAGCTCATGGATTGCCATCCAAGATGCCCTGGGACAGCCTGCCTGGAGTTCAGACACCACTGCATACCTGGGTGTCCCAAAGGAACTGTGTTAGACGTACGAGCCCCCAGTGGGTGTCTCAGAAACTCTACAGCATCTCAAGAGGCTCAAGACACATGCACATAGACACCTGAACCCTACCTACATTTCCACAAATTTAAATGGGTGGCACATCTTTAGGCACTTAGAGAGGCTGAAGTGTATTTAATACTCATATTGAATCTCCCAGTGTGACCCAGTTTTGACCTGCTCCTTTTGGTTTAAAAGTTTATACAAAGACCATTACAGGCACTCAACTAAGAGCATCAGCTCTTAAGATGTCATAACTGGACTGTTTGTCTATTCTAAACAAAGTTAACAATTCTAAATGAGTTTAAAATATGAGTCCTCTGTTCTTTGCCCTTTTCGGTCTACTATCACCCCAGGCGCCTCTCCAATATGGGCTTTCATTTTTTCCTGAGAGATCTTGACTGCTACTGCATTTTAGCTGGATGATCAGTCAAAGAATGTTCCTTTACAAGTTCTTGTTCTATGTAAAGCTGTAAGTTTTCTCCCAGTCTTATTTTAGCTACAAGAGTTTTGTATTCCATTGTTGGAGATAATGAAAAAACAATGCCACAAAATCTGGGCTCCTGAAGAAGATTCAGCAGCTCTTCAGCTAACCAAAGGGGAACAATGATAGATCCTATGCACCCCACTGAAGAATGAAGCCTGATAATATCAGAGACCTAGAACCATAGAATGAGTAATCATACCACTGCTAACCTTTTCAGCAAAAATATCCAGCTTCTGTTCATACCCAGCAATTGCTAACTGTCCACTACACCGATCCAGATACCCTGAGTCATGAATATTCCTCTGCAAATCTTGCAAAGCCTTCTGCTTCTCCTGCACAGTTCTGTAATTTATCCCTCTTGCTGTTATTTTACAGCAAACTAGAAACTGAGATGGGAGTAATGAGGTGTAGTAAGCTACATGGTGCAAATAATCGCTCCATCAACATAATTAGTTGATGTCACGTCAAGCTGAACCAAAACCACCAGCACTAACCTACCTGAACCTACACAGAATATCTACTTTGCTGGGCCTAAGCATCACAGAAATTTGCCACACAACACTAAACACAATGTATCATCAACTGCATACGTGAGGATGCATACAACTGCACACATTCATTAAAAACACATAGATACCTTTCACACCATGGAAATACAGATTCATTCATCATGTCTGCTCAAACCAAGCATTATGCCTCCTGTAAAATGTACGGCCTCATCTTTGAAATCTACAGCCTTGCAGAGTCTTTAATATGAATCACAATTAAGTTCATTCATTCATTCATTCATTCATACATATCTGGTCACCTTTTCTAGCCTTACTGCTCACTCTTTAAGCCATTACATTACGCTTCAACTTTGTTTCACTATCCAACTGTGTTGAATCTTGGATGAAATCATACAAATGAGTCTGTGGATGGTGTAAACCAGTGTCACTTCACTGGAACTCAAGGAGTTACTTATATCCTCTTACAACAGCAGTGAGTTTAATACAGGATCAGTGGAATAACATAGTTCCAGCATCCTGGTAAAAATGAGTAATGGGGGCAGCCCTGAGGCCCCAGGTAAATAGATGCCATAAATTCAGCCCTCATATAAATCCAGGAATTTATACAACCGGAAAATACAACCTACTCATCTTGCTGATCACATACTTGTGTACTTTAAAAGTGACACATTACTCACTGCTGATGTGAGTAGCTGAAAGTTTGCTAACTCCACGGAATGGCACTGAGCTCTGCTGGCTGTGAGTGAGTCCTTGTGATATAAGGCAATACGCAGCTAAAGGCAGTGGTGCTCAGTGGTGCCACAAAATGGAGAAATGCAAAAGTGAGATTTTTCAGAGCTCATTTCAAAGTTACTGGAAATAGTGTAGCCATTTCCTTTACCTGAATTTTAAAAAGCCTAGCACAAATTCCCTGAAGAGAGAACAACAGTGAAAGAAGTGATCATCATACAACCGAATGACTTAACTGAAATCAGTGAAAATAATTCTTGAGTTAAGTGCTACTTAACTCAAGCAAGAAAAATGGCCAGAATTGAGCCCAAAGTGGCATCCTACCCAAAACCAGGAAGAGTGGTGAACTGAGACTCCTCATCTGTTTCTAATATGAACCCCTCGGGAGCTTTTATCAGCACTGCTGGAAGCCAAGAAGCAAGAACATCTTACTCCATTGCTTTTTCCCCCAGCTTTCAATGCTCTGCATTGAAATTAGAACACTTCTAGAAATGCAGGTCATGTGAAGACTTCAAATGAAATAACAAAATATCTGCTCTACTTACCTTAGCCCTTTAACAGAATACATACTCTTGAAAATTAATGATGCATTAATACATCAGAAGCTTTTCAGGATTATAAAACAGACATAAACCACAAACAAACTCCAAGCTAACATCATGGATGTGCCAAGAGACCTAATTCACACAACAAGAAGCCCTGGAATAGCACTTTTAAATTCCAGTGAGATCAGTAATTATGAACTGGTGCACACAAAGGCTCAAGTGAGTCATCCCCAGGGTAGCCTCAACACGAACTGAAGAAATTAATTTCATCTTGAGATCCTATCAACCAAACTAACGAGAAGAAAAAATGCATCAAAGAAAACCCAAGCAGATATAAACTCAAGCATACATAATAGATACAATAATTTATTGTATGCACAATAAATGATACGTAACTGCAGATTGAAAACAGCTGCTTTACTCAGAGAGTCGCCTGCTGACACTTAGGAACCTGAAGGGATTTTGGGGTCAGCAGAATACTACCACTTTGTAGTTTCTGTCTTCAAAGGACCGTATCTAATGAATTCTGATAAGATCCCTGTGAAACAGGTCAGTATTATAGTTCATTTCATAGCTAGTTAAAATGACCACTGATCGGGCAAATTTGGGATCCCAAATGTACTGTGATCCTTTTGTGAACTTTCCTTTCCTGCCTCCAATTTTCTTGCCTGCTCTCTTCATTTGGGTTCAGAGAGAGAATACAGTACTGCTGCAGCTAATTTTTGTCATCCTATGAAATGCACAGAACCGATATGAACTCAATCAGAACAGCTAGGACTATTAGAGCTAACCGAATGAGCAGGAAATGGCTGAAGTTAAGGGATTAAGCATACAGAAGGAAAGGGCTTTGCACTCTAGGCTGCAGAAAATGCACCCCCTTCTCTTTTGAGATTACAAGTCATTTATCCTCTCTTGGAGCACCTCTTTCTGATAAATGGTGCTATCATGGCAGCCTGCTCATGCCATTTCTAAACCAGTCTGGCAGCAAATTAAACCAGGATGTAAATTTGTCACTCTCAGCCCCTCAGAGAAGATCTACAGAGGGGTTAATTGCACTGTCATGTTTTCAAACCATTCCCTTCTATAGGAGAAGACATAAAACTTTCCACATGCACTCTGGGCCAACCCAAGTGGGTTGCAGGTAGCAGGCAGTTAAACACACACTGATATTCACACACTGATATTCACAGACATATGGGCAGTCTATCCTGATGGATCTAATGAAACTACTTGCAATATATAAGGTTCTAGGTACTGGCCTGGGGGCTATGTGGGTTATCAGAATTATTAAATTTTGACTGTATTGTTTATTTTGCAAGCTATGCTGAATGTCCCTTTATCAGCTTATGGACGTTATTTCCCCTTACTGAATTTGTTAATTAAACTCTAAGATATAACAGGCAGTACAGCATTACTGATTAATGCATGCATCGAATCCTCAATGAACTCCTGTCATCTCAAAAGTTTCATGCCACTAAGAAATTTCTGTGCAATGCTGTCATACTGTCTCAGAACACTTTATTAGACAGATGCAAAAGCAAGTGATAGTGTTTCTTCCATCTGTAATATTACCTATGCATTAAGGTAATAATGCAAAGGTAATATTACAGATGGAAGAAACACTACTGTCTCACTCTGTATGGCTCCTAGAGGTGACAATCATCAAAATTTCAATTAGAATAATTATTTAAGCATTGATTGAAATTACTTTCCTTCCAAGATTTTACCATAACAACTCCATCTTCTTTTTGTTCTTTTTGGAGAAAAGTCTGGTGAAGACATAGAAAGACACTCTCTCCTCGTTCGCTGCCTTGGTGCAGTGCTGGGGGATTACACACCACACAATACAGCTCTGTTCCTCACTCCCGAGGAGCCTGCCACACACGTTGGAGAAGACCAAGGGGAGCAAAGGCCCAGTAGGGTCAGGCTGTGAAGAACAGAGCCCTGCACTCTGAGTCCCTCTCCACAGCATTTCCTGCTGTTGGGGAATCTGGTGACATTGTGAGAAATGGTTATGAAAGCTTCAGATGATACTGCCCATCATAATGGGTCTCTCACCCAGAAAGCCACAGAGTGTAGGCATACAAGAGACCAAGGGAATGCAAAAAGCACAAGCCACCAAATAGCAAAGTAGCTGAACACCTTTTTTTCTGAAAACTGGACACCTTTTTTTTCTAAAAAGCACTAAGAAATTTTTGGGTCCTATGGAGCAGGAGAAATAAGATTGAACTGTGGAATTTTCTCTATAAATTTTACTTATGACACACTTTTCACACAACTAAAGCCCAGAGGACAGAGTCATCCAGGAAAGTTTTAATTTTGAACTGATAATTTTCAAACTACAATGTAATGGACTACTACAGCAACTACATGGAAATAGCTCCATTTAAGCTGCTGAACTGTTAATCCAAATGGAACAGCATAAAATATTCTTGGTTCTTTTATAAAATTCTAGCAAATATTTTATACTAGCATATTTTAAATATAGATATAATTACTATAGAAGATGTTGTTTTGATTGTGATAATGTAGCATTCAAAAATATTACCTGAGAAAATAAAAATATGCCCTCTAGTGTAAAAGTAGGTCCTTGCATGGAAACTATATGGTAGTCCATATTGTTATAACTAAAATTACAAACATAAACCCATTGTTTCTGTCTCCATATGGATTTTTACATCTACTGAGCACTCACTCACCAGCAGGTAGCTCAGAGGGTCTGATCCACAATGCTTGAAGACTTTGCTAACTTTCCAATAAAGCATGGGTATTTTAAAGCATTTTAATATAGAGTTCCCCTTTTCAAAAATGTAATTCTGAGTTTGAGGCCTAAGTACTGTGCAGTTTCCCAGAAAACATGAGCACAGAATCACTCAGTAGGTTTTGCCATTGCCTATAACAGAGCCAGGTGTTTGGTACAACGAGGAGCAGTTTTAGGTGTCAGGAAGAGCTTTGCAGGCGTTCCCTCTGTAAGCAAGGAGTCTGGTCAGTGCAACATCTGGATCAGGAGAGACAGCAGTACCTATACTATATCCATTTTTTTTTAAGAGCTCAGCTTCCCCACAGTTACCACATACCATCTAGTGATACAAAAGGAAATTGCAATTGCTCATTCGCTATTTTTAAAAATTAAAGATGAAGATGACAACAACATTTTTTTTATAGTTTGCTTTCCTTTCACTAAAATAAAATATAGCATGAATGCATTAGCTCCTCCTTGTGATTAACTGTTTTTCCATATAGCAAAGATCTTCTGACTCCAGCTAGTTTTCAAGATTTCATTTCTGAAGATGTATGATTATGTAAGAATTTCAGCTTCAATAAAGTTAAAATCAAGCCTGCCTTATAGCTACAGACGGATATTTTATGTGCAGTTATAAGTTACTGTTAAGTCCTACAAATGTAAAACTTGGGGACAAATTAAAAAAAAAAAAACAAAATCTAACCTTGTAAATTTTGTAAACATCATGATTTTGAAGACCCCAAAATTCTTTTTTTTATGAGTTTAGTTGCTCCCCTGGTTGATAGGGAAGATGTAAAAGAGAAAGGGATTCAAGTGATGATGAGACTAAGGCACAAGATTTGCTTTTGGGAAAAGAAGGCTTTAATCCTGCAAACTTGCTGCCTGAAAAACTAAAAGATTTAAACACACTGTATTGTAATGCAATAACTGTTTTGTGGTGGGATTTTTCTGCTTGTCTGCATCACCATATGGATGACTTCAATTCCACAGCAACATATACTGTGATATGATTTTGACAGCTGGGATAATGGAAAAAGTCAATGTTTACTTATTGGCAGAAGAAAATGTTACCTTGCCTGCCAACTGGGGCAATAAAATAAATTTGTTTTGTACGCTGTGTGGAATTTTTTAATGCCACTAAATGAAAACAAAAGAATCAGGATCTCTCCTTGGGAGTTCACAGACAGAACGGGTACAGATACAGTAAAAGTAACAGATTGAGAGAACTGAGTAAAAGAACTTAGCCCTGAGCTCCTCTTCTCCCACTCCTCCTCCTCAGCATCATTCAGCTTCCTGTTTTTAAAGCGAAATGGGATTGTTCTCATGACTAACCAGCACAATCCTTCCAAAGCTGTTAAATAACAGCATTTTTGGCAGAAGTTACTACATATCTAGATTATGTAAGCAAAATACAGATATTCCATGAGGTACAGTAGTTGCATTTCCATACACCAATTTGGCCTTTAACTGACACTTTGTTATGAATCTACAAATAGCAACTGTAAATCAGTTTAGCTACAGTGCAGCAGAACTGTAAATGCAGATTGCTGAAACAGGCATAAATCCCACCAGTTTCTAGAGAGTCAAAATGGAAAAAACACTTGCAGACCCAAAGGGGCTTTGGACTTCCATCAATCAACTTGCATTTCATACATCATTGGCAAAACCACAATTGCATTTCAAGAGAGTTCAAGTGAATGTCATTTTGTCTCACTGACACCATCTTAAAACACTTGTAGCGCAAGGGATACACTTGTGTCTTGGACTGTGAAAAACTATAAATATCATTTGTAAAATAAATAATCCTGGAAAATTTGTGTGTCTTTGATGACAGTATGACATTTATTACTTCAACGAAAATGGCACTGCAACATGGGGCTCTCCTGCTTTAGGACAGCTTAGAGGAAAAGGAATGCAGGGAGTGGTAAGCAACAGGGGGTTCATAAAGAAATGTGCCACTCAAGCAAAATCAAGATTTGTCTTTAGTACATTCACACATTGTTACTCGATTCTCAGCCCCTCTCTGGCTCCTTGCAAGGAACAGACAAGTGCAGTGCACTGCCAACTTTACACCTTCTCTGGTCTTTACAGAGGGTTTGCTGAAGGGGCAGGAGTGTGGAATTGGCATGATACCACACATCATCCACTCTTCTGCCGATAATGTTAACTTGCAGCAGTTTTGAGGTTCTCCACACCAACTTCTCAAACTGCTTTGATATAAAGTGACTCAAAACCACAGCAGAAGGAAATTGCTTTTCTCCCCTCTCATCTCAGCTGCACCAAGCACAGCACGGATTGAGCTTTTGAGGAATATAAGACATTGGCACATCTGCAAAGGTTTATATAGTATCATATAGATTTGAAGAAACAGAAAGAAATGTTTTATATCTAGAAACACTCACATATGGATTAATAGTTCTCCACCATCACAGCAAAATATTAATGGCGGGACTGTAGACACTTAGCAGATGAAGTGGTGTTTTTTAAGAATTAGTCTGATGAATCTTTACTTTTCAAACCACTGTATTAATTAATAATTTAATGGTGAGCAAAAGACATAAGATTCACAGTGATGACATTGTAGACAACAACAAAAATACACAAGGAGAAACATAGCAGACAACAGAAATGTGAAGCAAGTAGATGTAGAAAAGGTACAATTGAGGAGGCTTCAATTGTAACAGACAGGTACAAAGTAATAGGCATAAAGAAAGGCATCAGTGGAATGAATAGGTTATGTCCATGACAAAAACAGACACACAAAAAAAGATGTTTAAATAATACCTGTTCTGACTGAAACAGGAGCTGGTAATATGAATTGATAACCATGTAGGGAACATTTTAGAAGGTGTATTACCAGAACTGATCCCCTTATTGCAATCTATTCAACTAGATACTCCTTCATGCTCCTTATTCCCTTAGTCTAGTAAGGTGCAATGCATTTAATTCTTTGGTTACTATCTTTGGCACTGTCTGATATTCCTTTGATTGCTATGCTTGCTCCATAACTCATGAAGTGTAAAATAAAATCTTTCATTCACAAGCACATCTTCTCAGTCTATCTGCAGCTGCAGTGAAACTCACAAGCCTATCCATACACAGCCACAGACTTCTTTTTCACTAAGTACAGTCTTCCCAAGGTGTTGCCTTTCTTACAAAGCTGCACGCAGTCTGAGTAGCTTTGCTTGAACTCTTTAGATCCCTTAAGAGCACAAACCTGCTTTCTTTTTTTAGGTCAGATTCTAACAGAAACTGACAGGAATTTGGCCTCAATAGCTTCCACAGGATCAAGGTCTGGTTCAGTAAAGGATTAAGACTATTGTTGCTGAGCACACACTGCCAGTAAGGACCTTTCCTTTTGCCTAGCCTCTATTCTTTGACTCAGCCTCACACAGAACTATCTAAACAGAACATGGGTTACCACTTAAATGCTTGTCCTTGGATGCAAACATGTCACATTTGTTAAAACCAGTGCAAGTTTTGGGTAGGCTTTTCTGAGCTTTTAGAAAATAATGAGCGATTTGACGAAATGTATTTCTTTGCAGGTACACAGTTTGTGCTAACTGGGAGTTGGGCTGCTGCCGAGCCTCATCCCTAATGGGCTACAGCCGTGAAAAGCAGGTGAACAGCATTGAAAGCAATGAGACATGGAGTGCCAAGGTGCACTGACCAATCACCAAAGGGAACAGAGGGCACAGAGGTGCAATGCATGGACAATGAGGGGTATAAAAGGTTGGGCTAAAGAACAAGAAGGGCAGACACCTGTGGTGTTCTGGGGAATGTGATGTTATGCTGTATGGGCAGACACCTGAAGCTGTCTGGTGTGGTGTGGTGTGGTGTTACTCTGTATGGGTGAATGTTAAAGCCTTCTGAAATTGTATGGTAATACTCTGTATTGTGGCTGTCTCGACTACAACATTTCTTTTGGTATTCCTGATTACACTTAGAATTTAGTATTTTTAGAGTTGTCATCTCTTATGTTTTCTGATGCTTGTGATTTCCATGGGTTTAAAAATCAAAAAGAGCAGCCAAAGAGCAGCTTTAGTTTTAACAAGCCCTTGGGTAGAGTTTGCACCTTGAAACATTTAGTTTTCCATTTAGGTGCAATGAGTACCTGGACACACAGTCCCTCTCCCCATCTAAATGCTATTCCAGCCTAAATGATATGTGGATTATTGTTTCCCATTCTGCTTTATTAAAAGATTAATATAGCAGGCTTCTCAATTTACAGCAGCAGGTGGCACAGGTTTCCTCCCTGCACTTCACTTACAGGAGCAGCTCAGCTTAGGGATAGTCTGACCCCCTGCAGTTACATCTGGATCTTGCCAAGGTCCATCTCCACCTATGGGTGACCCCCAAAGCAGCCAAACCTCTGCAGCCACCCAAGCATGGCTGGGCAATGCACAGAAGCATGAGGCACATGCCTGACTGTCAAGCCACCTAAATTTTCAGGCAAAAAATGAGTTGCAATTTCCCTGAGCTGTAGAATATGCTCCTGGAAAGGCCAGCAACTGTTCGTGCCTCCCACTGAATCCACTGTCTGGCCTCATTGGTGGGAACAAGGGCAACTGCAACCTGCCTTCACATTAACACATTAATCAAGCACGACAGAGCTGTGCAAGTTCATCTCCCCCAGCACTGCCACCAGGCACTTGAGCGATGAATCCCAAGGAAGTGTGCCTGCCTACTTTTTCTGGTCAGAAAGCTCCAGGTAATAAACACACTGAGGCTCCCACCACTTCCAGACCTTTCATCTCTGATGTATTTGGTTTGTGTGGCAAGGTTCTGGTAGTGGCAGGGGCCTGGGGAGGGGGCTGCAGTGAGAAGCTCCCAGAAGGCTCCCTTGTGTCTGACAGAGCCAATGCCAGACAGCTCCAAGATGGACCCACTGCTGGCCAAGGCTCAGGCTATCAGTGACAGGGATAGTGGCTGTGGGATAACAGATTTAAGAAGGGAAAAAATTCTGCACAACAGCTTCAACTGAAGAGTGGAATGGGAATGAGAGCAACAACTCTGCAGAGCCCAAGTCCAATGAAGAAGGAGGAGGAGCTGCTCCAGGCGCCGGAGCAGAGATTCCCCTGCAGCCCCTGGTGCAGACCATGGTGAGGCAGCTGTGCCCCTGCAGCCCAGGGAGGTCCATGAGGAAGCAGAGATCCACCACAGCTCGTGGAGGACCCCAGGGCAGAGCAGGTGGGTGCTCAAAGGAGGCTGTGACCCTGTGGGAAGCCTGGGCTGGAGCAGGCTCCTGTAAGATCTGTGGACCCGTGGAGAGAGGAGCCCACAGCAGAGCAGGTTTGCTGGCAGGACTTGTGACTCTGACGGGGCACCTACTGGAGCAGGACGTTCCTGAAGGACTGTGTTCCAAAAATCAAGAGTGAGAAGCCAAAAATCAGCTTGGAAAGAAAGGAAGGCAAGGATAGTGTTTTTACATTTGGGTTTATATGTCATGATCCTGCTCTGATTTGACTGGTACTAAATTCATTTCCCCACGTCAAGATTCTTTTGCCCACGACGCCAATTCGTGAGTGGTCTCGTCCTGTCCTGATCTCGACCCACGAGCCTCTCGTTATATTGCCCCACCTCTGCCAAGCTGCGGAGGGCAGTGCCAGGCCGGCTTTAGAGGGCACCTAAAGCCACGTCCAGCCACGGTCAGCCCACCACAAGGCGGCACGACCTGGGCAGGGGGTCCGGGAAGGGGACCCCCATGTGTGAGGCGAGGCCCTCCCGAGCGCCGGGCAAGGCTCCCCCTCAAGGCACCCGCCATCGGGCACTTCCACTTCCCCTCAGCCCGGGTGCCGCCCGAGCCGCGCGGGGCCGCCCTGACACCGCCATGGCACTTTCTGGTCAGCTGTGTAAC
>VXBC01005897.1:1506159-1537231 GCA_013399945.1 Ploceus nigricollis | reverse complement strand
GAGCCCTTCCCGAGGCCCCGCGCGGAGAGGCCGGGAGGGAGAGCCGGGACCGCCGGCAGAGCCTCCCGGTCCCTCCTGCCGGGCCAGGCCCCCTTCCGCGGAGCCGTGTCCCTACAGAAGGCGGCGCCCTGACACCGGTGCGGAGCAAGGTGTGCGCAGAGTGCCTGACCGGGCCCGGACTTAGGCTGGACTCGATGGCCGGAGGTCTTTTCCAACCGAATTGATTCTGTGGTTCTGTGAGTCGGGGGTTTCGTTGTGCTGGGCATTAAAATAGGTCAGGAGCATTAGTCGTGGCGGCGTCACGCGTGGCGGAATCCCCTGGCCGAGCCGGCGCAGCGCTCTAATTCCCAGGGCGATGTGCAGCGCTGGAATGTGTGGCTTCGCCCCTGCGGATGTCCCCGCTGTGCCCGGCCGGCCTCGGTCACTGCCGCCGGCAGCGTGAGCGGAGCGGCACGGGCGGTCACGGGAGCGCAGCGCGGAGCACCCGGACAGAAGTAACTAAGTTTTCCTAATAGAAGTGCTTTTGTTTCTTTGTGCTTGATGGCCTCGGCTCAAGTGTTTGCTTTGCATCCCTTCGGAATGTTGAAAGGGGACGTGAAATGGGAAAACGGGTCCCTCTTTTGGCGTGGTACGTGTTGCTGCTACTGAAAAACTGTTGTAGAATATTAACTAAACGCGAGATTTTTGTACGAACAAGACGATCGGAATGGTGAAATAGTTAAACTGAAACTGTGGGGGGTTTTAATCTTAGTACAGCTTTTCAGTGACATGCCTGAGAAACGCTGTAGGTTTTGTTGCTAGTGTGTTATATGCAATATTATATTAACAGTTATAAGGAGGAGTAGGGAGCAGAGCTTTAAAACGTTTTGCTTCTATCAGGTCTGTAATACTAAAAATCCAATCCTTCTTGCTTAGCTGCTGCCTCTGGATGGTGGACTACTCAAAAATAGATTCTGAAGCATCTCTAGAAATGCGGTACTAAAAATTAGAGTGTGTAATAGTATTGAAGACATGCTGAAATCTGAATCTTCATTTGGTAATTTTGAATAAATCTTAAATATTGAACGTTTTTGCAAGAACTTGCTTTATAGTCTTGCGTGTTAATGCTGTAGTTTCTTTCCAAGTCTGATGAAGTGCCAGTTGTTTAAATTGCTATAATACAAGATCTGTAGTGAGTGGAAAAAAAGTTTGTTCTTGTTTCCTTCAAAATATATTACATCAATTTAGATTTAATTGAATTGTCATTTATTTAAAGAGCTGGAATTGCTGTATTTTTATAGCCTATTGAATAGTGAGTCCCTGGAAAATCCTCATATTGAAATTGATTTTTTTTTCCTCTCTTCTGTACATGCATATCAAGTCTATATATATATATATACACGAAGAGATGTCCCTGTACTTATTTGAGTTTCTGAAGCATTGGTAACTTAAGATGAACCAGTTTCTGCTTCATTTTTTGCACACTTTTGCTTTTGAGTGAGGAATCAACATTTTTCTTTGTTAAATAGATTGAAATAGGATATATGCTCAAAATTCAAGAGCAGTGCTCCAGTTGTAGCATAGGGAACAACCTCATTTTCAATACATGTAGCATTTTAATACTGAAATGGCTGACTGTTCTGCACTTGACTATTCTTCTATGATTCAGTTCCAAGTGGGGGTTTACTAATATGCAATAGCCAATGATAAGGAATGACAGGTATCTAGAAGCCTCATTACAATCAGCAATTCCTGAGAATATTCTGAGTTTAAGAAACAGATAGAAAAAAGTAGGCAAGCACAGGAAACAGTGAGGTTATTTATCTGTTGTGCTGTCCAGTACAGGGACATATATAAACATATCTGATAAGACTCAGTACCTTGAGTTGGTAGTGTATTGACACTAGCAGCCCATCAGACGGGAGAGTGATTTTTCTCATTAAAAAAAACAGCTGCCTTCTTTCTTCCCACACTGTCTGGCTCATGGTTACTTATGGGGAAGGGCAGAATTAAGGGGATCATTTTCCCATCCTACCCACCAATTGAGTTAAAAATTAGGGAGCTTGATGGAAAAAAATCCAAGTATTTAATTCTTGTTAAAGAATACTGTAACTCAGCTGAGTTTTCAAGGGGGAAAATGATGAATTTGTGATAGCTGTTTTAAAATAATCTGTATGGAGTTGCAGTATTCCTAGATTTCTGTTATTTGAAGTAGGACTTATAGAATAGTCTTTGGCTGATGTTGAATTCACCAGTTTTGCACTTGTGTGTTTTTAAAAAGCTAAGATTTTACTTACAGAGGAAGCTTAAGACTATAGGTAACTCTTCATCAATATATAGGAGCTGGCTTCCTAAATATGTATGCTTCTCATATTGGTTTTGGTGGGTTGGTTGGTTGGTTGTTAGTTGTGGGGGAGGTTTGTAGTTGTTGCTGTTTTGTTTTTTCCCAAAGGAATAAGGGTGGAAAAATGGTGCTGGGCCTGATAATTTACTGGGTTTCAAAATTTAATGAGCACAGTTGGCTGAACTAACTAGAAATGGTTTCATTCTATCTTGACCTAGTAAAAGCTTAACATTGTTCTTAAGGAGAACCTGAAGTCATGTTGGGAGATAGATCTGGTAGGAAGTCCACCACTTCAAATTCTTAAAGCATGGAATAAGCGGACATGATTTCTCCCAGTAAGAGACTTTCAAGGAGGACAAAGAGAACAGTTCCATGCTGGCTGAGCCTCAGTTTGGATGGGGATGGTCCTGATCAGCAACATTGTCCTTCTGTCTGTTGCATCTTTGAAATTTCAAAATCAGTATGTGATAGGATGCAGGCATTTAGGAAGGGATATCTGCAGGTTGCTGCAGATAGCGTAACTCCTTGTAGTACAGGAAAAAGAGAAAATTAATTGCTAAGTATAGAACACAGCCTTTACCCAGGTGACTTCAAAGGAGGAGTCTTCATCCAAGAAGGGGTGTGTGTGTAACCACAAGTGTTTGTCAGTCCATTTAGTAGAATTTTCAAGACTGGCTTATTAAATAAGTAGCAATGTCATGAAATGTAGAGGTTACTTGATGTCAGTGTGTGAACTAGTTCTTTTCAAGACCTTTGCTGCAGTTGGAAGGTTGCCTTATCACAATCCTGTAATTATGCCTTCCTTGGATTATTCTAGGTATAATTACATATCTTGAATATGTATATGCATTTTTATTTACTAAGAAATCTCTGAGAACTGACCCAGCCTTTTTCTGCCATCTCCACATAGCATTTGGTTTTATGATGTGCTACCTCTAGTAGTGCATTATGAGAGGAAGTAGATAAAAGGCTTCAGGTGATACCTATTGAAGTAACAGAAAGCCTGCTCCCAAGATGAACGACTGGATACCACACCCAGATCATCAAGCTTGTTGCAGCTGTCTCTTTGATCATACAAAACATAGTATCTTGTCTCAGCGGATTAGTAGAGTCACAATTCTAACGCGATTGCCGCTCTTGGTTTCAGATTGATGTGTGAAGAAAGGAAATCTGCTAGAACTATGAGGGCAGAAAAGGTGTGGATAGGCTTGTTAATTTTTGCATTTTTCCTTTGGAGCTCATTCTAAAAATAGCTGTACAAAATGTTACATGGAGCTCAGCTGTAAAGAAAATAACATATTTGAGTAATGCTTCATGCACTGAAGTCATCTGAACACTCTGATATTATTACTGATAAATATTCAATCATTTGATGGAGGACTATAGCACAGAACACTGTAATACTCCATGTTCTTTCAGGGATTTATCACTCCTTGACTTTCCTCAACTCTTACATGTCTGCTCTGCACTGTATTTATGCTGAAATGATTCTTTCCTTGAACAAATTCAAATCAAAGAGGTGACATGCTCAGGTCTACTTCAAATCATTTCTATATATAATGTTTTGCAGCAACTGGAAACTGTAGTTCAAGATGTTTGAGAACCATCGAGAAAGTTACAGACCAGAACGAAGAGGTGATTCTGTGGCTCATCTGTCTTTTTACAGAGGATTCACTGAAGGTGGTTCTCTTAGGTCAAGACCTTCATGTTTAGGTTGTGACAATGCAAGAGTGATGGTCTCCATTCCCTTTCTGAGTTTGCAGATTCCTACTTCCCTGCTGTAGGAACTTTTAAGGTATTTGTTAGGCACTTAGTGGCACTTAGTGATTATTACGTTCGTGTGAAGTGACTTGGCTCAGATTCTGGTTGGTGGCATTCACCAAATACATTGTGACTGACATCATCTGCTAGCCTGAAGAGGGGTATATTACCTCTGAGGTGTGGAGGCTAAGTTGCATCCTTGTCCTCTTTTTTAGAGATCATATGCACTGTTTCCATTGTTGAACCTTGGAGCCCATCAGGACATTTTAAAGAAATAGAGGAAGGTCCTAATTAATTTTTGTTGTTGTTTCTTTACCTTGGTAGGTATCAAATGTTTGTTTATAAGCTGGTATGAGTGCATACAAATGTAGATTTTTAAAGAAAAAAGTACTGAATGGTTCTGAGGTTCATTCATTAAATGGATGCAATGATCTGTGTAAAAGAGGATGAGGATTCAAGGCTCTGAGCCTTGGAATATGAAGAGGCAAATTTCAGCTTGAAATATGGAGGAGACGTGGGAGAAATCAGCTGTTCGTGTGCTCTGCTTTTTCTTCAAGCATCTGATACTAGTCTGTGTCAGGACAAGACACATGGCTAGATGGTCCTTTGGAATGGTATGATAGAGGTAGTTTTATAAAAAGCTTCTGGAAGCCATTGTGACTTTCTAAATTTCCTAAATATAAGGGATAATTTATTAGAGGTTAAATTTACATAAACATAACATGCTCCCAACTTTGGTCTTGTTTCTCCTTTTGTGTTACTCCTTCTGTGAGGTCACTGTATGGAAATGAGCAATTAACTTACTATAGTAAAAAATAATTGCCTTTTATAATGCTTAAGAAAAGATTATTTGTTTGAGCCAGACATAAAAATAAAAACTGTGGCTCAAAATTGATGGTTACAAAAAATGAAACAGAAGTCCAGTGATAGTTTTATTGAAAATAACATGCATTAAGTAAATAAAAGCATAGTCATTTCCTTTCTGTAACAGAACCATGGCATTGTACTTTGCTTGCTCGTCCCTCTGGACAACATTGTAATGGTGGTATTATTTGCTTTCTGTTAGTTTACAGAGAAGCTGAAACGTTGTAGTGTACCACTGAGCCGGACAAGTCAGGAATGAGCCAGCCTTGGGAAGGAAGACCTGCCATCCTAGCTGGGGATGTCTGAAGAGAGGACATTGCAGTCTTGTGGCATGCTTCAGTAGAAATTATTAAGCAAAAGTAAGCTGTTGTTTTGTTAATGAACTTAAACCTGCCAGCTCCTTGATGGACTGCTTAGTTGCAGTTATAATTTGACCTGGAATTTGAAGTGGTTTTGTGGGAATTTACATTTTCTTGCATTAGAGTCCAAGAAGGCCTGGGGTCTTCTCATGTAGTTGTTACACATCACCTCTTCTGTTCTTCATGTGTTGATGAAGGCCCCATAACTTAGAAATTAACTGTATTGTTTAATATTACCAATAAAAACTACAAGAAGTGGGATCTCGCAAGATTTTGGACCAATTCTGTCTCAGTCGGTTTTAGGCTGTATTTGTTAAAATGCAGAGTTCAGCTTTTTTTTTGTCCCTTATTTATACCTGAACTGAGGATCTAAATACTTTAAATTATTTTTGGAATTATTCCTTGAGTTTAGTTAATTCTTAGTCAAGTAGTCAGTAGTCAAGAATATGATTTTCCATGATGCCACGAGTGTTTTAAAGGGAACCCAATCCCCCAAAAAATAGAGCTTTCCTATTTGATAACAATTTGGATAAAAAGCCTGTTTTGATTGAACCTTGTTATAAAATATTACTTTTAATTTCAGGAAGAATACTATATGGTCAGTTTTGTTTTATTCTTAGTACCATGAAGTTGCAGTGGAAGTGCTTCCACAGCCATAACATAGCAGAATAGCAGTCCAAGATGTTTGTCCTCGGTTCTGAAGGATTACCTCTTCAGTAAAAACCTATGTGTACATCCTCCTACCAGCTTATAAACAAACTCCATGACCTAGATTTGGTATTAAAAAGGTAAATTAAAAAAAATTAATTAGCATAATGCTTTAAAAACAGAAAGTAAGACAGAGTCCGTGTAGTTGATATAAATCTTCAAGTGCATAATTGTCCTGCATTCTGAGCACATGCAACTGCAGTTGTGCTTATCGTATCAGAGTTTTATGTTCCTGCATAGCACTTTTAGAGATCAGGGTTTGCTCCTCCAGCTCTATTAATTTTATACATAACATTTGCCTTAGAGTCATTAAAAATCAAAATAGGAATTTCAAAAAAAAAAGCATTTACTCCTTTTCATATCCTGCATTATTATCTTGATCTACTAAGGAACCAAAGATCCCTCAAATTAATGGGTGACCTATTGAGCACAGTTCAAATGTTAGCATTTTTTGCTTTCAGTGAACAGGTGAGAACTTTTAATTCTTCTTTCAGTTTACCTCAGGGTATACTCTCTTTAGTTTAGCTCATGGTATCACAATTTGATTTGTCAAAGTGCATTGCCTTTTTGATCCCTGCATTGCATTTTAATCACCTCCAAAATCTTAATTATGATAGGTGACTTGTATAGAAGTTACTTACCTACAGGTTGTTTTAATCTTTTCTTTCACTCTGAAAAGGATAGTTTTATAAAGGATATTCAGGGAGAAGCATCCTTTTGTTAAATTGTAGCATGGAAGTAAAAATCTCTGCTGCCGTGCTTTTTTGCGTTGTACTGTCTCATTTTGGGGGCACTTGAAAATTAAGATCCTTTCCCTCAGCCATGGTTAGTACAAATTAATCAATAAATGGATTTCTCTTTCAGCTCTTCTGTTGTGAAATGATGGTTCGGTTGTGTTTGTGGTATTCTGAAATCTCAACAGACTTTCTTCTCCCCCTTTTCTAATAAGTTTCTTGATATAAACCCCTACATTTGCTATAAAAATCTGTTACAATATACATCCTCAGAAGTGTGAGGCTTGCAAAAAGCAACTTGTTCACAACATTGTTAGAATGGATCTCACAGATGTGTGCTGTGCAGTAAAATCACAATTGCCAGCTGGTAGGTAATGCTGTGTGTGTATCTGGCATGCTGATTTAAAAACTGTTATGCAGATTGGTCATTAATCTCAGAAAAAGAAATTCAGATATACAACTGAAACATAGATGGATACAATTTTGTGCTGCTTCAGGAAAAAGTATTTGAGCTGTAGAGCTTTTAAAAGAATTATTTGATAAAAAAAGGATTAAAGAGGCATTGGTCTTTCAAGAGGAAATTTTAGTGATAGAAGGGAACAGACAGCATAGAGAAAAATGTTTTAAGTAAATAGCACATGATATATTATTGTAAAGATAAATATAGATACTGAAGCATAGATTTTTGTTTAATCCCAGCATATATTTGTAAGATTTTTAAAACAGTGGAAGCTTTTACAGTAATCCTAGGCATTTCCTCTTGAGGTAACACATTTTGTTAGAAATGTGTATAACATTAGAACAAGCTGTCCAGGGAGCCTGTGGTATTTCCATCCTTGCAGATTTCAAAATAACTCAGCTAGACAAAGCCACAGCTAGTGTAATCTAGTATTGGTGTTGGTGCCATGTGGAGCAGGAGACTGGACTAGGTGACTCTAAAGGTCCCTTTTGGCCCACATGCTTTTGGTAGTTTTGCATTAACTATTCCTAGCTGCCCGTAGAACAAAGACTACTTTCACTGAAAGGCTGTTTTGTTGAATATCAGTCTTGAAGTTTCTTCGTGATTTTAAATAAAAAAAGGCACCTTTTTACACCCCATTCCCCTCCCTCATTTAGTATCTGGTATTTAGTTTTGATTGTTAATAAATAAAATTACCATGAAACAGACTGTGAAAGATTGCTATGGCAAAAATGTAGTTGAGAATTTTCAGGCTAGAATTTTTCAACTGCTTAAGTCCTACACGATGCCAAAGTGATGAAGTTTTGCATTCCCCATTCTCTTACAGTTACAAAATCATCTTTAATAACAGAAATAAGATATGGCCAGAGAAAGTGAAGGCAATGACTTCACAAGCCAGTCAAGTCAGAGTTGTGTGTCTTCTGCAATACACTGCTGCTTCTGCTGGTCTGCAGTGATTCCTTTCGAGAGGCACTCGTGTATATCAGGGAGTTCACTTGATGTTTAAGAAAAAGGAGTCCAAGGTATCTTCTGAAAAGGCCACCTCAGTTTTCAAATCTGGTTCTTTCTGCAGCCCTGTGATTATTCTGAGCTCAGTTTGAGGGTAGTGTACCATGGTGCATTGGAACTAAGAAACAGAGTGAGGGAACTGTTCAGCTGGGTGCTGCTGTCAGGCATATTTTCTGTTGTGTAAACCTAGTCCGAGATATTGTTCAGGAAATCCCTTAATCAAAAAGATGATCACCTGTAGTCTGAAGAGAGGTTGTTTAAGTTCAATTTGCAGCTATGTCACCTCTTGAGGAAAGAACCATAATTTCTTTACATTTCCTGAGGAGGCACCAAAGTAACTGGTTGGTTGAAGGTTCATTAATCAACTCTACTTCAGGGAATGAACAGAGGAAATTCCAAAGTTTGTTTTCTGACTCGGTATGTTAACATGCTGCAAATTAAACAGATAAAAGGTTGTTGATCAGCAAAAGAAATCTTCCCAGAACTCAATGTATTCTGTCACCTCAGGAAACAGTAACTTAACCTCAATTTGAAGTAAGCATCTTATTGTGTTCATGTTGAGGTGAAATGTGATGCGAGATGCTAGTTTAAGTTGACCTAATAAACTGATTTAAATTTCTTTGATCTTCTGCAGGATGGCTGGCTGTGGTGAAATAGATCATTCGATCAACATGCTTCCCACAAATAGGAAGACAAATGAGTCATGTACCAATGCAGCACCTTCCCTGCAAGTCCCTGAATGTGCTATCTGTCTGCAAACGTGTGTCCATCCAGTAAGTCTGCCCTGTAAACATGTTTTCTGCTATCTGTGTGTTAAGGGTGCTTCTTGGCTTGGGAAACGATGTGCACTCTGCCGGCAGGAGATTCCTGAGGATTTTCTTGACAAGCCAACATTATTGTCACCCGAAGAACTCAAAGCAGCAAGCAGAGGCAATGGAGAATATGCTTGGTACTATGAAGGTAGAAATGGCTGGTGGCAGTATGATGAACGTACCAGCAGAGAGCTGGAAGATGCCTTTTCCAAGGGTAAAAAGAGCACTGAAATGCTAATTGCTGGTTTTTTATACGTGGCAGACCTTGAAAATATGGTTCAGTATAGGAGAAATGAGCATGGGCGTCGCAGAAAAATAAAACGGGACATAATAGATATACCAAAGAAGGGAGTGGCTGGGCTGAGGCTGGACTGTGACACCAACACTGTCAACCTGGCACGAGAGAGCTCTGCCGATGGTGCGGACAGCACACTGACTCCAGGGGCTGCAGCTGTGCAGCCTCTAGCATCCATTTCTGTGAGGCCCCTACCAGCACTAGATGGTCAGCTCGTGAGCCCTTCAACGCCATCACCTGATGCGAGCAATTCTCTAGAGAACTCTTTTGCCCACTTGCAAATAAATGGAGACAGTATGGCTGAAAGGAGTCACAGGGGAGAGGGAGAAGAAGACCACGAATCATCATCTTCTGGTAGGGTGCCAGCCCCCGACACCTCTGTTGAGGAGACCGAATCGGATGCCAGCAGCGACAGCGAGGATGTGTCTGCCCACCTTCAGCAACACCTGTCCTCTGGTCAGCAGAGACACTTGAGTGCTGGTGCAAGCCAGGCAGGAGCAGATAGACCAGGGGCAGGGGGTGGGGTGGCAAACACAAGTGTAAGATCTAGAAGGCCAGATGGACAGTGCACAGTCACTGAAGTTTAAATCTAGAGCCATGCGAAAAAAAATACTCAGTTGTAATTTTCTGTAAATTTTCTGTCCACATTGGCATTGCACTCAAACCTAGCAGTGTGTTTGGTGGGAGGGTGGGGTGAAGGGGAGAAAACAGATTTGGCCTGTTTTAACTTAAGTCTCTTAACATGTCTCAGCTGGAAGACTCTTTAGGAAACTGGGTTGTCCTGTTAATGGTTTGAAAGCTGTTTAGCAATGCCCAGTTTTCTTGAAAATGTCTTGTGTTTATTTTGTAGCATTTTCCCCTTGAAGATACTCTATCCCTTTTTGGCCAATGTATATCTACTGTACAACTTGAATTGTCTTCATTATCTGACTGTTGCATTAAGTGTCTTACTACTTTCTGCATGGATTGATGTATGAAAAGAACACTTAAGCTATGTGGAATCAGGCAAGGTGTTGGGTGTGAGCAGGATGCTTAATTTAATGTAAGAAAATAGATGTGAGTTTGGAGTTAAAATGTGTTTTTACTAGACAAGAGCAATCATTTACTTTCTTTCAATGGAAATGTAAAAATGCTGTTAACTTGTGTTGCAGATCCTTACCTTTACACTCTCCATGGCTTTTTCGCTGGCTTTGCCATCTAGTCCTTGTAGTTTTGTTTTTTGAGATCTTTCTTGATCTGTCTTGTTTTTGTTACAGAATTTATAATTTAATAAAACTACATTTTATCAGTAACAATCTCAGATATGTTTCTAGTTTAATTGAACTTCACTGGAGGAATTTCAAAGAAAATTATCATAAAACAGCTTCCCATGTTTACCAGAAGGGAGGACTAGTTCTGAGTGGCATCCTGACATTCTTGCATCGCTGACTGGCTGTCTCTCAAACACAATGCTGTAGGAGTATCATCTTTTACTGAAAAATCGTGAGTTGCAAGATTAATACTCACACAGGCATCTGAAGAGCTGATTAACTCACTTCACTGTTGTTGGTAGGCAGAAGTATCACACACAGCCTTATTTTAACAGCAGAAATGTTGATAAAAGAGTGTAAGTTATCAAAGTTGACCCTATAACAAAGGATGTGGATATTAAGGACTGTGGTGCTGTTCATATGTTCATAGCAAATCTATGGTGGCAGCACAGAAACAGTAGTTTTGTGCTTGTATTAGCAGCGTAGGAGCTGCATTTCAACAGACTTCTGAATGTTAGATCTTGAGAATCACAACTTGCCTTTTATCTCTCTGGCTGTTCTTTTATATTTTTTTCAGATTGAGAAACAGCATTAGTTGATTCTGGACTTTACTTTAAAATAAAGCTAATTAAACTCCAGTTCTTAGTATATGCATCTCAGAATAGAAAGGGACAGGAGCTGATACATAGGTACTACTGATCTTAAGACAAAAGTTGTTTTAAGGAAACAACCATTTGAAGGGAATTAAAAAGGCTGACTTTTAAAAATGGTAAATTTAAACATCTATAACATTCTTCTTATTGTAATGATGGATGACATGTCTGATCTTGGACAAAATTGTGCCCCTCCTCTGCTGCCTACAGGTGAGATCAGCGGGTCAGGAAAGTACAGACGAGACTAGGATGGAACAAGGAAGATTTCCTCCATTCTCAGTTAGGAATAAATGCTGATGATAACAGATTTTCAGTATCATCTTCCAGTCCCATAAGGAAATACGCGTATTACATGGACTTCAGGAAGGAAGCTGGATGGAATGCTTTTTTTCCCTGTTAGTTGCTAGCTGTCTTATTTCTCTGAGTTAGTATACAGTGGTTCTAACCTAAGTATGACTTTGTGCTACAAAAGCCTTCACTAAGAACACTTCAGCTATGTGCACACACTTCATGTGAGAGTATGGGTTGAAAAAAGCAAGAAAGAAAAGAGAGGAACATGACTCACTATATACTTAAGTTTAGGATTTACACCCCAAACAGTCTACAAATAATTCTATCAGTGATTATCCTTGGGGTTTTGACCAAAGTAGAGAGTTCAGCCCCACACCTGTGATGCTGCTTTTGGCTCCTGCTGACTGACTGCAGCTGTGAAACACTAAAATTAATTAAAGTAAGGCTGGTGAAACCTTAATAGCCAGCCATCAGAGTAGCAAATGCACTCCCCAGATCAAGCTAGGGAAAAGTAGTAACTGATAATTCCCATCTTATATTTAAACCATTACTTTCAGTAGGAAATGTGTTCTCTGTCCATTTTAGCAAAGCCACAGCCACACTGCATTATGTGGTTGACTGTAATTCCATGTACTAAGTGATTTTCGACTTGTGCAGCATAGCCAGAGAAATGCACAAAGGACTAGAAGGGAAAATGAAAAAAAAAATTAAATACTATAAAATCTACAGCATTTCATCATTTCCAGAACAGATAACCAGAGATAAAGGAATCCTGTTTCATGGCTAAAAAAATATAAATCAGATAGGGAACCAAGCATTCTGCAAGAACACCTTGCTTATCTAGATTGACCATCTGGTAAATATATTTCTATCAGCAGCAAATAAGATCTTAGTATCTGTATTGCTAAAAGTGATCTCCAGTATCCAACACCTTTACAAGCTTGGTACAGAATCCACACTCCCACTAAACCCTTGGGTTGTCCCAGTACACGGAAGAAAAACAAGACAGACATTTCACAATGTAATAAGAAACTTAAGTTTGCTGAAGAGGAAGCTGGCAAACTAGCCCCTAGGAAATACAAAAGCTGGCATGCTATTTAATTAGGAGACTGGGACTATCAATTTTGATGTTTCTAATTTATTTTGTGCATTTAGTGGTTGTTTTTAAGCCATTTCAGAAGGGGAAAAAAACCCTGAGATGAAGCTTGACATCTTTCATAATTGTAAAGAAAATACAAACATTCATCAACTGCTGGTTAAAGATATTTGTCACTTTAAGATTATAAGGAAGTATTCTGTGAAATAAAGCATTTAGCTTTCAAATGGGTAAAATGGGATTCCATTTCATCTCAGTCTGGATCTTTCATCCTACCACTTATGGTAATTTAGCTGGGCTGGTTTTTGTATGAAGGACTCTACTTACTTTTAGAAGAAAATAAACCAGAGAATATGGTATTAGACTACTCACAAAATCCCTGATCACAACCTATAATGATCTTCAGAATGTCATGTACCTATGCTTGGTATGTTTATGATTCCAGCAAAATGTGTTTCTATAACCCTCTCTGAAGCTGAATGTGTCTTGGTGTGTAATAGTTAATTATTTGTCCTGTTTTCTTAGAAGCAAACATTGGCCTTTGATACAAATCAGAGAGGGTGGCTGGGGGAATACATTTGCTGAAATGAGAATTAAGCTCATTGTCTATAAATCAAAATGGAAAGAGATCCCCCAGAGGTGTACTTACCATTCACTAACTGCCAGCACAGATCTTTTTCAAAATGTGAAAGAAACCAACCAGATCCTGCCTTTGTCCTACAATTTCTTCCCTCTCAAATTTCTATAACCCAGTACACAGAATACACTTAGGAGCCTAATACACCAAAGAAAAAAGATTCAAGGGTCTTACTCAGGTTCTAAGTAATTTTCACACCAATTTTAAAAACAATAACAGTAATGGCACATTCATTCTTGCTAAAAGCAAAGACATAATCAGTTGCCCTTTAAAACATAAATTTTTTTGACTCAAAACAACATTATGTTCTATTGCTTCAAAAAGCTAGATGAGTATGGATTGGAGTGTGCCTTGAAGGTTCAGTGATGCTGCAGTCTGGAATCCCTCATGAGTCTTGAGAAACTTCATGAAAATCTGAACAGCTTCACTACTAAACAGTCAAGTGCTGCCTGATTATACAAAAGCATTCGCTCTTCTGAAGTATCAGTTTTCAAGTTCTTTAGGGCATGAGAAAGAATCCAGCTACGCAGGAGTAACCACTGGGCTACTGGATAAAAAGAAGCCAGGGGGAGAAAGGCACAAACCAAAACACTAGTCTCTTCCCCATGTTCTCATTCTTTTCTCTTCTCTAACCTGAAAGGAAAAATTGAACTTTAGAAGAGAGATTTGAAATCTTCCTCCATTAGTGCTTCAGATATTAAGGCAAAGGTGCAGGATCAACAGGGTGGAGATAAGTTCCTTATCTTCTCTGAGATGCCAACTCAAAACACATCCCTTTCCTCAGCATTTCTCTTGGTTGCTTCAGGCTATATTCATTGCTGTGAAAGCCACACAGTAAAACATCCCCAGAAGATCACAGAATCTGCTCAAAACTTGAAGAATCTTAGGCAATCCAAGCCTAATTCCCAACATTGGTTTGTCCCCAAGTCCTCAAACATATGTAGTTACCTCACTGTCTAAAACTCAGGACTCCTGCCACACTGGAAATTGTAACATGGATTTCCATCCAAGATACTGCCTTCTTTTAAGGGAGCTTGTTCCATGATCTCGAGCTAGTTATGCCTGGTCAGAGCAAGAATGCACGTCAGTGGCACAGAGCCCAGAGCTTCCTTCTTTGCATGCTCCCACAGAATACTTAGGTCCTTGGCTCAGATCTCAGTCCCTGCTGGATTTAGAGACAAGTGCATCCTAACCAACAGTACAGGAAACTCTCAGTCACAGATATGTCTGTATGGTTTTGCTCTCAGAGATGTTTATTTTTAAAGCAGGCACTCTGTGTCAGTTTCTAATTTCTAAAGGGAAAACTTTCCCCGCTGAGTTATCCAATTACTTGCATAGTCACTGGCATGAAGTGGAGACTGAGTTCCAAACCTTCTAGTCAGCCCAAATATACCCTACCAGTAAAAAGGCATTGAAGAAAGACATAGACATATCCACTGACATCTTATCAGAATGCTGAAGTACTCACATCGCCCAGTCACCTAAGGACAAACCTTTTCGGGGCATGATACATCATAGCCTTCCAAGATTTCAACTAGATTCTGTGTAAAGAACCAGGCCAGCAGCTTTGCACAGGTACAGGATATGGGAATGTGCAGATGCATGTGTGGGTAGTTGATTCCTTGAGCAGTGAGAAGACACCAAAATACATTTAAAAGCCTGAATCAGTGATAGTGAATGAGTGCTAGAAGCTTCTCAGTAACTCAAAGCTTCTCCTGTAAAAGCACCATTAAAATTTAAGGATATTTTCTCAGCAATTGCACAAAGAACTAACTAGAATGAAAAAATAAAAGCCATCCTCCCACTCGTAATCATCTTTTCCAAGCTGTTTAAAGAGCATATTTTATCAAATATGAATTCCTCAACTGGCCTCATGTTGGGGAACTCATATTTTGCAGCTTTAGAGGCACCTGTTCTGCAAATGAATAAACCTCATATCTTTCAAGTAATTAATTTCCATGCTAGTTAAAAAAAACCCAAAACACCAAATAAAATAATCTTCAGCCTCATTCCAAATGAATTATAGTTCTATTTTCAGCACAGTATTTACCTTTACATAGTAATTTCATTAATCTCGATTCAGTGGGTGATTAGGACAGTAGAGAATCTGCCTGGGATTTCTCTATGGTTGCACACCAAATATGCCTGCCTGACCTAAATGGCAGGAATGTTAATGCCATTTAAATGGACAAGTCCTTAAATGATTCAGCTTAACAGCTGCTTTACTGAAAGCTTTGTTTGCAAAAAGGTCAAGCCCATTTCTTATACATAAACAATCATTTATGTTTTGGTCTTCTAACCAATGCCTGCAAATTGGCAGGTCCACCCCATACAGTTCCAAAAATGTCCTTCTCTGTCCTTAGGGCAGCTTCCAGTGGGAGCTCTCTTCCTGCTGTCACCACCTTTTTCACAGCCCGAATGACAGTGGCCGGACCCTCTATATACTGACACAGCCAGGCCCGGGCCTCTCCCAGCGCTCTGGTTTCGTCGGAGCACGGCAGCGTCTCCTCGGAGAGCCCCAGGCTCAGCGCTCTCTCGGGGCCCACCCGGGCAGACCCGCTCAGCAGCTGCAGGGCCGCCCCGCTGCCCACGATCCGAACCAGCCGAGCACCTCCTCCCCAGCCTGGCACCAGGCCCATGTGCTTGTGGACAAACCGAATTTCACTTCCAGGCGTCATCAACCTGTCAATGAAGAACACACAGAGGTCAATCCATGCATTGACTTTTGTTTTCAGCTCGATGGCCCTTAATTTTGTATTTTCTCCTCCCCTCTGCTTCCAAAGTCTGATACAACTTGACAGTGCACTCATTACAGCCAGAGCTGGAGTATATTAATTTTTACATCACATGGTGCCATAACTGCAGCTTTTGTCCCTTCTCAAAATTAGATACATATGCTGCTACAAGTAAAGATTCCTAGTGCCCATACTGATACATCTAGTCAGTTCTAAAAAGTGTTGAAAACAGACCTGCAGACGGAGGACACATTGCATTTCTTCACAGTGCGACACTGCCTTGCTAATTCATTCACAAACCAAGAGAGTATTGGGTAAAACCCAAGCAAACTAATGCACAAAACATTTCTCAAGAGGATGGATGTGGTCTTAGTACTGATCTGAACTGGGGAGGTTCTGTCAGCACCGTGGTGATTACAGCATGGGTGGGCTTTTTGGTTCTGTATTTTAGAGATCCATGGGAGTTTGATTTCTAACTGCTCATTACAGAAAGGGTAATTAGGATGGATGCTCAGCTTAAGGCTCCCAATGCACAATAGAATTGCTTTCTATTTATGCCTGCAATGTGTAGTAGAATTGCTCCCCTCTACCAGTAAGTAATATTCCTTTCCAAAGATGTCACATTCTCTCTTTTCTATGCTTCTTTTCTATACCTTCTCACCTCCTTTACTTAAGAACTCATCCTAGGGCTCATTAGGCTATCTCCCTGGAGAAGCTCTGCTGCAGCAGATTGTTCTGTCTTCACACAGTGGTCACACTGACACACGTTAGGTTAGTGGAAAAAACCTCTAGAAATAGAAACACATAGAAAAGATGCACAGAAACAGACCAGTGCTTGCTCTTTCTCAAAGTGATGTTCAGCTGTGTGGTTGCTTGCTGCTGATTGTAAGGCAAAGAATGGGAATTACACTTGTGAAGTAGATTAGCTTCTACTTCAAGCACTAATTGGCTTTTTGAAGACGAATCTTGTAATACTGAGGTCTACACACAAGTCTGTTTCCTAACCATGCAGTTTTCGATAGTGAAAATACCAAGGTGAGCAGCTTTGAAAGGGGAAAGAAAAGAAAAATCTTTAAAAATGCAACTACTTTTAGGAACTCACTGTTCTCACATCTACTTATTGTTAATTGTACGTTTGCTTGGTTGCCTTATTCTTAACCAGAGCACCATCAGCATTCATGCCACACTGTACAGCATCAGAATTGAAGAGCTTACGCTTTATCCCAGATCCAGCACAATGCACAAAAGCAACAGCTGACAGGCCAGATTGCATGAAAGCCTTTTTGTAGAGATAGCAGGGGAAGGTTGTGTGACAAAAGGAAGAAAGCAGGGTATTGCAGGGGAGGAAAGGCTTTAAGCTGACATTATCAAGTGCTTCCAGACCCAGCAAATCCCAGGGAGCTCAAGTCTCTTCTCTCAAAAGAATGATTCTGCAAGTATTCCAGAACTCCTTTACTGGCTCAGCTTACTCTGCAATTTGCTCACACCCAGTGTCTCACTGGAAAAGCAATAATGAAAACATTATTAAAGGTTTAATTCTAGCTGTGCCAAGTGATGTGAGGCTCTAGAAAAGAAACGGTCATAGGCAGCTGGGCATCTGATGCTAGACAGCCTGTAGGCAGTCTCACAGGACAGCCACCACAGGTCAGGGAGGCCAGGTTGCACTTGTATATTGGATCTGAGATTGTTTCAGACAATGTTTAGTATGTGGGAAGGGCTCTGTTTCCCTGCAGTCTTCACCCCCTCAATGAAAATGGAACCAAACACAGTGAAAGTAAATCACTGACAGCTTAACTCACAGAGAGACTGAGAGGCTGCAGCTTCCAGAACCTCACTGGGATTTACCTCTTCCCACAATGCTCCTTTGAACAAGCTCACAAAAAATACTGAGATAAGTGGTAGTCAGTAGAAGGTGTAACAGTAATATTGGACTGCCTTCAGGCTTATGAAAGGTATCTTTGGTTTTTCAGACTTTTCAACTATGAATCCTCTCCTGAAGTCACACCATTGCTTACAGAAACCACCCACCATACTCTCTGTTAGATTTATCACTCACTTGCAGTCCCCATGCCCCAGGAAGCAATGAAGACCTGAGGTCATGTCTGAAGAGGAGGAAGCAGCTGCCAAGCCAGCCTGGGATCAGCCTCTGAACGCCACCAGCTGCAGCCTCACATACATATTTCCCTTTTTATTGTATGAAAGGAATTGAGTCTACCTTCTGAGACATGACAGATCTGATCTCCCATTAAAAGAATTTATGTAAGAAAAGCACATTAAGCATTACTTAACATAAAGAGGCAGACAGGAAAAAGCTGGAAAGACCAAAGCACTATTGCTGAGCTGTTTATACCTTATTCAACCAGTACTGGCCCAGCCTGAGACAGAGTAGTAGATGAATACAAAATTAACCCTGATTTCAACAGTTTGCCAGTTTTTGTCTTTCATGTTGAACGCATTAAAATCTGGGTCCCCTGTATCACAGGGAAGGTCATATTGCTAGTCTCCTATACATATCCCTTCCCTGCCCTAATAAGGAAAATCTGTTGCATGACAGTACTGAAAAAATATTTATTCTATGTAATTAGTGTACAAAGTGAGAGAAGACCTTACAATAAGCAGGGGAACATCCTTCAGAAATGTGAAGGGTAGCAAAATCCTCACAATTTAAACTGGAAATAAGAGGTTAAGGTAATATAAGCCCCAAAGTGCAGCTGAAACCTTCTTTGAGAACCTTTTATTTGCATGTTACAAACACTACAACCCCCCTATGAAGAAAGCACAGTCATCATGGGTCACATCCAATTTTGTGTTAGTCATCTAAAGCAAATGAGCTACAGCAAATGTTGCTGCCGTACATTTTAAAATGTTCTCAGCTGCACTAATGTTACAAATCCTCCCCCTTTGATCTGAGGAGTCCTCCATTCTGTGGCATCTCATTGCACCCACAAACAACTGACTGTCACATCGCATCTCATCACACCACTGGCAATGCACGTGAGAAGAAACCTTGCTTGTTATGAACATTGCAGACTAACAAATCCCACTCTTATAAAGGTACACTTGCTCCCCAAAGGCAGCACTTGCTGTGAGCTAACAGCTATGCTTTCCTTTGCTAAAGTATTTCCCAGCTACTTGAAGCCAGAGCACATACAATAAAAGTTGAAAATGCAAACAAAAATAAAAGTTGAAAATGCAAACAAAAATACACTTTCTCAATTTTTCATACCTGCTTATTATAAATACTAATATATTAATATATTATTACTAATATACTACTATACCAATGGGTATCATCAGTTACTTGGCATAACTAAGATTATATTAAGATCTGTACTGACCCTTACCTCATCATTTCCTGGACTTCAAGGTTTGAGTTATATTCAGCATTTTGACAAGGCAAAGGTATTAGTCAAGTTTACTAGGGAGGGACAGATAGCACCCTCTATTTTATGCTTTTTAAAAGCTCCTATAACTATGCTTTTGAAAGCCACTATAGGGAAAAAAGACACCTAAAACATTGTATGTGTTGTCAGCAACCTGAATTTTGCTCCTGTTCCCCGTTTGACTCCCAGTGTCACATAAGGACACAGTTCCTGACTTTCGATCCTCCCCTTTTAGCTGGCGTGAGACTGGCACTGCATGGAGGGAGGCAGCCGGCATCACGCAGTGCTGCAGCACCTGGTCCCCAGCTATGGCTGTGCCCAGACACGGCAGCCAGAACTGCAGGAGATGCCTTTTATCTCCCCCACAAATACTTTGGCATCCTGCTCTCAAACCACCAATATTAATATAAATAATAAACAGAGCTTACATCTTTGGGTCACAGTAAGTTCCCTCACCAAATCTGCTACCTTCTTCTATAAATTTCAGTAACGCCTATCTGCAAGGTGATTGAACCAACACAAAGTGAAAACTTCTCCAAAAACAAGAGTCAAAGGCCTTGGGGTACAATTAAAAGACATCCATGATTTTAGCATGCTGTAAAACGAGTTACAGAAATAATAAATCTTCAAGTAGAACCACATATTTTGCAAAACATAGATGCAAGACACCCAGACAGATAAAAAGCAATGTCTATGGTCAGCCACACACCCACCCACAGATGGGGAGCAAGGGTTATGGTCAGTTCATCACGTGCTGTTTCTGCCACTGCTCAGGGAGAAGAGTCCTTCCTCTGCTCCAGGGTGGGGCCCCTCACACCAAGACAGTTCTCTGCAAACTTCTCCACTGTGATTCACTCTTCCACAGAGCGCTGTTCTTCAAGAGCAGCCTGTTCCAGTGTGGGTCCACAAGTCCTACCAGAAAACCTGCTCCAGCATGGGCTCCTCTCTCCACAGGTGTACAGGTCCCTGCAGGACCTTGCTCCAGCATGGGCCTCCCATGCAGCTTCACAGCCCTCTCTCAGGCATTCACTGGCGCTGGTGTGGGTCTTCTCCAGGGGCTGCAGGTAGAGCTTTGCATCCCCATGATCCTCCATGGGCTACAGGGGCCTCACCATGGTCTGCAGGGGAATCTCAGCTCTGGCACCTGAAGCACCTCCTTCCCTCTTCCTCCTCCTTCTGCACTGACCTTGGTGTCTGCAGGGCAGTTCCTCTGACATGTTCTCACCCTGCTCCTCTCTGGCCACCATTACACCTGTGCAATAACTTTTCTCTCCTTTTCAGATATACTATCACAGAGGCATTACTATCATTCCTGTTCAGCTCAGCCTTGGCCAGCAGCATGTCCATCTTGGAGCCAGCTGGCATTGGCTCTACCCAACACAGGGGAAGCTTCTGGCAGCTTCTCACAGAAGTTGTTACCTACAGCTACCCCTGTAGACCCCCTGCTACCAAAACCTGGCCATACAAACCCAAAATACCACCCAAACCACACGCACAACTATTGCAGGCACAGGAAAAGAGAGCTATTAAAGAAAAAAGGAAACTACCAGGAAAATGGTAACAGAGGGAAGGTTATCAAGAGTCAAACGCTTATTTTAACCAGCAAAGAACAGAAGAACAAAGCTGATGTACAATGCTGCCATACTCTTTGCCCAACATGTATGCCTCTCTAATACACTCATCAATATGGCATCAGCTTAATTAACTCTTTTTAAATTAAGTAACAGCAGTGTTATGCTGACACATGGCCAAAAGAGCTTTTTAAAATACACACTGCTGGGGAGTGCAAGTTCAAGAGTTTGTTGAGAGGTCAGGTATGAGATTATCTGCAGATGGTGTTTATCATGCAAATTGAACATCCTTTGCCAGGTGGACATGAAAATTTAATGATCTTGCTGGCAAGTGGACAAAAGCTCATGTGCAACTGGTTTAGGATTTTGTAACTCTTCTTGGTGAGTACTACCAGGACAATTCACCACAGCAGCAGCTCTCACATGCATGCTGGACCTTAAGTGAGCAAGAAAGCCAGTCCATTGTCCACTCTTTCCCTGTTTTCCAGCTGCACCTTCTCAACACTAAAAATACAGTCCGTGTCCCACCACTTCACGAGCAAATTGCAACTCATAATCTCACTCCATTGTCCTCAGGATCCCAGGGCACAGACACAGCAGATCCCACAGTATTGATGGTGGATTCCTGAAGCAAGTTAATGGGACACAGGCAGCAGAGTTACACAGGTACTATCTGTAATCTGATCTCACTTCTCTTGCTGAGGCACACAAAATCCAACAAAAATAAAGTGCTGCTCTTACATACAAAGTGCTGCTGAACATATGCAGTGATGGTATGTTTTTAGTCAACTAAACTGTTACAATACATTAAAACAAAGCAAGAGAGAGTTTTCATTGTTGAATTTGTAGCATCAGAGCAAGAAATAAACTACCTGTTCTTTTATCCGTACAGCAAAACCCTTGATTTCATATTAAACAGAAGTTATTTATTTCAGGTTGGTTCAGTGCACCACATAAATCAAGTAATCTTTTCTAGACTGCATTCTAAGCTTCTTAAATAGGAAAAAAAAGCAGCTTTAAAGTGAGTGGCTGAAATGCAATAAATGTTTGGATAAGGCAGAAGTGGGTAGCTAGATGTGAAAGCAATTCCATAAGAGAGAAACATCACCTTTGCTGCAAATGCATCCAGATAATTCTGTAGCTTCAGTTCTTTGGTTCAGGCAGGGATAGTAAGGGATCATGCCACAGGCAAGTGGCAGCTCTGAAAGCTGGACCATAAGGAGCAATTAACTGGGACTGCAATTGCTGTCAGCCTGAAGTTTGGGCAAAGATAATCACAAAGATAAGCAGTGGAATTTCGCACTACTTTAAACAGTACACGTAGCACATACCAAGGGGTTTGGAATCCTCCAAACTCACTGCCTTCTCCCCATTTCCTTTAGCATGACATTTGGATTTGCAAGGTTTAACTTGTACCTGGCGCTCAATCCACCTCTGGTATCTGTATTCGAAATCTCAGAGTCAGAAAGATATACTACATATCATGCACCTTCCCATTTAATATGTCTTATACCTGCACTCCCCACCGTGGAAAGACAGATATTAAAGCATGTGTAAAAAAATACTGAGCTTCCTTAGCAATAAGATACAAATTCTTCAGGCATTATATATGAATGCTCCTTGGCAATTGCTGCAAAACTAATCCCTACCTTCTCCAGAATGTTTAACAAGAGAAGTAATTCCTGAGTACAACCTTGAAAACACAATCTGAACACGAACTACTGCCTTGATATTTTCACAAAGCCACAGAAAGCCTGAAATGACTAAAGTCTGTGCCTGCAGAGACCTGACCTGGAAACCTAAACACCAATAAGTTAATTACATGACAACATTGTGTTCTGGTAGTGACATCTTGTCTTCTGTAAGCCTTGTTCAATATTCCAATACATAAGCCTTCCACAGTTATTACAGAAACTCATCTTAAAACAACAAATGTATGAACCAGTCATTTTTGCAGTAAAAATAAATTTTGAAGCAGCAAGGTACTGTGGGAAGAATATTCTGCAGAAGAAATATGCAGTACTACACTAAAATAATTTAGCCAGTCAGCAAAGTTGCTGATTAGCAGCTTCCAGTCCTTACTTCAATTTTCATGACAGATGTTTTTAGAATTAGACCCTTAAGAACAAGACAGCCTCCTTCAAAAAGCAAGCTGGGACTAAATGATCCCTCTCTGCCTATCCAGTGGAGTGTCTTGGTAGTCTCTTTATCACTACACCACCAAATAATTACTTAGATACTCTGTAAGGGGATTATCTACCCAAAATTGCTAGAGATTTTTCTGAAAGTCATCTTACTACACCCTCTATTACCAAAAAACCCCACCCTAGTTCTCTAAAAATGTTAACAAGTGGATTAATCCTGAGAAGAATAATTTCACTTATCTTTCAATCTCACTTGATTAATTGGATAGGGTTTAAAGAACCAAAAAGACACAGATTAAATATTTAATCAATAACTCCTTGCTAATTCTATTTAGCAGATTTTTGAACTGGAGCAATGCAGTGAATATTGGCAAGCCATAACTGTTACATGTTTTCCCAACACAGCTTGCCTAGTATTAATTCCCTCTGCATCTCTCCCATACCTTCTTTCTCACTGAGAGCTTCTCATGTTCCTGCCCTATAATAATAAGAGAATAAGAAAAATAATAAGGCAATTAGATATTGCAGCAGTTGCTACTTCAGACCCGTGATGGCATGAAGTGAGACTTCCAAAGTGAAAATACTGCAAAACCAATGAAAGTAAGGATTTGTGCTACATGCTTGTGGTGATGGTCTACGCAGACCACTATGGCATCATAAAAGCAAACCCTCCCCAAATGTTTGCTCTTTCTGAAAATCCTTTAGTCACAGATATTCACTTGCCAGATGACTAAATGGTAACTACTAAAGATCATAAAAATGAAGACAAAATATTTTAAAGATAGTCTGGGGGAACTGCACGCCTTGTGCTTATCTTAGATACAGTTGCTAAAAGATGCTCTGCAATTCCAAGTTTCAATAGGCTAAAAGAAGACTGTGCACAAACTCTTTCCTGTTTATCAGCTTTAATCCATAACCTTTTCCACAAGAAAGCAATAGAAAGAAGTAGATCCAGCTACTATTTTAACAAGCCCATCAGAAAGTCACCCCTCTCAAATCCTTTCAGTGATTTAAAAACACTCCACCAATTAAAATCACAAAGCAGTATACCTTCTTTATTTGAGGTTTAAATAAATTAAAATGGTCCCCAAGAAGCAAAACAAAAAAAAATCCTATCAAGCCTCCCAAGCACAGAGTGTTCTAGGCACACTCTAAATCACAGTGTCAAAGGAGTAGGCTTGATGCCATCCTAAGAAATTTCCCTAACACAAAAACTTGCTTTTCTCACAGCTCTTCTCAAATTGCTTCACGGAGACTACATGGACTTTTATTTATAGTTACTGAATTATTTTGTAACACTCTTAGTGCATCCATTTCCCCCCCACTCACCACAAAAGCTAAGAATCAAACTTTACATAAAGTAGCCCAGAAAAATCTCTCATGTCTCCCTAGCACATATTGCCTTTACCCCTAACCTTTGCTGTCCTTCAGTCAGATTTTCCAATGCATTTTATGGAACTCTAAAGATTAGGGTAAAAATCAGATCAAGTAAATTTTTAAATAAGAGTTAACATTCTTCTGAGTTGTCTGGGAAACCTGAGGGCACTTCCCAGAGGGGAACAAGGGGACCTAAACAATGAGAATTGCATTCTTCAAAGGAGGCCTTAAAATAGCAATTTTAAATGTGATTCTATCACGCTTTTTCACATCACCCAAAGTCAAATGAAGTGCAGAAGAACGAATGACAAAGTCACACTTTCATCTGTAAGCTCAAAACATTTGGTTGATGCTAAAATTCTGAAAAGTGGAGTCCTGAATCTAAAAAATGGAATATGTAGCAACAACAAGGGTTAGAGGAAGAGTTGGAACACTGGGACATCAAGGCAGAAATTGCTAAATGGACATGAGCCATTTTAGGAGGAATGTGGTCTCTAGGAATAAACAGGAATTTAAAGTGTGGATAACCACCATTATTGCCCAAATATTGGGATATTCCATGTAAGAGGAGCCTCCAAGATCAACAAAGTCAGCTCAAAAAGGCTGCAAGATTACCACTTCTAAAGGAAGCACAAAAATAACCCTCTTACTAGAAAAAGATCCCTTGGATAACTGGAATTAAATTATAATAGACAGACACAGAGAACTGCATGTCCCCCAAAAAAAGAGCATCTCATCAGTAGCAAAGTCTGCACTGAAAAAAATCAAGAAAAGGCCTATCAGCAGCATGAAGGAACTCAGTAAGCCAGCAGAGAAGACCCTCTGGGACAGTGCCCTGGCAAGACCCAGATTAAAACTGGTCTAGACATGATTGCGTAAGAACAATCAGAGAAGTGAAATAGTGAATTTCTTAAACACTTCCCTGAGCTAAGGAGAGGGGCTAAAAAAGGGCCAGAAAGATCGTTAGTTTGAGAGAGGGATAATAAAAAGAAAGAAACACAGGGAAAGACTGCTGCCAATACCCTGCAAGGCGAGTACCACAGTGTCAATCAAGACAAGGTAGGTAAGGTCCCCTCAAAGTCTCCTGCAGGTGATGTCTGCTGTCACACCGGCTGCCATCCACTTTCAATCTCATTCTAGACCAGATCTCCCAGGAGTCAGGTACAGATGGAGGCTCACACAGCAGACCTTGATTAGGGCGTTTAAATCAAATTTGTTACCTCAGGCTTGACACTTTCTCACCCATGGCTTGACAGAAGCCAGAGAGAAAAAAGCATGCTATGAAAAGCTACATTTCTTCTAAAAGGGATAAATGAAAGTGGGTATTGGAAATTGCAGAAAGACATTTTCTGCAGCAGGAATGAAAAATTGAATTAGATGGCAGATCACAAGGCAAGAAAAAAGGGCCCCAAAACAGCATGACTGATTAAAACTCCACTAGCAGTATTAAAAGAAGTAAGATGAGCCTTTTTATTTTGTTTTCCTCTTCCCAGTCATTTTTCAATAAACTGACAGGAAAGACAATTATTTGGCCAAACCACAAGGCGAATCTGCCCCATTTTCCAGGATGATACTTCTTTAGGCTCCCATGCAAAGCCCACAGGTTCCAACCCCACCATGGTGCTGAGGGTGGGCAGCACCATGCAGGAGGACTTGGTGGAGATGGGGATAGGGCTGGCCAGAGGACTCATGCAGCCAGGCCGTGTGTGCTGCACACACACATTGAGTGGCCCCTTCTCAATCTGCAATGTGACATAAAAACTGTGTGAGCCACACATCACTCCATCATTTCATCTTGTGCCTAAGCATCCAAGTGAGCTGAGTAGTTTCAGAAAACAGCAGAAAAAGTAAATTAAAAGGTCTTTCTCAGGCAGAAAAGACAAACTTTTTACAATTACACAGATAGCAATAAAGACTGCCCCGTCCACAGGTGCTGTCTTGGACCTGTTTAATACCCCCTGTGTGCACACTGGCGAGGAGCAGCATGGTTTTACAAAGGCTTATTGAACACACACAGGGCTCAGATCACAATTTAAGAACACACAGAACCAAGAGAATAAAGCAGATAGTTACACTGGGGAGCTCTAATTCTCCCAAAGTGTGCAGTGTAAGCTCTAAAAACAGCATGAATCACCCAGAGCCATAAAGTTGGACTGATGTCCCATTGTTCAAGATACAGTGTCTTGATCCTCCTTACTACCTGCAGATGTACAACAGCAATCCATGAGCTACTGCCCTATTTCTCCTCCCCTGTTAATGACCCATATCTTACTAACACTCTTTTCTTCTAATTTCCAGTTATGACTATATTTGACATACCCTGGTGTCAGTGGGTCCCAGGCACCTCAGTTACCATACCATTATTTTCAGAGTAGTTTTCATCTTGTCATAGCACTTGGGCCTTACACATGAAGCAGGTTTAAGCTATTCTTTAGATGCTGCCAAAGCCTCTGTACACAAGTGAGTGAATGCCAAAATAATGCTCACAGAAAAATTACTCATGCTGGAAATCTGAAATGTTACATGAGTCTTTCCTTCCTAAAAAAACACTAGAGCTATTTGGATTCTGTTCAAGCAAGCATTTTAAACAACAGATATGCTTTATAGGCTAAAGCAAAAATTTCTGTCAGGAAAGATCCAGTGATATTGTACCAGATTCTCCGATGAAAAAGACCACCTGGAGGCAAAAGGGTTTGATTACAGATTTTTAGTCATATTTAAATGACAGTATTCCTCTAGAAATAAAAAAAAAAAAAGTACAGTGGAGCTTGTTTCCAAAGAGGAATATTGTATTTTTTAAATTATGTGCACACTTTCACGCAGCATATGCAAACTATGTTTATAACTTTAGCTTCCCACACCTTTATTTTCATAATGTATGTTTAATAAAACCATAGAAAGCAGAACAAAATTCTCCCAGACCAAATTCAAGAATCTCTTAAGGCAGGAACATTTCAGTCACATTTTCTGCTCATCTCTACTGCTGATACACAAAGGGGAGGAGGGGCTTCCCAGCAGTGGCTGAGCTTGGCATCTAAAATGTCAAAAACCACAAGGATCACCTCAGTTGCCTGAATTCAGCTGACTGGAAAGGAACAGCATTTCTTCACATCAGCCATAAGAGATGCCATATTCAAGCTGTTCTAATACTATATGATGGATTTGATGTATCAGGTTTCTGCAACTCACAGCACTAAAGAACTTAAAATACAATGTAACATCACACTAACAACCCTTCATAAGACACAGGGTAACAAGACACGCTTTGAAATTCAGCTGTCTCTGCACGCAGTGCTACCAATGCTGCATTTGCACTTCCTACACAATTTCTGACTAAAGCAAAGAGAGATCATTTACTTAGTTGAAATCACTGGTGATTCAATTATAATGGAATGTTGCCACTTTGTCAGGATACCATGTTAATTTCAAACAAAAAAATACTGACTGTCGTGGTTTGGGTTTTTTTAAATTATCACAGTGACTGTGACCTAAGTTTTCCAGATATGATACACATCTTTGGAGATTTTTTTGGGAGGGAGGGGAAGAGCACAATGATATAACTCAAAAAGGCATAAATGAGATCAATAATTTAACATTAAAATTCTACATTGACACAGTAACCTGCTGCTTCTCCTCTTTACTTTTTAACATAGAGTATTAGTTATACTGATGGGGATTTCAAATCAGCTTCAGATCACTGATGTCATGTTCAGACTACCTGGACAAGAAGCAGGCACATTTTCAGCAAACTGTAACAGATCCCGTAAATATGCCTAAGAGTGTGACCAGTTATTGCCAAAAGCATAATTTCCCTTGCTATCTTTTTATTTACAATCATTGTCTCTTTCACACATATGCAAATCCATGCTGATTTAAATTATTGGGGTTTCCTCAGTCTATATATTTGCTTTTTGTTTATGAATGTGAATCATCAGCACACAAAATAGGGCTGGAATATAACACCTAGTAACAGACCACGGATACATTAGAAGTTCTTATACACACAACTTTAAGCACTATAGGAATCTGTTTAGCATAAGAATTTACTATTGGATTTACTCTTACTGAGACTGCCAAGTCATAGCATAGTAATTAATTTCTTACTGACTACAGAATCCAAGAAGTAGGAACCTGAAGCCACCAAGGTTAAAAAGTTCAAACAGTTTACAGACTTATTTCACACAATTTTGCATAAATCTGGAAGTAAGAGGAACACAGAGGTGCAGCCTGTGGGGCTCCAAATCTTTGCTAAGACCTTGGGTTGCTTTCGATCAGAGACAAAAATAAAACCAGAGGCTAAAGAGGAAGACTGGAAATTGTAATTTTGAAGGCAATATTTACAGTGAAAGTAGGTTGAGATCCACACAACACCTGCTTACACCCAGGGAAACTGAGATATTTTGGGAACATCTGGTCATTTCCATGAACAGTAAACCTGACATGGATGATTACCCTTCAGAGATCTACAATGTTAACTATACTGCTACTTGGAGTGATAAAGAGAGGAAGAGTTCTTTTCGTAGTCCTTCAATAGCACATGACACGACTGTCATGACAGGGCTGAAATATGAAAGAGCTAACAGGGACTCAGGAAGACATTCTCTGGAAGCTGATCCAGTGCAAAATTAGGCAGTTGAAAGCTGTGGCTTCAAGGGAAACTGAGGGTATTTAACATCTCCCTAGACCCAAAAGGAGTAGATTGTATTCTCAGCCCTTACAGTTCTTTGCCATCTCCTAGACTTAGCTCCTCCTTCACACTGGCTCCAGCCAATATTATATGACCTTACAAGTCATTCTAGTTAACTGTAAACACAGAAAAAACCCAGGCTTTCTGTTGCTTCTCAGTGAGATAATTGACGCATACAGGCATCTTCACTGGTGCTTGGCAAACCAGAGGTAAGAAGTGAGCTGGGAATATGCAACAGGAACACCCTCTTCCCATATCCAAGGAAGCTGTCTGTCCTCATGAAGCCACAGCTCAGTATAACCTCACCTCAAAACCAGCAGACTGGGATATATAAGTGCTTCTCACACTTTATATTATNAAATAGTAGTGAAGATCAGAAATGACGCATCAAACTCAAACACCTCAAATGCCAGTTTATCTAAACTGGGAATTAGTCACTTTGAAGAGGAAAGCAGAATGGACAATTCCAGTGCATTTGTACTCTTTTCCTCAAATTCTCTTTGAAACTTAAATACTTCTCTATGGTGCATTAACAGCTCAGTCTATCAGCAAGTATCAGAATGGGTCTAGACCTGTATTCTCTAAAATCTGCCTTATCTAAGTTTTCCATTATCTGGACTATCTCTGTTTATTATTATCATGCAGCACATTTTATCAGCTGCAGACAGGATTGTTTAACAGAAAGGATGTAAAATTGCACGGTACAAGTGGTCAAAAACATAGACACATGCTGATAAGAAAAATTCACTCACCCAGGATAAGATGGTTTGGCCTCCCAAAGGNTCTATATATATCTATATATCTATGAGAGATCAAAATTCTACATAGTTTAGAAAAGTGATCTATGCCACACAGCAAACACTTGAAGCTTTGAGAATGCAGTGTCCCACCCTTAAGGAAAATGGAGAACCCAAGATTCGTAGATGCTCATGGTTGAAAGGAATGGCAAAAGCCAGAGGATCTGCAAAAGCTTATAGAGTTTTATTAATAATCTACACACTTGGCATGGACATTGTTATTCTAGTCCCTGACCTCCCAACATAAGCACACAGCAGGTGGTTTTGGATAAGGGGCAGGGTGAAAGGGAAGAGAGAGAAATATGAATTAAAGAGTGTGAGAAAGAAAGAAAGGAAGAAAGAGAATTAGAGAGATCACCAGTTCTAGTCCCAGCACTGAGCCAGCTGGCGTATCCATGGTCCTGGGGTGCACACACGCCCAGGCTTTGTGGGGATACCTTTTTATANTCTCTGTTTATTATTATCATGCAGCACATTTTATCAGCTGCAGACAGGATTGTTTAACAGAAAGGATGTAAAATTGCACGGTACAAGTGGTCAAAAACATAGACACATGCTGATAAGAAAAATTCACTCACCCAGGATAAGATGGTTTGGCCTCCCAAAGGCAAAAAAAAACCCCAAAACAAATTAAAAAACCTAGAATGAAGTAAATCCCTGCAAAAAGACAACTGCAGAAAGAAAACATCAATACAAATTCATGCTTTGTTGATGTTATTTAAATTTCTACTAAAATCAAAGAGTGGTAAATTTGAATTGTAGACTACATCCAGAACTCCTCTGCCTGAAAGAATGTAAACACACAAAATTCAATCCCAAATGAAAACTGGTAAAAGACCCCCAGTACCAGCCCATAAATATAAGGCAAATAACACAAGCTCTTGAGCCCATTTCTGGCAGTGCTTACTTAACCAGATGTCATATGTATCATGTCAAAAATAAGAACAGCCTTCTTAAAGGCAGGCAATATGAGACTTTTACAATCATAACCAGAAACTTGTAGTAACAAACCCTCCAGGGCTCTAAAAATGTGAAGTGATGTAGGACTGAATTGGAATTCTAAAATTGCCAACTGATTTGCAGGAGATTTTAAATACACGCATAAGCACACACACACACACACACAC